>JAGPOW010003642.1:92093629-92139231 GCA_030014935.1 Caiman crocodilus | reverse complement strand
AAGTGGTACAGGCTCCTAGCCTGGGGATTTTTAAGAGGAAGTTAGATGAGCACCTTGCCGGGGTCATCTGACCCTGGTGCTCTTTCCTGCCAAGGCAGGTGGTCGGACTAGATGATCTGCCCAGGTCCCTTCCGACTCTAGATACTATGAAACTATGAAACTATTACAGTCCTTTGAGGTAATAAATGCTTTGAGCCAAAAGCACAATTAACAGTAACTGTCCCCGCTATCATCCCAGTTAAGGGATCTCTCCCTGGTTCCCCCACCCAGCCTGAGATTATGTGCAAAGGTACAAAGGCAAAGGTAGCAATCCCCCACCACCCTGATGGGGCATGCACACAACACTCAGGCAGCTGGTTAAGTTTCATTGTATACCCACCCAGGCCACCACCAAAAGGTGCCAGAAGGAGGCAGGAGCCTGACCCCCCCTTTCCCTCCCCCTCCAGTCTTTGCTGCCATCTCACTGCTTCAGGGCAGTGCCTCTTTGAAAGCAAAATTAAATCTTCACACTTCAGCCAACAATTTCTTCCAGTCTTCAAATTAGGTGCTCCCCCAGCCCTCCAACAGTTCCCCCAGTGATGGAAGGCAAAGGTAGCCCCTGCGCCCACTTCAGTGCACTAATGAGGCACATACACAACACCCAGATAGCCAGTTGACTCATGGTTTGCCCACCCAGGGCACCACCAAGGTGCCAGCAGGAGAAACAACCCCCCGACACACTATACCACTTCTCAGCCCCAGCCCCAACCAGAAGCACTTGTCTGCACTTCTTGTTCAGCCTCACTCCTTTGTAAACACACAAACTGTTGGTCTACCCAAGTCATTCTCCCCACCTACATCTCTTTCCCCTGTCTGCCCATCTTGCAACCCTCTCTTGAAATGCACCATCACACCAGCAGCAAGTTTTTTTGCAGCACACACGCAAGAATACTGTACAGTATCAAAACTTTTATTTACAGAATTTGAAGTAAGAACCATCAATCAATCAAACAAACAGATATACAAACAACAATGGTAATTAAATAATAAATGAATAAACAGTAGTCCCCCATGGAATAACTGGAGATCATTGTTTTCACTTCTGTCAAAAGACAAATTTGAAATCTTTACGATGCCTCCTGAGCTTTACTCTGCGGCAGGTTTCTGTGAAAGGAAGGAAAAATGAAAAGAATTTGACTTTCTTCTTATGCTACATAATTGTGTTATTTAGATTTGCCCAACTCTTTCTATTAAATACCTACCTAATCAATCATTGTCCTGATTGATAGTATTGTTCCTCTTTCTGGGTCCCAGCATCACATGTGGAAGGGCAAAGAACAGCTGGGGGCGGGGAATGGCATTGAGCAATTAGCCCATTCACAAATCTCAACTAAAAGTCAGTGGCTTTTTGAGAAGTACCCCATGATCAGGAAACTTATCAGTGTTTGGCACTTTGTCTTGATACCCAAACCCCGACTGGTGGGCAGAGGATTCCAAGTGCTGCAGTGCTGGCAAGGGGTGGGTGCAGGACTATGTGCACAGTAGTATGCACTAGAACCACTGTGGGTGGTTGTAGTGCTAGAGCTTTTATGGGTGGAGGGGTGGGTGCCCATGTCTGAGGCATTGGAGAATGCATTCTGTTTGCAAGAGGGCTTGAGTAACTGAGGTTTTGGGAGCAGTGTCGCCAATTTGTCCACTCTTCCCTCCTACCTATGTTGAAATCCATGGGGTGGGTCTCTGGTTCTGGGCTTGCCTGGTCTTTGTTAGGTTTTGGTGTGCCATGGTATTATTATGCATGCTTTATGGTAATTTATCTAGGGTGTGCTCCACTTCCTTTTTCAAAGGATAATGGCCATTCATCAGTGACCACTCATTAAAGTCCTTTGAGGCGAGAAGTGCCTTGAGCAAAAGGCATAAGGCATACTTCATGAGCAGGCACCAAGCTGACTGTCACCCATCTCGTTATGCTGATTAAGGGGTAACTTCCTGTTCCTTCCACCCAGCCTCAGATTATGTGCTCCCATAGTGCTCTCACAGTTATAGTCAGAATTCCGCAAACCTCTACCCTCTGTAGCAAGGGGATTGCAACCCAGGGTCTTGGTCTTCCCTCCTCCCTGTGTGACTGTCTTGGGCATCCCTTTCCCAGCACCCCACACCAGGCTTTTCTCTCCTTCTTCTACCTTGTTGCTCTGCTGGCCACACACACAGTCCCTGAGACATGGAAGACACAGCATGGGGTCCCTACAATGTCAGCTGCTTGGCCAGCTGCCCCATCAGCAACCTTTTTCTGGACCCTGGACCCCTGACAGTGTGCTGCATATTCTTTATTGGTCCACCAATTCCTGGGTCCCTGGGTTCCCTGCAGGTGAATCCAAGAACTCTGTTCCTCAGGTCAGTTTTTCCTCACCCACCCACCTTTCTTACAGCAGTGGCCCTGCATGGCGATGCACACTTTGTCACTGCTCAGTACCGCCCAGGGCTACCCAAAGGTTGTCACATCCCAGGTGCTTCACACCTTGTCTATCATCCCTGCTTGGGTGCTAGTTTTAGCTACCATTCTAGTGTTCTCCCTGTCATTTCCCGCATTGACATAAAAGCCCTGAGACTGAGCCCCAAGGAGGCTAATTCTACCCCTTCTCCTTCCTCCCCTCTTCCATGCTGTTGCCGCTTCAGGATTTCTTGGGTTTCTTAAAGCACCTTCTTTTCCTGCTGTTTAAAAAATAAATTGCAATTGATCATAATGCACAAGTATACACCAAAGAAAAGGAAAGAGATTTGTTGTTTACATTAGTAATCTTTAATGATTTATTGACCATAAGTTACATAAAAATAAAAATATTTTTGGATTTTCCATGTAAACCATTTTCAACACAGTTACTTCAGCTTATTGAGCACAGCTTATTATACCAGGTTCATTTTATTGTACCCAGGCCAGATTGTGTACCCCATGCCAGGAAAGACTGCTGATGGAAGTCAGTTTGGTGTATGAGGGCAACAATTTCCAAAAAGTGCACAGCGTAGAGATGCTTGCAGGGCAAGTGAAGTGTTGGCAAACAACAGTGCCTGGGGAAAGCCTCAGCAGCTGTGCCTCAAGCCCCAAACATGGGAGAACTCCCTATAAATCAGAAGGGAGTAAGCCCACGTTGCCTTCACATCATTCTCCATAGCAGAGTGCGCAGGGGAGAGATGAGTGCAGGCCAGGGCCACGGGAGAAAAACAGTGTTTTGCAAAAGCCTCAGGAGGCTTGGCACAGAGCCCCAAACATATACAACTCTCCCCCCACCCCCAATTATGCTACAGGCAAAGGAAAAGGGGGAGCAACTTGGAAAGACATCTTTGTATTATTAATGCTTTACACAAAACTATTGGCATTAATCAGCGTTACAGCACCCACTCAAACAGTGCTGTATTAAAATTGACAATTCCCTACAAATCCTGGGGAAGGAAGCCAGTCACAGGAGAGAGGCAGGCATGGAAGTATTTAACAGAATGCTTCCCCAATTATTAGAGGCAAATTATCAAAACAGGCAGATTACCATTAGATCATCATTAATATTATTATTATTAGTGGCAGATGATCATTAGAGGCAGATTAATCATTGTACTATTTTGATTATCAGGCAGATAGGTATTATTAATGTTTTAAACAAGCCTATTAGTATTAATCAACCTCAGAGCACCCAAACAGTGGTGCTCATACATATTTTAAAATTGATAGCTCCCTACAAATCCTAGGGAAGGAAGCCAATAAGTTCAACCAGAATTGGTTGCCTTCAAATCAATCTCCATCCCAGACACTCACCCCCTAGACACAGACACTGAGCTGGCAGGGTACCCCATAGTTTGGGGCAGGCACCCTAGCAAGGAAGGCACTCACCCAAGGCAGGGCAGCAGAGGAATCGGGCAGGCCTGGCAGCATATAACAGAACTCTTTCTCAAAGTGTTATTATTAGAGACAGATTATCATTACAGGCAGATTATGTAGCCAAGAAAAAATGGTTTCTTTTTCATTTCTGAAAGGTAACTCAACAGTCAGTATTGTGAAGAATGAGCTAAATGTTATTTGTGACAATGCAGAAAGCCTAAATTCCTCTTATGCACTGCATGTTCTGACCAGAAAAGCATTACTCTAATTATTATTAGAGGCAGATTATCATTAGACGTAGATTATCATTGAGTTACTTTGGTTATCATTTATGATTCAAATTCAATTGGAGTTTGATTAGCAATACATCAGTGAGCAAACTGAAAAGTCCACCCACAATGGGTTGCCTTCACATGACAAAACATCCCAGACTGTGCAGTGGGCAGGTGATTGCAGACCAGGGTGTATTGGGTGAAAACATGGCCTGGGAAAAAGCACCCCACCACCACTTAGGCTACAGACAAAGGAATGAAGGCAGCAGCAGCTTCAAAGGACATATTTTTATCATTAATGCTTTAAGCAAGTCTATTGGCATTAGTCAATGTTACAGCACCCGAACAGCACCCAAACACCCAAATCTGGGAGAACCTTCAGCAGGCACATCACAAAGCCCCAAACATATACAACCCCCTCCCACTTAGGCAATCTGCACACTTGCACCCCAACCCCATGAGGACCAAATGTCCTATGGGAACAGCCAGCAATAATGTATTGCTATTAACTAATGACTTAATTGTGAGACATATTCATATTATTAATGCTTTAAACAAAAGTATTACTATTAATTAACATTAGAACACACTGCGATCATACTTGACAGATGGGAGGACCAGAAGAAATCTGTCGTGGAAAAAACACACTATAACATTTGGAATCAGGTCAGGTAGAAACTTTATTTCGATAGCTATTGGAGAGAGACCATTAAAGGGAAAATTCCCTTGGCTCTCTGCCTTACAGCAAGGGCAATTAACCTTTTATAGATTCAAGACAAAGGGTTTCCTAAACTAGCTTTTCCCACCTTGGTGCTATCTGTTTTGTGTCCTTCAAGACAGTTTTAATGCTCATCTTCCTCTTATCTAAGGAATCCCGCCCCCCCCCCAGCCTCAGCCATTCTTTGCTTCCACATTTTCCCCCTTCGAGACTTACAGGTCTCATCTTATTCTATTTCTATTCACGAGTCTCTCTATTTCATCTTGCATCTTTCTATATCTTCTTTCAATCTGCTTACATCTTTTTAGTACCATCATTTTAGTTTCTGTGGTATGTTTTCTTTCATTTTCCTTCTGCTGATTTTGTTCAGATTTTTGCAGGAACATTAATCTATTCCCTGGTTGGATTTGCTTAGATATGTAGCTTAGGCAACAGCGTACAAGCATGAAAATTGCACATATCAGGATGATAATAAAAAAGAATGTCAACTATTCATGAATAATGGTGGATCCTAAGGAGTCAAAAAGTGACCTGAACTATGAACTTAAATTCCAATCATCTGGCTCATGTAATTTGGCTGCTTCCTTTTGAATATGTTCAGCCAAATTATGTATTTTTTTGGAATTATCAGGGATGTAAGTACAGCATTCTTTACCAATTAAAGCAAAGACTCTTCCTTTGCTGGCTAACATGTAATCTAAAACAAGTCTGTTTTGTAAAGTCATCTGTCTTATTTCCTTCATTTCACTATTTATTTTGTGAAGACTAATAGCAGTAGCCTTAGCTATCTTCTCTAGGGATGCTGCAACTTTCTTTATTTCAGACATGGCCAAACCTGCACCATAGTTGGGAAACATGATTCCCCAAAATCTCTGAGTTTCTGTAATTTTCTGCATGTTGCGAATCTTTCCTTTTGGCAAGTAAGCTCTAACAGCAATAGTGGGATATATTGCAGCGATGTAGCATGTTCCTTCCCAACCGGAAGGAAGATGTTTATAGGCCTTGTCTCCACATGTGAAATAATGGCCAGCCAGTGCAGTAAACCTGTGGCTATCATTACAGTGTGGTCTCATCATCCATTGTGTATAATAACCTGAAAATCCACTTTGTTCGGGAGTATAATTAGATATCCAGGAACCATTAGAGAATCATGCCCCATTTATCTTAAATTCTATCTCACATTTATTGATTCCTACTGAAAATTCAGATCCGTTACAGGTCCAACAAAGTTTTCCCAGGGTGGCATAGGCTAACCGTATATAATCAGATCGGTTACATTTTATATCCTGCCAGGTTTCATTTCCTTTAAAATATGAATAGTAAGGGGCCAACATTTGTGTGGTGTTTAAAGGTGTTGATATCATGGGTATTCCCCCAGTAGAATGAATAGGGGCATGACTGCATACCCAACATTGAGAAACTTTTAAGTCCTTTGCGAATTGGTAAGATAATTGGAGGAAAACATTTTGGTGATGAAATAGTGACCTTCTTGATCTATTCTGCAATATTAAGTTGTTTATCATGTTTTTTTCAGTTACTGAGTTTTTAGATTCATGTAGGATGATCCAAACAAGCAAACTAAGAATCACCCAAGTCATGACCAACCAATCCCATCTCGGGAACCTGGAACTAGGTGGAGGCCTTTTTCCTTTCCTGGAGGGCATAGTAGTGTCACAAGGGCACATCTTCTTCACTCTGTAGTGGTAAATCCTCTTTGTCAGTGGGACTATGACAAATCCTCTATGCTCACCACTGGTCCTGAATTCTTCTGCTGGCAGGTGCTGAGCTCACTACCAGCTTGTGGAGTCTTTCTGTCCAGTTGAAATTTAGTTACTTTGGGGTCCACCTTTTTACAGTGCTAGGCGTGAGTCCATGTCTGGTGTCCTTGGCAATGAACAGCAGTATTAGTGGTTAGGAGCACTTGGAAGGGGACCATCCATCTGAGTTGGAGTGAGTTTTTTCGTTGATAAACCTTGATATATACCCAGTTTCCAGGCTCAAGCGAATGGCACGGGATGTCTGCAGCAGGTGGCAGCACTTCCTGAACCTGTGAATGAATAGATTTGACACATTTCATTAGTGCCTTACAGTAATTTAAAACGGTTTCATCATCCAACTGAAGATTAGTCTGATGAGGAAAGTGGGGTGGTGTAGTGGCCATTCTATTGGGATGCGCCATGAGAATTTCTTGCGGGGATAGTCCTTGTTTTCTGTTGGCAGTGTTTCTAATGTGCATTAGTGCCAGTGGCAATGCATCTGGCCATTTCAGATTAGTTTCAGCACAAATTTTAGACAGGCGTGTTTTTAAGTCAGTTTTTTTGCTCTTCTGTGCCACTGGATTGGGGATGGTTGGCACAGTGCAGGTGCTGGTGTATGTTCAGGGCCTTACAGATGTTTCTAACAATCTGCCCTGTAAAGTATGTTCCTCGGTCGCTGTCTAGCATGAGTGGCAGACCAAATCTGGGGATGAATTCTTTCAAAAGTTTCTTTGCTACAGCGGTGGAGTCTGCATGTTTACAAGGATTAGCTTCTACGCAACCAGAGAACATGTCAATAATGACAAGAATATATTCAAAAGAACAACATTTTGGCATTTGAACAAAGTCCATTTGCAAATTTATGAAAGGTCTCCATGGTGGGGGGGTGTGCTGCTTGTCTAGTGTTAACCTTCTGACTGATGTTATGGGCAAAACAAATGGGACAAGTGCTACAGTACTGCTGTGCCATAGAGGGAAAATTTGGGGCAAACCAATCACACTGTACTGTCACAATCATCCCCCCTTTGCTCGTATGGGCCACTGAGCGGACCAAACAAGCAAGATAAGGTAGCAAAGCCTTGGGCACCACCAGGCAGCTGTCTGGGGAGCGCCACAAGGTGTCAGGATGCAACTGACATCCTTTGCACAGCCAGTCCTCTTTTCTCAAATTTTGGAGCCTGGTCTTGGAGTAGGGCCAAGTCGGAGAGACTGGCCAATGGAGACTGGTCTGCTAAAAGGCAAAGAAAAATATCATTAGGAGCCTGAGGGCCATAAAGGGCCGCATTCCTAGCCGCATGGTCAGCTAGGGCATTTCTGCGTGTGACATCATCATTAGGGATTTCATGGGCTTTACACTTAACAATAGCAGTAGCAGAAGGCAATAGGAGAGCATGCAAAAGAGCATCAACATAAGAAGCATTACTAATCTGAGTTCCAGCTGAAGTAAGGAATTCTCTTTGTTTCCAAAGTTTACCAAAGTCACGTACAACACCAAAGGCATACCTGGAATCAGTGTAGATGGTGGCAGATTGACCCTTAGCCAAAGTACATGCTCAAGTGAGGGCTACCAGTTCAGCCACTTGAGCAGAGCAGGCATGAGGCTACTGGTAAGCTTCTAAAGTTTGGTGTTGAACACAAACTGCATAGCCAGCAGTGAGCTGTCCCTTGGAGTTTCTAAGGCAGGAGCCATCTACAAATAGCAGGAGATCTGGGTTCTGTAGTGGTGTATCTTTAAGATCGATACGAGGAGTCAAAAGCTGGGTAGTTACAGTTAAGCAATCATGAGGTTCTCCGTCTGATGGGTTAGGAAGTAGGAAAGCAGGATTCAGGATAGAGCAGCATGTTAAAGTTACATTGGCAGCTGAAAGAAGAAGCTTTTCTTATTTGGTAATTCAGGAGTTAGAAATATGTTGTGTTTTGCCTTTCAGGAGCAGGGCCATAACAGCATGGGGAACAGTAACAGTTAATGGGTGTCCAAGAACCAAGAAATCAGCCTTTTCAACAAGCAGGGCAGCAACAGCTACAGATCAGAGACAGGGTGGAAGTCCTGTTGCAACAGGGACTAATGCAGAGCTACAGTAGGCAATGGGGCATTGCGTGTCACCGTGAAGCTGAGTGATTACCCCTAAGGCAATGCTATCTCATTCATCGCAATACAGGGTAAAGGGTTTCTTGTAATCAGGAAGTCCTAAAGTGGGTGCTCTGGCAAGGGCTTGCTTGGTCTGAATAAAGGCTTGTTCAGCTTCTGGAATCCAAGGTAGTGGTTTGGGAGTAGAATCAAGGGTAAGGGCCTGTAGGGATTTGACGATGGAGGCATAACCCATAATCCATTGCCTGCAATACCCAGCCATCCCTAAAAATCCTCTCATTTGTTTCCAGGTAGTTGGTCTAGGGACTTGGAGGATGGCGTTAATTTGGGATTTGGACAGATGTCTTTGCCCTGCTGAAATATCATGCCCTAAATAATGTCTGGATTGGCATAATTGCAGCTTGGCTTTGGAGGCCTAATGTCCCTGAGAGGCCAGGGCAGTGAGTAAGGTGAGGGAATTCTGTTTATATGCTTCTATAGAAAGTGAAACCAGCATAAAATCATTTACATACTGGATTAGTGTGGAGCCCCCCTTGAATTCTATAGTATCTAAATCCTTTTTGAGAATCTGGGAAAACAAGGTGGGACTTTCAGTATACCCTTGTGGAAGTCAAGTCCAGGTGTACTGAAGACCTTGATAAGTGAAAGCAAACAAAAACTGACTATTAGGGTGAATAGGAATAGAAAAGAAGGCAGAACAGAGGTCTGTTACAGTAAAGTGAGTAGCAGTAGCAGGAATACAGGATAGTATAGTGGCTGGGTTGGGAACAACAGGGAAGTAGGTAAGACTGCAGCATTGACAGCACGAAGGTCTTGTACAAAGTGATAAGTATTCCGACCAGGTTTTTTTACAGAAAGGATAGGAGTGTTTCATGGGCTACGGGTCAGGATAATGATCCCTTGTTCAAAGAGGGAAGTAATAACAGGTCGAATGCCCTCCTCGGCTTCTTTAGAGATACGGTATTGCAGAACACAAGGGAGAGGTTTGGCAGGATTGAGAGTGATATGCACAGGCTCTGTGCTGAACATGTGGCCCACCTCATTGGCATGAGTAGACCAAAGTTGTGAAGGGACTTGAGCCAACAGTTCCTATTGCAACGAGGAAGTGTCAACTTCAAAATCATCCTCCAGTTGTTCTTGTAACAGAGCCAAAAACTCGGCCTCCCTTGGTTCTGGCACTTCTAGGTATATGCCATCTGGGGAGCAGTAGATGACACAGCCCAATTTACACAACAAATCCTTTCCCAAAAGATTTACAGGGGTAGAGTGGGTAAGCAAAAAGGCATGTGTCTCAGAAATGGGATCGATAGAGACAGAAAGGGGTTTTGAAACAGGGTGGCGTATAGGGTATCCACTAATGCCAACAGCATTAACAGTTTTTTTCAGAAAGAGGTATGTTAAAGAAATCAGAAGCTTTTAAAGTGGAGAGGGAAGCTCCTGTGTCTACCAGGCAAGATATAATCCTGCTGTTTACAGAACAATTAAGAAAAGGACCAGATTGGTCGAGTGAAATTATTGGGGCGATGATGTTATCCCTCACGATGTCCTATGCTTGGGTAGGGGAAGAAGGAAGGTGGAGAGTAACCTGGAGGGGGAGCTGACAGGCTTGGTTTGTTTTCTGATTCAGATGGGGCCGGATTTTCAGCTAAGGCTGGATTGATATAAAAGTTTAATGTGTCTTCCGGAGGTTTCGTTAGTTGGGGGTACCCCTTTCAATACTGGGTATAATGGACTGCCATTTGAATTTAGGGGAGCAGCCAATTTCTCCCGTGTTTCCTTTAATTGTTGTTTAAATTTTTCTCTGTGAGTCTTTCAGGCTCTTGATCTGAGACTCAGTGTGTCTTTTTGACATCTCTTCATACCAATCGTAAAATACTTTCCATTGGCATTGAGGAGTTTTGGATCCATGGGACTCTAACATCCCTCTTAAGTGCACTATTTTATCTAGACTGAATGTGCCTTCTTCAGGGAACTGCTTGGAAGGATAATCCCTCATATACCAGTACTATTTATCCAGGTACTTGCAAGTCTCGGGAGAATAATGTGTACATATAGTATGTCGGAGTTCCCTTAGAGGGGACTGGCACTTGCTTTGACTGTCCTGTACCCATTTCGCAATCACACAGGGAAAGACAAGACAAGGGAATTACTTATTGAGGAAGTCCGTGCTGATCTGAACTTCAGCCCACAGTACTGCTGAGCTGTATTCTGGATTTGGCAACAGCTCATAAACAGACTGTTTATCTACACGGTAGAATAAGGGTGGGGGAACAACAAAAGGAGTCTGCTAAGGTCACAGAAACCTTCTTGTAGCCCCGTCTGATGACCGAGGCTACATACCTTCAGGCAGCGGATCTATAGCGGCTCATGAGTGGAGTGCGGGGGACACAAGACACAGAGCAAAACAAGATGGTGAGGGTCCAGTGAAAAGTTCACTGGGGAGGAGGGAAGGGTTGATTTTATCTCTCAACCTTCGCTCCCAATTCTTTCTACTATTCTACAATTCTTTCGCTATTCTTTCACCACGCACCCTTGCCTTGGAGTTGTGCCGGTCATCACCCAAACCGGGCTCATGTGCGTCTCAGGGTGGCTGCACATGGTTTCAGAATTTCCCTGGACCAATTCCAAATCACCATTCAATCAGGGTCACAATCTTATTTCCATTACCCACTCAGACTTCCTAAAGCCCAGTGTTGTGCTGGATGCAAGTGCTTGTGCAACAGACAGATTGTTCGAATCCAGCTACCCAATGCAAGCAGGGAGCCTATGAGCAGCCCTCCTCTGACACCCCAATAGAGATTTAAAAGGCCACTTACCTTTATTGGTGGCGCCAGGGTTCGGTGCGGAACAGCTCATGGTTCTCCGAACATGTCGTTGGCTGTGGATCCAAGTCATGGCACCATTTAATTGTTGTGGAAAAAACACGCTGTAGAATTTGGAATCAGGTCAGGTAGAAACTTTATTTCGATAGCTATCGGAGAGAGACCATTAAAGGGAAAATTCCCTTGGCTCTTTGCCTTACAGCAAGGGCAATTAACCTTTTATAGATTCAAGACAAAGGGTTTCCTAAACTAGCTTTTCCCACCTTGGGGCTATCTGTTTTGTGTCCTTCAAGACAGTTTTAATGGTCATCTTCCTCTTATCTAAGGAATCTCTCTCTTCCCCCCTGAGGCCTCAGCCATTCTTTGCTTCCACAAATCTATTGCTATTAATCAACATTAGAGCATGTTGTGATCATATTTTACAAAAAGGAGGACCAGAAACAATCTGCTCATTTATCAGAGCTCAGCTGAGACATGTCACTTGGAAGTGGTTGGATGCATGGAAGCCTTGTTGGTGAGCTTGCAAGAGAAGCTGAAGGGTGGGAAAGTGGCCTTTTTCCTATGACCATCAGAACCAGAATGGTGATCAGCTTGCCAGCCAGGACCTGTAGATCCTATTGATTTTGTGTATTACTTCTTTGAGCTTCTTGCTTAATTTCACAAAGCACCCCAGTGACACTTCCCGCAGACCAACAAACTTGTCAGATGATTTTCTTGATCCGTGCTGCACATTCGTTCAGGCTCTTCATGATCCAGTCAATTCACACATTGGCAGCCCGGTTGGTCCTCCTAATTGTTCTTGGGGGAGGGGTAGCAATCAGAACTGGAACATGGAACAGATGTGATTGAACAATAATCACTATTTAAAAGGTAGAACTTTTGCTGCAACATAGCTCTCGCACCACTGCCAAAGCTGCATGCAAGTCTCTGCATACCTCAAGTTTATTGGAGTGCCAGCTCAAAACCAGGAGTGGAACCTCAAATAGAGACAGTAGCATGCTCTGCGTTTTGAGATATCACCTGACCAGCAGCATTTTAACACCTTACCCAAATCACACTGGTACCCCCGTCCACCCATCTCACCCTACACAAGACCCTCCAAAGTCATAAGCGTAAAGATGGCAGCTCAGCAACATACCTTGTGTGGAGGTAGAGGTCCCAGGTCTCTCCTTCTGGTGCTCAGAGCCCACAGGACTGTAAGCACCACTGCGCTCCAAACTCAAGTTGCTGACAGCATCCCCTCTAGCCAGAATGGTGGGAGAGCTGCTGAAACTAGTGGAACCGCCCAGTGGAGCAGTGAAGTCCTGGTGCTAGTGGTTGTGGATGTCCGTCATTTCAACATATCTATAAGTTGATGCATGTACTGATAATTGACTATGTGTTTGACTGCTGTGCCCATGAGCTGTGCCCTGGTGACATTCCTACAGAATTTGGCACAGAGACTTCACCTTGACATGGCACTGCTCAGATGTTTTCTTGTGACCGCTGTCTGCCATTCTGCTGGATACATCACAGTATATGTTCTAGTTCACTTTCAGGCCAATTGTGAGTTGGCAAGCACCTCTGGTTGCGCTAGGACACGCGTGAGGCATTTAACTTCTTGGATGCTTCATGCTATTCTAGTCTTCTTTGCTGCTATTCACTTGGCCTTCTGACGTTCCTCAGCCATCTCTGCTCTGCGGGTGTACCCCTGAGTATGCTGGGGCATCAATTTATAGAGTTCTGAGTGACCTCTCCTTGGAAAGCAGTACATTTATAGAGCTCTGAGTGACCTACCCCCAGCAAAGCAGTACATTTTGCACAGATAAGTAGCAAAATATGGCACCAAACACAGATGCTGATTTTGGTGTGCTACTATATGCTTGCTCTGGGTGTATAGGCTTGTTTTCTCATTGCAATGTGGAAAGAAGAATTAGCATACCAAAATGCTGAACTATGAGGAGTGAAGCCCCTTGAGGTGAACCAGCTTTGTCAAGCATGTTGTGCTGGGTGTGTGGTGATGGTGGGTGGCAAAGGCTGCAGGGCCAGTGCTGCTGTGGGCAGCTTCACTTCCCTTAGAAGACCTTGCTTGGCAGTGGTTAGCTGGGAATGTTTTGCTGGTCAGCCTTGGCAATATGCACCCCTTGGGGTGGCCACATGTGCCATCAGTGCGTTAGGGAACTGTTGACGTGCTCAGAGTTAGCCCTTAATTAGAAGATCGCTAGAAATTGTTGGCTGCTGCGCAAAGTGACTTGGCATGCTTGGAGTAATCAACCTGTCCAGAGAAAAACGCGGTAGGTGCTACGGCACCTTGGGGACCAGGGTGACAAAGGTAGGGTGTTGCTTTGGTGAACCATGAAGGGCTGGCTTGGCCAGCCGACACCTGCAGTTTGCAGGGGACTCCAGGCACCGCTGAATTTGCAGACTGTTACAGATTGTGTGTCGCTGGACACTACAGACTCCCAGGTGTCTGGGGTGTAGAAAGGCAGGGTGCAGCCAGGGGAGAAGCCCAGGGAAGGTGGGTTCCCACCAAAACCATGTGCAGACTGTCAGGAGCAGCCTGTGGGAGCAGAAAATATCTTTGTCTGTGACGCCGAATAATCAGGGAGTGTGGAGTCAGTCCTGGGTCAACCTGTTTGTGCACGGAGAGATGAGACAGTGCCATGGTCTGCTACTGGGCTTGGTGTCAAGGGAAGTCATCCTGGCTGTGAGGGACCTGCCTGGGTGACCAGTGGTGTGATTGGTCACTATTAAATGTCCTTCATTGTCCAGTCAGGCAATTGTTAATTGTAGGACTGAACTCAATCTAGTGTTCATGGGGGAGGAGGTTTGGATTGGTCGTGAGTGTATAGGCAGTCACTTTTCAGTACTGGCAGACAAGCCTGCTATTTTGGGGGTTGGGGGCTTTTTTTTCTGGGGGAGGAGGTGTGTGTGGCACAGATCAAGTGAAATACTTGAAGGTAATGAAGGAATGGGGATTTGGTAGCAGGAAAGGGGAGTGCTGGAAAGGATAGCTAAAGTAATTTTGAGTTGAAAGCATGTCAGCTGTGTTCAGCCAAAGCAGGAAAGAGGCAGGGGATCATTGCAACATGACCTGGTTTAGATAGCTGTTGACATGCAAATGGTAAAAGTGTTTCCATGCAAATTGACCAGAGTTGCAAGCTTTGAGGACTGGGGGGCATGGTTAGAGGCAGAATTGTGTGTGTGGGCTGCTTGCTATGACTATGGCTTGCCCAATTCCTAATGGACTTAACAGAAAGAAGAGATTAATCTTGATGACCATAGAAGAGCCATCACAGAAGTCTAGTTATAGAAGAGGAAATTATAAAATGTATGGAACTGGGCTTATGGAGTGTCTGTTCAAACTCCTGCAAAGGCACATTTGGATGTCAGCCTTCAAGCACAGGTTCTTGATTGAACTGTACAAGGTGCTGATGCATTTGAAAAAGATAAATTGAGTGTTCATGTAGTGGAGCACACTTGGGGTGCTTGCCACTTAATGGGCTATGGCAGGCTGGAGAAGATTGCCATTTTAAGGGGGAAGGTGTGTGGTGGAGCACCATCAGGTGCTTAGTAGGCTGTTGCAGGCTACAGAGGAACCTGCTTGGTGAACTGTAGGGAGAGCCTCCCATAGTAACCATTTTAAGGGGAAAGATGGGTGGCAGAGCACCTTTGGGTGTCTGCCACTTTAAGGCAGAGAGCAGGTACCCAACAGGTGCAGGCCAGCCCTGATGAGGCAGCCATTTTAAGTCCTAGGCTGTCAGGGCTGAGAGAGCAGTTTGCTGCAACCAGCTGAAGGAGCAATACCATGCAGCTGAGCAGCTTCCCAGGAACATCCTAGAGGTAAGGGCAGGAGCTATTGGGGATGACAGGAGGCTCCTGGTCCTGGGTATGACTGAAAACTGCACTCTGCCAGGGAAGGGCAGCCTAGTGGAATTGGCCGTGGTGGAACAGTCCCCCAGAAATGCCAGGCCAGTTACCTCCCTGGTCAAGGAGGGGCACATTAAAGCCCCAGCCCCCACCATTTGGTGGGTTATTAAGATCAGAGGAGAGTGGAGCCAGGCATGCCCATGGGAGTAGCAGCCAAGTCCATGGGGGTATAAGACCCTAGAGCCCCAGTGCAGGGGCAGATGTGATGAGGTCCCAGAAAGGGAGTGACTGTGTTGAGGCCCCAGAGGGGAGCAAGTGTTGAGGCCCAGGAAGGGGGAAGTGAAGCCAGGTAAGTCCTTGGACACCTGAGGCCGCAAGTGGGCCTGAGTGAGCTGGCTCAGAGGGAGCCACAAGTAGAAGGGAGAGTAACTGGCCCCAGTTAGGGAACCTGCAGGTTGAGTTACCCAGTGTTGGGCTAGGGGCAGAGTCAACCCAGTGTTTGGTGAATTGCCTAGTCACTGTTAAGATGAGGGTCATGAGAGAGGCCCAAAAGGCTGTGCACTGGTTGGCCAAGGGGTGAAGAGATAAGCCTGATGGCCTACATGATCGCTTAAGAGAGCAGGGTGGGGTGGATGTGACTCAGTGAGGGGCAAGTGTGCAAGGGGTCCCAGTGAGAGAGGGCAGAGTGGTAGAGACCTCAGTGAGAGGGGGGGAAGAATGTATGAGGCCCTGAACAGGTCAGTATGAGTGAGGCCTAACTGTACCGAGTTTGGCCCGGCCTCAATCTGGAGTATAGCACAACACAAGGGTGACATCTGCAATGCATGGGACACGATAAGGGAAGGGTGGAGTTGTGGGCAAGCCCTTTGACATTAGGGTACTTAAATGGGCAGCCTCCCACTTATTACAATCATTTTTGTAACAGCCAACATGTGGCAGGAGAGACTAGGCAGACTTCCCAAGACAGAAGGGTGGGCTGGTACTGTGACCGGGCCTCAGAGTTTGCCCCCTGTCCCAATTCATAAGACTATAATGGCTTGCTGGCTATACCTTAAAGGCAAGGATCGCCAGATATGGGCACAAAAAAGCAGTTCATACTGGTGGAAACACGTTATGTCAACCTGAAATGATGATCAGTGGCTAGAGATATTAAGAATGAGTAGGGACACCTTCTTCCACATTGTTAGTATTCTGTCACCGCACATTGAGTGCCAGGCAGCTGTCATAAAGAAGCCCATCATCCCAGAGAAGTGTGTTGCCATGGCCATGTGAAACTGGCCACTCCAACAAGCCTGCACCACATGGCAAATCAATTCAGCATGGCTCCCTGCACCTCACCAAAGAGAGGTCTGCCAGCTGCTGCAGGAGATGGCAGAAAACAAATTCATCTGTCTGAATAACCTCAGGGAGGTGGTGGAAGGATTTGGGGTGATGGGCTTCCTGAACTGTGTGAGAGCACAGGAAGGGATTTCCTTCAGTCATTCTCCAAGCTGTAGTGGATCACCAAGGAAGATTTACAAACATTTACACAGGATGGGCAGGAAGCACCCATGATGCATATGACTTTCAAAATTGACTGCTGCCTGGGATGATAGAGAAGGGCCAATATGCCCCAGGAATGAAGGAGGTTGTCATCTGGAGTGTTTCAGTGCCACCCCTCATAATCGTTGATGTGGCTTACCCACTTCTGCCCTGGGGTATGAAGCCCTATGGGGAGCAAGTGACTGACCCACAAAAACAGACATTCAAATACCAACTAAGCAAATGCTGCATTGGTGTAGAATGTGCCTTTGGGCACTTGAAAGCCCATTGGAGGTCACTCAACTACAGGCAGACCCGGAGAACATCATCCGTTTCACAGTGGCAGCCTGCATGCTACTTGCTAGTACTTGCGTGCTAATACCTGTGAGACAAGGGGGGAGGTTTTCAGGGAGTCTTGGGCCCAAGACTTAAGGGAAGCAAGAGAGGCTGCAAGATGTACATAGAGACCAGCAAGGCAAGTGGGAGGGGAGGTTAGACATTCAGGCAAACAGCGGAAGGGGAACTGTGATCAATGTGGCAGGTGTGTATCCCCACTAGCTGCAGCTAGCCCCCGACCTGCATTTGGGCATGCTGCCCATCTGTCTCGTCTACCACACCTTGTTGGAATAATAATTTGATAAATAAAGTGGGAGGCTGCCCATTATTGCACCCTGATATTTGGGGGTGTCCGCGGCTCTGTACCTCCCCTACACCACAGGCCAAGCCTCACAGGTGGCATCCAGATGTTACTGTGCCCCTGGCCTACAGCTGGAGCGTGCTTAGGCCATGCCACCAGGCCTCAGTCACACACACAGTTATGCTGCCTGCCTCTCACACAGGCCTCACTCACTCCACCCTCTCTCACAGGGTCTCTTTCTCACGTTAACAACTTATGCCGCCTTGCTCCCTCTTGGAGCAGGCACCCTTTGGCCATAGGCTTAGCTAGTCCATTCCTTGGGTGGCAGATGTACCATGTGTTGGGCCTCTCCCGCGATCCTCACCGGAGTAGTGGCCAGCTAATTACCCGATCAGATCTAAGCACAGGCCCCTTCTACTCAGGGCTCCACAACACCTCCTCTACTTGGGGACTCAGGGCTTCCCTCCTTGGGTGGGCTCAGGTGGCCGCTGTGCCTGGCTCCCTCTACCTCCATTGTCACCTAACCCACACCAAGGTGGGAGCTGGGGTTAAGGTGCTCTGACCCACCTTTCACTGGGGTGGTAACTGGCCTGGCATGTTCTTGGGGCTCTTGCACCACTGAGAGCCTCACCAGACCACCTACTCCTGGCAGGGTGCAGTTTGAGGTCATGCCGAAGACCAGGAGCCTCCAGTACACCTCTTACAGCTCCTCCCTTACCTCCAGGATGTTCCAGCAGCCTTGCAGCCAGGTGATATTGCTGCCTGCCCTTCCTGCAGTAAAATGCCCTGTTTATATGGGCAGCCCTAATCAGGCACCTGCTGCCTGCTGGGTTCAGGCCCTTAAAGTGGCAGGCACAAACAGTGCCCTGCCACAATCAGAAATTCCCTGGTGGCACACATTATGGCTGCTAAGGCAGGGGAATGTGTTCTGCGAATGTCTAATCGGATTTTTTTTATTTCATTTCATATTAGTTTGTAATTGAATAAAGTATTCCTGAGAAAATGGTTTGGATACCTTTGTTGCTAATGGGCTCTGGGGGTTGATGCAAGACTGGTTTCATGGGGGTAGGGGAGGCATGGGAAGGAAAGAGGACATCCTCCCTGCAGGAGAGAGGGGGTGTGTGGTTGCGGGACATGGGGGATGGGTGCTGGGTTTGTTGGTTTTAAGTGCAGGCAGGCACCTGCAGAAGAAAGGACTCTTAGAAAACCACAGAGCAGGAGAAGGGAGTGGGGAGATGACCGTGGGCACTGAGGAAAAAAAAAATAGTTCTGGTCAGTCTCTCTAGGCAGCCAAAATGTGAAGGCTAAAGCAAAGGGTGTAAAATATAAAGAAATAAATATAAAAAAGGGGGTTAATATTGTAATATGAGGTGCTCCTACAAACCCTAGGCACACCTGGATCGTAGTAACTAGAGATGCAGGAAACCAAAATTGACATGCAAATAGGATACACTGGGGTGAGGAGCGGGGGAGGTAAGGAGGCTGCTAAAGAAGAGATGCACTGTCTTTGCATTGTCTCCAGTTGTGTGGCCTGAGACAGAACTGCAAACACACTTGAAGTTGTTTTTTTAAATGATGAATGAGGCCGCATGGAAAAACAGGTTTAGAAAAAGGAAAAGCCCCTTACTGGTGTTCCCCAAAATTAATTAGGGCGGGGGAGCTGGACCCGATGATCTCACGAGATCCCTTCCAGCCCCTAATATCTATGAAATCTATAATCATGCAAATAGGCAGCCTTTCATGTTTCCCCAAAACAGCACCCCATGTTTGTGCCTGCCCCGGTCCAAGTTCCTCCTAACATGCAGCCGGCTGCCAGGGAGATGGCTGCAAGCATACAAAGACAGTTTGTCCTTTTGGGCTTTGAATTAGGGGCTCTGGAAACCCCAAGGGTCCCCTCACTGATGGGAAGGGAAAAAGTGTATACTGTGCAGATTTGTCAGGGAAAGCACCAGAAGAGAGCACCAGACAATGAATGGCTGGGTGAACGGTTGATTAGTGGTCCACACAGGAGAGACTGTTTATGGAACTCCAAACTGAAAAAAAAATCCCGTGTCTCACCCCAAGTCTACCCCTCCATATGACTTAGGCTGGCCACCTGGGCTCCACTCCAGGCTGGAGGCAAGGGCTGGCCAAGGCAGCCTTTCACATTTCCCCAAAACAGCACCTATGTTTGTGCCTGACCCTGGTCCGAGGTCCTCCTAACATGTCACCAAAGTTCTCCTAACATGCAGCTGGCTGCCAGGGTGATGGCTGCAAGCATATAAAACCGGTTCACCATTTCGGTCTTTAAATTAGGGGCTCCCTGGAAACCCCAAGAGTCTGTTCATTCAGTGATGGGAGGGGAAAACCATGGAGGTTTGTCAGGGAGAGCACTAGGAAAGAGCACCCATAAACGAATAGCTGGGTGAACAGAAGAAATTTTGGGGAGAAGTATAACCAAAAGCCACCCAAAAAAATAAACCAATGACCATATACATTCTTAAACTGCCCCATGCTGTAATTTAGTGTTAAGAGGATAAAATTGTTATGAGGTGCCCCCAAGAGTCTTTTACTTGTAATAGCATATTAACCCATTGTATGCATATTAACCCAGTAGGCATTACGTAATGTAAATGTAATGTCATTCATCATGGTGTATTGCGAGAGTGAAATAAAACTAGGGAGTATCTTTAGCTAGAGAAACCTGATAACATGTACAAACACCCCACGGGCTAAAATAGCACTCATTCAGTATCTCTTGTCCATGCATGACATGAACTTATCAGTCCTGTCAAATGCAGTTCTACACAGAAAAATCTGTAAAAAACGACGTGACAAAGATGTATAGTTTACAAATAAGAACAAATTGTTTTGTTTTGTTTTTCCCATACTCCTTGAGGTCAGGTCATGTGTTTGTTATGGAGGAAGGGACTTATATGATCGCTAAATATGTTTGACACACAGTTCATGAGAAGAAATGAATTCAGCTTCACTTTGAAATCAAGTGAAGCATATTTTTTAATAAAACCTTGTAAACAAAAAGAACTTGAGCTGGAAGTTATTGAAAAAGAATAAATATGAAATTCCCTCAGCAGACCATTTTTAGATAGTAACTTTTCATACATGAATTGTCTTTAACTTTATAAGTTCTAAAAATATCTGAGAGAGGGTTATAAAGTAAACCTTGCCATGGAAAATAATTCATAAATAATCATTCACTTTTACATGGCAGTAAGTTACTGGTACTTCAAACTGAAATATTCAGTTCAGTTCTGCCATCTAGTGGGTATTTTGTTTCTTAGAGATGGAACACTGGGCTTTTTTCTCTAGAGAATGGAGATTTAAGTGAAAATGAAAGGTTTAACAGACTGAAATATAATTTTGTAGAGAACTAGCTACCTCCCTTCTATCACTTCAATACCACATTCTATTGTATATCTTTCAGAGTAACTTATTGCCAAGCTAGGCCTAAATAATTTTTCAGATTTGCTGAGGTATTTTATTTTTCTCTGAGAATTTATGCTTTTTGGGTCTATTCAAAAGATACAGTATATGTACAATTATAAAAATTACTCCACTTCCATTCCAAACTTGCTCCCTACTCTGAAACCATAACAAAATGGAAATCTATCTAATCTTCCAAACTCCTCCTCTGTTCTGGTGCAAGGAGCCTGCTTACATTTGTTATTTTTAATGCAGCAAAAGAAGAAGAATGATAAGTCAACAAACAGGTTTGTGAGTGTTCCCAATCTAAGTGCTCTGGAATCTAGCGGAGTGGGCAATGGACATCCTAACCGCCTGGACCCCATTCCTAATTCACCCATCCACGATATTGAGTTCAACAGCAGCAAACCACTTCCACAGCCAATACCACCCAAAGAGCCCAAGACGTTTTTGAGGTGAGCACTGCCTCACCAATCTTTTTTCCTTAACTTGGAGAAATTTTGTATTCCTATTTAGCGGAATCCCACTTGTCACATGAACCACTCAGGAGTACAAATATTACTATGGAATTTAAAAATTTTACCTATATTTGTAACCTCTTTACAGTATTCCTTTTTATTGTAGAGTCCGTAGAAATGTGAAATGTTTTCCCACTCTTTTATAAGTCTTGAACCCTACAGATTACTTAATATGATTCATGTGCTTCCAATTGTTTACATATATGAACAATTGTTTTAAATGTTCGTGTTAGTTACTGGTTATCCTTTAGAAATTGATTGTAAGTTTTTTATTCAGTATCCTGTGATACTGGTTTTAATATAACAAAACGTTTCTGTGTTACCTGAATGTTTTGTTTCATTTTGTTTTCCCCTTTCCTCGCCTATGTCAAATTGTTTCATAAATATACTATATATGCATGCTTTATTACTTAATGCTGTGCTTCCAGTAATAAAGATCATCATTAACATTTCCAGAATTCATTCTTGCAGAGTAGAGGGCAGAGTGAAATATACTTTTAAGTGGGAAGATTTCAATATTTAAGCCTTAGGTAGTTGGAGACTGACTATACTGCAGAAGTGGTGTGCTCCACCTCTGCATTTGGTATTTCTGAATTATGCCTATAACACATTATAGGAAAATCAACTCGTCACAAATACCAGTTCCAGAGGCAGTTGCTTATCCTCCCACCCAAGGGTGGATCCAGGATTTGGCAAAGTGGGGGTGTGGGAACAGGGACCCATGCTGCAGAGGTGGCTGCACTCCCTCCCACACACCCCCCAACCAGAGTGCACAGACCTCATGGAGCCTCTAGGGACTTTTAAGGACCCCCAAAGTAGCTAAGAATCCCTCTTTCCTTCCTATGCTCAGAGGCATGCCCCCAATCCTGCCCTTCCCCACTTCACAACTGCTGCTTTCCTTGTTGTCCAAGGGTGGGGACTCTTCAAAGCCTAGCCTTGGCACTGCCCAAGTGTAGCTCAGAAACTTCCCCTGCCCCCTTCTCCCCCACCCCCCAAAAAAGCAGTAGCAGCCAGCAGGGTAGGGGGGCCAAATTGAAGGGGAGGAGATGTGCCTTTAAGCACAGAGGGGAACAGGGTGGGGATTTTCACTACTTTGGGGACTTTAAATAAGCCCCCAGATGTTCCTGAAATGTGTTCTGCCATGCTACTGCACCCCCACTGCATCCACTCCTCATGTCATCTGGCTCAGGGGGTTAATGCCACAATTGCTACTGATAAAGAGAACAAATGGTAGGATTAGAAATGAGTAAGTGATAAATTCTAGTTCAACAAAGTACAATTAGTTAAATATATTGTGTTGCTTATTTTTCCCTGTGCATGTGACTTGCATGTGCATGCCAGACATCTGTAACAAGCATGTGCATGAATTCATGGATTGTGACTCTGGAGTTTCCTTTGCAAATTGTGTCGTGCCTTGTATTATTCCAGTCAAACGGTAGGGATGATTTTGTTCTTAATTTGGTTAACCGAGTAACTTTGATCAAGTATTAAAGTTGCGTATAGCTTATTTTCCTTGATGATTTAATCAGCATTCTAAAAATATTTGAGAAGAAAAATCTTGCTTGCAATGCACCAGTTTCCTTTTTTCCTAGTGTACAATGATGTATTTAAATGATGTGCATGAAATAATGCAAATAAGATTTCCAGTTGATTTATGTAAAATATTAAAAGAGTACGTATTTTGTTTAGTTACTGTTACTCTTTGTTGAGCACATGTCCTTAAGAATATGATGCTTGCATCATATTTCTGGAAAACTAACTTTACCTAGGAAAAGGATGCTAAAAGAGGACCCTCCAAAGTCCCCCTTTTTCCAACAAAACCTCTTTTGATCCCAAAAACAGATAACTGAGATTTTTATTAGCTTATCTCAAAACATTTTTCCACCTTGTGATATGGCTTTTTAATTGACCTTGTCTGTGCTGCTGATGCTCTCCAATGGAGTGGATGATCACAGATATTACAGATGGACATTAAACCATGACCTGTGATACATAAATGTGATATTTGAGCCGTGAACAAAATGGGCTCTTTGTGTCTTGTATTTTTGTATTATACTCTTGGGGGGGGGGGGGGAGGGGGTGTTCAGGCCTTTGGCACTCTTAATTTGGTTGTGGGTTAAATGTTTTTTCTTTTTATGAATTTAGCCCTCCTCAGACTGAAGCTTCACCAGTGGCTTCACCAGATCCACAACGCCAGGAGTGGTTTGCTCGATACTTCACATTCTGAGAGATAGTTTGTTTTTGTGGCACAGCGTGATGTGGACTGTTTATAAGAGCATGACCTTAAAAAAAATCCTTATGTGAACAAGCTTTCCTGTAATGTCAAACACTGTGAATGAGAAAGTATTTGTCTCTCTGATTGAAAATGCACTGTATTTCATGTGTTATTTGTTGGAACCACTTGACGGTACTATATAATGTGAGTAATTATTCCTATTATTTTTATTTAAAATGAAAGAGTCTTTAAACTTTGTAATTACTACGTAATAAATTTTGGTAGAACAAACTTAACGCTTTCCCCCTTTTTCCTATGCATAAGTGTCTTCTTCGGTTTCAGGTACCGTTTTTACCCCAAAGCAATGTACTGCATGATTTCTAGATATCAAAATAAGATTTAAATGGAAACAAAATCAGAATAGGGCAAGGAATATTTAATTCATCCCAATTTTATTCTGTTATTTTGTAGCATTTTAAAAACTGTCCATTCCATAACTTTTTGAGGGGTGAAGCATTTGAAATCAGAACGAGTGTAATTGCTAGCCTTCAAAGCTGAATGATTCTGACAAGAGTATAACAAAAGGGAAAATGCTTAATGTTTCTTTTGAACTCTTGACCTACAACTCATCAGACTTTACCTCTGAGTAATAATTGCAGTGTTTTAATGTTCAATATCACCAGCAATTCTTCTCACAAACTGTATAATTATTTTATAATGATCTGCAAAGGCAAAATGATTTTTTGAACACTTTGGAATACTAAACTCTAAGTATCACTTAGAAAACCAAGAATCTCATTTTGAGGATGTTCGCCCTCTGAATAAAACTCATGCTTTAAACAAAATAACCCTAAACCAATTATATACACTACTGTATGTAAAACTTTAATTAAAAAGCAATTTTATTACATTCACTCCATTAAAGAATTTTTTTTACCCTTGTAAAATCAATTGATGAAACACAAGAGTTTCATAGATTTCATAGATATTAGGGGCTGGAAGGGGCCTCAGGAAAGAGGTAGCAAGCCTGATTCTTCAGTCTGTTACATGCATCTGATGCTAGCGTTCTCCCTTGAGAGAAAATTGCTATAAGAGATTGGATACTCTTATTTACTGTCTTTATTATTTATAATTTTTGTTAATTCACAGATTACCACACAGTAATTTACACTGGTAATCTCAGGGAGAAATGGTCTCTTTGTGTTTATGAATGTACTTTACATCTAAATCTCTGTATTTTTTAAAAGTGTCAAGAAACTGTTTGCTCTATTATTTAAATAAGGTTTTAGTTGGCACAAACGGAAATATATCTTCATTATTCCTCCTAAAGCTCTATTTCCCCTTATGCAAAAGGTAAATAGCCAGTTGAAGATGCTCGATAGTTACAATAAGTTTTTTATGTAGTATATGTATAAATGAAAAATTTGTATGTTTTCATATAAATAATATAAAATACTCTAAATTACAATTTTAAAAATGTTTCTCCTATAACTCATTTTGAAAATTTCACAGAAGCCGTGCTCTGGTGATGCTGCTTTGATTTAAAGAAGTGAACAGAAGATTCTCTGTAGTTGGTGAACTCAGCTGTAGGTATATGCAACTTTTTTAATTGTAGAAGAAAGCCATATTGGGCAAAATGTCAGATTTCTTGGCTGTTACCCAAAATAAAATGCACACAAGATAATTTTGATACATGTTCTGATGCGAGTGTTGTGTCTTTTCTTCCCTGTCTTGCCACTGTTAAAAGAGTACTGCATCTTTGCTGGATCAGCCCCCTTTTAATTAGAGCATTAAGTTGCATAGCCATAAGTTTTTGCTTGTGAAATATATAGTTATAAATAACAATTAAAAGAAAATAATCTTTCATGCTCATTCATGCTTTTTTGCTCTTTTTAGTAAATAGTGTCAATAGTCTCTCCTATTGGGCATGATCCTTCCAGCTGGGAAGAGGGCAAGGTCAAGAAACCATCTCTTCTAGAGTCAGATGATTTCCCATTACCAAACAAGTGCATCCTGGCAAAAACAATCAACACCAAAGAGGACACCAGAAGAATTAAGTTTCTCTCATATGGCATCTAGAAACTTGATACAAGGTTTATTTCCTCATAGTTTTGATTAATATCTTGCATCTGAGATTCATAGAGGTCTGCTTTACCAGATCTGATTATTGATCCATCTAAACTTGTATCCTAACTCTTGAAGTACCTGATGCTTTAAAGAGCTGGAAAATATGTAAAATGTCCCTAGGAAAGAACCCACTCTGCAAACTCTTACCCACATATTAGTCCTCCTTCATTGCCTCTTTGTTGCCTTGTCTACAATCAAATAAATACTATGAGACTACTCTTATAAGTTAGGATTTTCAGAATGGGTATCTATTTGTGTATTGTTCAGGGTATCAGCAAATTCCCCAAATCCATTGTTGATCCTTTTGTATTCTTAAGTATTAAACTACGTAGATTACACATAGCGCTATCTTAGCATTAGAGTGGTGTATTTGTATTGGTAGTGTCTGCAAGTATATCTGTGCAACAGCATGCAAAAATGAATTTGCACCTTGAGAGCCAATTTACTGTCATTATCCATACAGGGCTTGGCTACATGAGACATTTACTACACAGTTGACTGATTAGCTGCATGGTATACATCTCAGTGTCTACACATGTGCCCCTATTAGGGTGGAGTAAACTGATTTACTCTGCAGCAGCACATGTATAGATGCTACCAGGGCTGGCTGGGGTATGAGAGTGCTTCAGTGCTGGGGCTGCCCTGCACTGAAGCTCCCTTGTGCCCTAGCCTAACCCTCTGTAGCACATGGAGGTGGGTACCTGAATAAACTGCAGAGCTTATTGCTCTGGAGTTAATTGCTCTTGGACACATGTTCAAACAGCATGCCTGGGAGCAATAAACCCTGGAGCAATAAGCTCTGCAGTTTATTCAGGCACCATAATAGCATATGTATGCACCCACAGACAGCTTAAGCTGCAAAAACTGTATGCACTAGTTAAGTATTTATAATGCATAAATGTGTGGGTAAAATGGTGCATCACATTTGAAAATCAAGTACCCATTGTCACTTCTACAACTTTGCTGTAGAAAAGATCGCTTAAAACATCAATTTAGGTAGAATAAAAACACTATTAAAAAGCTATTTGATCTGAAATTGTATTCACTGGGAATCTGCCTCAAGCTACATATTTTTGGAAAGCTTCAGCAATTTCCAAACTTGAGACTTGGGCAAAACCTATGTTACCACCCATATTAAAAATAAATGGCAGCCTTCTTTTCAGATAGTTCTGGCATCCATGTGCTTTGGAGCAGAGACTTTAAATTGGATCTTTATGTCAGAAATTTGCCCTTTGCTGTTCTAAAAATGTACCTAAATTGGCCAAGTCATAATCTTTTGAAAAAATCACTTTATGCATGTTCAGAGACTTGTTTGATTCTAGCAGTTAAAATCTCTGCAGGGCCATCTGCATTGAGCAAGCTCAGGCTCTCTATATGCATCTACACTGCAATGCCATTGTATTGGAGGCACGGGGAGGCACTTCTGAGCACACCTGCCCACCCACTCCCACATGTACATGCCAAACCAGAAAATGTAGTGCCAGTGATGCCACTCCACGAGTCTCCCATGGCTGCTTTCAAGTACATTGAAGACAGAGGTCTCAAAAGTAGCAATAGAGGGATGCCTCTAGAGTGGCCTTACTGCATTTCTGGGTTTGACATGTGGGGGCTGGAGCAGGTAGGTGCTTATGCTTGCAAATACCCCTCCCTGGATGTTCCAGTATAGATGCATCATCATGCTTCATATTGCTGATCAGACTATGGCACTGTGCATGTGTTATCTTCACAAAGCAAAGGAGTGTGTACCAGGGGTAGTATTGCAGGAGCTTCCCCAGAATGGTTGAAGCCAACTAATCCTTGCTAGAACAGGTCTGGAATGTCAAGAGCATATCTGTCCTGGGTTCTCAGTAACCCTCCTGTTAGCACCCAGACAGCTAGGAGCAGTTTGATTCAGATACATAGGGGACAAAACCTGGACAAGGGAGTATAGGAAAGGGATTATGTTGTGATAAGGAATCTCAAGACACTGCGGTTGAAAGGGACAGAGAAAGTGCTACTAGGATTTGGAACAAGGAGATTGGGATCAGTTTGGCAACAACTCCTTTTTTTGGGAACCTAGGAGAGCTCGGGAGCTGAACTTTAATGACTTGGTCATGTACTAGTACATTCTGGATTCATGATCTCAGTAGGGATGAATCAAAGTTGCATAACAAAGGAGACATTGTATACTTTGTCATGTTTCCTGCAGAATTGGAAGGTATTCAGTGAATGAGGTGGGGGTTAGAGAAAGAGAAAAGGTAGTCGTAAAAGAGACTTGTTCTGCAGCACAGAACAGAGCAGGAGGTAGGCCTAGCAAAAGTCTCTGAGTCAAAGTCATCAGAGAGAATAGCAAGGGTGATATCATGGCAAGTGTCTGCTGTAGAATAGCTTAGAGAAGCTGGATGTGTTCATGTTGGCAGGACCAGGTGGGAGTCATCCTATAGTATTGAAGGGTTTGGCTGAAGTAATTTCAGAGCCATTGGCTATGCTCTTTGAGAACTTGTGAAGGGTAGGGGAGGTCCCAGATGACTGGAAAAGGGCAAATATAGTGCCCATCTTTAAGAATGGGAGGAAGGAGAATCTGGAGAATTACAGACTGGTCATGCATGATCAATTTAATTTCCTCCTATGCTGTGACAGGCTCTGTGGAACTGGTATGCCCTCACTTTATCAAGGTGTTTGACAGTGTCTCAAGACATGTTCATTAATAAACTTAAGAAATAATAGGTGACAAGAAGTACTGTAAGGTGGATATACAGCTGGCTGGATCATTGTGCTCAGCATCAATGGCTCAATGTCTAGTTGGGAGGAGGTATTGACTAGGGCTCCTCAGGGGGCCCGCTATTGTTTAGTAACTTCTTCATGATCTGGAGGATGGGATGGAGTGTACACTTAGCAAATCTGTGGACAATATCAAGTTGGGCAGAATTCCAGACACTGCAGTTGGGTAAGGCTAATATTCAGAATGACCTTGATAAACTGTTAAAATTATCTGAAATCAATCAGATGAAATTCAACAAAGACAAATGCAAAGTCACGTACTTGGGATGGAATGACTGCATGCAAAAGTACAGATTGAAGAAGGAGAAGGCTGCATTACTACAGAAAAGGTCTGGGGATCACAGTGGACCATAAACTGAATATAAACTAACGGAGTACTCTTGTTGCAAAAAAGGCCAATTACACACAGGGCTACACTAACAGAAGCATCACTTGCAGTTCAAGAGAAGTGATTATCTTGTTCTATTTGGCATTGCTGCGGCCTCATCTGAAGTACTGTGTCCAGCTTTCAGCCCCTTACTTCAGGAATGTGAAAATAAAAAATCAACAATCCAGCAGGGAGCGACAAAAATTATTAGAACCCTCAGAAATATAGCTTGTGAGTGCAGGTCAAAAGAACTAGGATTATTTAATTTTGGAAAGACTGAGGAGATTTGATAAGAGTTTGAATATTTGAATGCCAGTTATATGGCAGATAGAAATAAGTCTTCCATGGCTACAGGGGACAGGACTGAAACAATGGGATTAAATTGCAGCAAGGGAAATTTAGGTTGGATATTCAAAAACACTTACACTATGAAGGTAGTTAAGCACTGAAACTGACTATCTAGAAAAGTTGTGGAATCTCCATCACTGGACATTTTTAACAGTAGGTTACATAGGCACTTGACTGGGGAGTTTCATCAGGAACAACCCTTCCTTGAGAGGGTTGGACTAGATGACCTCCTGAGGTCCCTTCCAACCCTGCTGTTCTATAATTAAGGCAGCCAAAATCTGCCCTGGAAAATTAGATTGTACTGATGTCTATACCACTGATTTCCTTTGTGATGCTAAGGAAGTCCATCAAGTCAAATTTTTCACAGGTCATTAATCATATGTTCATTTTCTGGTTGTACAACTTGAAGATCCTGGGACATGATTTGTGGAAGTCTTGAATAGGGCTGTGGAGATAGCTGATATTTTCAGTTTGCTCACATTTCCACAAAAAAAAAACTTTAGGTCATGAAAATTTTATTAAATGAAAATACTACACTATTTTGAGCAACCAAACAGTTAAAAAATGTTTCTAGTCATATTTAACGTTCATGTATTTATAATATCTAACTTCAAAGATCATGCACAGGGGAGTGGGGGAAGAAGGAAGCTGAAATATTCTTTTTTTGGTCCAAGCCACCAATTTTTTTATTCTTAAGCATGAAGTGAAATTTTTTCTCTGACAGGCTATTGTGCTATCCCAGTGGCAACTTAACTATGACAAAAGATAACAACAACTTAATGATTTTTGGGAGGAAGATTTTGATATGACAAAATCAGTTACAATTTATGAACTGTAGCTGTATAATAAAACAAAGATTGAAAATTGGTCTGAAATCTACCTCGCCCTCTGACAGCTGAAAGCTGTAATATCCTGATGGCATCTCATGGAACAGTGATTTCAGCAATATAAGTTTATGCATAAGGGGTAGCATTTTTCTCGCAGGATGAATTTGTCCTTCTTACGCTGCATTCATTTCCTAATGTCTTCTAACTACACTGTTTCTAATATACCAAGTGTTTTCTAAGGCCCAAGTCACTGCTGTTCAATGAGTCATGTACATGCAAGGGAAATGCATCCAATACATGCCTTCCCTTTCCTACCCAGGAAAGTTCATTCTGAAATAGAAGAAATGTCATACACCGCAGTACATAGAAAATGCCCAAGCCAAAAACAAAACTACTCACCAGGGTGATGACTACAGGATAATAAATAACCACTGCTCTATTAAGAGGATGAACATGTGCATAGGCTGAAAGTCCTAAATATCTTAGGAAACTGGGTGCATGCCTTCTATGAAACTGAATAATGGTTTGTCAGAGTATTAGTGTCACAAAGTGCTCTCTAGGAGGGTACTTACTTGGGACTGCTGCAACTTTGTCCAGTTTGAGAACACCCCTTGAAGCCAACCCAGGCTAGGCTTTGAAAGTAAAGAGGATGAAGCCTGAGCTCCTTCCCAATCTGCTCTGGCTTATCTGCTCCTCACCTTTCCCAGTTCTCTGTGGCTCTAACTCAAGGAGCAAGCATCCAGTTCTCCTCCTGAGAGAGGAATATCACTTCCTCTTGAGGTGACACAATTCCAAGGCACACAGTAGAATCTCTTCAGTGAAGGCATTTACTGGGGCAAAGCCGAGTCAGCCAGAGGTTTTCTTTCCACTCCAGTCCGTCCAGATTATACAAGCCTGGGCTTCCTCAGACATACTCAGCTGCTCCCTTCCCAGTCTCTCCAACTCCCCAAAGCTGCTCCATTTCTCAGTCCCTCCTAGATTCTTCTAGACATGAGCTACCAAGCTGCTGTTTTCCAGCCCGCTCCCATTGTCATGGTTATTTCCTCTGATACCTTCTAGGTGTCAAGGAAGGCTCTCAAGGCTCTGCTAATGCTAAAGGTCCATCTGGTCTCACCTTGCACAGAGCCAGCCCTGGCATTTAACCCCTCCTTCTCTGTGTGCAGGCAGAGGTAAACTGAGGCACACAAGATTATAAAAATGTTAACGCAGAAATATCACAATAAAACTGTCTGTCACAATCAGATCAGTCTTAAACAGTATAATGAAGAGCATGTCCTTGTTATAATAAACGCAGGCTGGAATGAAACTGGATTTTGATGCCTGGATGGACCTATATCATAGACATATAGAATTAATGCACAAATAATGCCATTTAGTTTGGACAATTTTCCTTGATAATGATGTTCAATACAACTTAGAGATGATGAACAGTAGTTGTAAAATAGATCTATGGGGTTGTTTCAAAATCCACCAGTGTTACCAACTCCCAGGACTTCTGAGTGCTGAGATTTTAGCTCGCACCAGAGCCAGTTTTGCAATGCCACAAGCAGTGAATTTCAACCCAGCTTGGGTGAGCCCCCCTCATCCCAACCCTTGATTGTCTGCCTGCTACACTTACCCGCCTCTTATGGGCACAACAGTTAATTGGGGATGCTTTAGGAAGCAGGCAGAAACTTCTTTCTTCTCAACAGCCTGACACCCCTCTCAGGATGAGAACAGGGAGAAAAGCAGGAAGAGCCAAGCAGAACTGTGGTTTTGCCCCTGCCTATGAGCAATACAACCCTCTGCAGGTATGTTCACCAGCTTGGGTGGAGGAGCAGGAGATCCCACTGCAGCAATCTGGGAGAAGAGGACTGAAGAATCCTTGAAGCCCACGGGTAAGGCTGGGGGATGAACAGGAACTGAAGTGAGGGATAATTCATGTGGGACTGGTGAACAGGTTCACTTGAAACTTCTATTTTTCCTTTGGCTAATCCAACGACCAAGAAGAGCCTGAGTGTTTTGTGTCTTCACTCAACTGTTTTATGAACACAGCTAATTTTTACAGAATCTCAGGCAAAGATGGGAAGAATCCACTTTGTTGATATTTAATGAACACCAAATGATTTGGCAGTTTATGAACCCAGTTTGCTCTCCCCGGCCCTGATGAATAAGTGAAATGGCTCAAGAAGAAGTCATGAAGAAATCATGCTCCAGTACCGTTTCCTTCCTCTTCCAATTATTGTGTCCCTGCTGCATTGCCTGGAGCAGGAACAAAGATGTGGGAGTGAGCTAGTAGAGTCACTGACAGCTCCTCTCTGAACTGTATAAAGATAACTGCTTTGACTAGGTGTTTTTGACCAGTGTCCCTTTTTAGTAACAATGTGCATTAAAGTAGGCTAATGTGCACTAAAGTTCCCATGTAGACATACCCACGGTCTGCTTCTAGTTGTCATTCAATGAATCCCTATAGTAGTACTTCTGTTTAAAGGACCATCTGACAAGATGAAAATGGAAGAGGTGCCTAGCAGAAACAAAGGTGAGCCAAAGCACTATTTAAGACTGCCTTACTTAGTGAAACTTCTTTTATTATCTGACTGATGTAAGGCACTGAATTGAGGTTAAACTACCCTGGGAAAAAAATGAATGTAGAAGTCAAATACAAAACCGATCCTTTGGATCTTTTAAGACAAAAAAAAATCTTTTTCCCTTTTTTTCTCTCTGGGATGCAGAAATATTGGAATAAAGTGAAGCTTTTAAAAGGCTTATGAACATCAGCTATCTTGAGCTTTTGATTTAGAATAAAAATAATTTACTTGACTACTTACAGTCAACTCTTCAGTCAAGTGTTATTGTCTTTGCAGTTGGGATCTTAAAATACAAGACTCCAATCCTACAAAGTCTTACCAATATTAGCAGTCCTATTAATTTTGGTAATAGTATGCACCTCCATAAATGTTACTCACTGCACATACACAATTGAGCTATGTGAGCTATGTGAAAGCATACAGGTTTGTAAGGGGGGGGTCTGAACAGGCAGATAATACTGAAAAGACAGTCATACAGAAGGTAAGCAGGCCCTTAGGCCTTATTACCCATATAATAGGATTAGCATCTAAAAACATAGCATAGGAGGAAATACATTGTTTTGCAGTTTAATTTGTAAACTGTAGTAAAGATTTTTCTAAAATATTCCAGAATAAAAATATAGAAGAAGGATGCAACACATGTCAATGTTTATAAGCTAAGTATAATATACCTTTTATATCACAGATGTGATATAAAATCCTTCAGATGAAAAGGGAAGCTGATCTCCCAGCTACATTAAAAGATGGGGAAGGAAACCCAAACTTGTAAACATGTCTTGACTTGCACAATACAATGAGAAAACTGACTTGCTCCAACTGGCTTTAAAAAAAAGGGGGGGAGGGGGGCAAATTCTGAAGACTTCAAGGAACCTGTGCAACTAGGTGAGAAAACTGGGGAGAAACAACTGAGCTGTAGTAAACTGTGAATACCAATTAAGTGCAGTAACTTTGCAACAACATAGCATTTTCTCCTTTACCTACTGTCCCTGTGTTTCTGTACAGTAAATAGCTCACATCTCCATGTTACAGACGAGACAATGGGACACAAAACTAGATCGTCACACCGTTTGCCTCCACATCAAACTCAATGCAAGCAGTTCCTAATAAGGATCATGGATTATCCTTTCATCCTGCTCACAATAGAGCAATACCACACTTCTCAAACTATGCAGTTATGTCACAGCACACGAGTGGTCTTGGTAGACAGGCTATCTAACCATCACTGTCTAACGGGAAACTGTTCTCCTACACCTGGGCTGCCCTGAGATCCTTTCAAGGGCCATGTTAGCACTGTTAGGTGAACAAATGCGATTCACAAGGAAAACACAGAGACTGCAAATAGGAATCCAGTGTTAGACTCAATTGATACCATGGCTCCTCCTAATCTACCCAATTCCTTGTAAACACTTCATCCCACAAATGTTAATAACCATCTCTCCTTTTTAATGGTCTCCCTTTTTCCACCAGTTGAGCTATCCCTTCTTCAGCAATTTTTCTGCCTGTTGCCTGCTCCTGTAAATGTAGCTCCTATTTTACAGCCTTGCAGCCTGTTTTTAACTCAAGCTAAAAACAGACTTGGGAAAACATCACCTTAGGCATGGAAATAACTGTCAGCGAAGCATGGGTGCCCTGTCAAAATGCTCAAGAAGGCTCAATTGTGTTTTATGAATCTGAAAGAGACAAGACTGAACTCCTAATGACTACCCGACTAATAAAACAACATCTTTTGATTATGTTTGCACATAATAGAAAACTAAGGCATGTTCCAAATAAAGTTACCAGAGCAGTTTAGCAAACCTTCTCATTGCCTTGTTACTGGAGGAAAACACGTGTTGTTAAATATGACAGCTCACCACAGCATCTGGGCCCCTTTCCGAAATCCTAGACCCACCCAAGAGCGTGAGCCCCCTCAAGCACCAGCTCTTACTTTTAGCTTCTTTGTTGATTAGGGAAAAAACAAGAACAGCTCTGCTGCAGCAAAGAGCTTAGAAAGGCCAGGAAGGCTCTAGCACTCCTGGCTCCTGTGTAGACACCTTATCACTGGTTTCTTGGCGCTTGTTTCTGCACGTGGGAGAGTATGGCCACATCACAGCACCCTTGACAGGACCCTGAAGTTAACTGCCTGAATCACCGCTCTGCTGGCCTCCTGCAGGCAGCAACAACAGCAAAAAATAAGGGAAAGCCAAGCACTGGCAGCAATGTGTGTGCATGTGTGGCAGGGGTGGGGGGCTGAGCCCCACTGCCTTGCACCACCAAGCAGCCTGTCTGTGCCCACACAGGATCTCCCCACCCTTGTCCCCTCAGCCAACACTCCTGCTGCCTCAGCCAGACACCTTCACTGCTCTGGATGCCCTTACCAGGGGCCATGTTAACGGTCCAAGTGGCACTGACCGAGCAAAGCCAGGTCACCATGTCCCCAAGCACAACCCCCCTCACAGCTAACACACAGAAACCCCTCCTCACCTACATGCACACCCCCACACAACCCCCCCCACAGAAACCCCTCCTCGCCTCCACACACCCCCCCACACACAAACCCCTCCTTGCCCCCACACACAAACCCCCCCCACACAAACCCCTCCTCGCCCCCACACAACCCCCACGCACACAAACCCCTCCTCGCCCCCACACAACCCCACACACACAAACCCCTCCTCGCCCCCACACAACCCCACACACACAAACCCCTCCTCGCCCCCACACAACCCCTCACCCCCATACACACACCCGCACACACAGAAACCACTCACCCCCATGCACACCCCCAGACAACCCCTCCTCACCCCCACACCTCACATGCATACACACAACCTCTGCTGACGCTCACGCTTGCCCGCTCACACACACGCGCGGTGTCCCCTGCCTCCTGCCGCAGGTTGCGCCCTGTCAGGGAAGCCCCTCGGCCCGGGCCTAGGCGCCGCGTTGGTGCCGCTCCGCTCCCGTCACCGCCCACCCTCTCCTTTCCCGCCGCCACGGAGGGGGCGGGCCGGGGCCGGGGCCGGGGCCGGGCAAGGAAGCGGCGGCTACAGGTAACGGCGCGAGAAGGCCAGCAGGATCCCCCGCAACCCCAGGGCTTCTAGGCGGGCGGAGAACCCGGGACGCTTCTTGCGCCACAGCCCCGGGCCGGGGAACCCGCGGGTGCTCGCACGGGGTGGGCGGGGAGGGGCCCGGGGGGCCTGCAGTGCGCCCGCCTCCTCCGGCAGCGCTGGTCGCTGCGCTGAGCGCCCGAGCGAGCCCAGCCCCGAGCACCAGGAAGCGCTGGGCCGCCTGAAGCACGAGGGGTGGGGCACAGATACCAGATCCGAAATAGGAAATAATCCTCTTGGAAGCTCAAAATGATCATATCGGAAGCTCAACGCGGTAGTATTTGCTGAAAAGCTACGCGCATAAGCATGCCGCTAAGTATGCAAATAAGTCTTCTTGTGGACTTGCTCTTGCTCACCCTAAGCGGCAGTGAACGAGCGAGCACAGGGTCGTCACAGATGAACCAGGTCTTTGGAGGCAAGCAGTCTGAAGAAGGCCCCGATAGAAAACCTTGGAGCCTTGCCTGGTAAAGGAAACACTGCGCGTCTGAAGGCAGTTTTCTGTAAGCGTTCCCAGGGATAACTTCATCTGGTGCGGTTTAGGACCCGCCGAGATGCTGGGGCTTCAAGTCCACGGTGTGGAAATGGAAGGCTCCACCCTAGGTAGCTCCTGGGCCATATGGCTGAAGGCAGGTGAAACTTGGGGGCATCCGAACCACAAACCTCCAGGCTTGGGCCTGCACGTAGGATGCTTGCCAAAAGACTTCCAGGGTATTGGGAAATACCCTGAAGCCTCTGGAGGGGGTGGAGGATGTTTGCCACTTGTGGGGTCACTTATGAGTCTGGACTGATGCATGGATTTGGACTTGATTTGGCTGATTTGGCTTGGAACATGACAAATGAATTTAAACAAAACAACACAAAACAACCCCACCTCCGAAAAATCAGTTCAGGCTCCCTGTGAGTGACCTGGGTTGTTTGGGGTTTTTTTGCATGTGCAACATCAGTTAGCTGCCTCAAAAATTATTGTATGTTTTGAACACTTTTACTGTTATTGGTCATACATTGCACAGAGGTTGAAATGATGGTACAAATATTATCACTATAATGTACCTGGAGACATGGGTGCTTAGCTTGGCCCCAAGTGGGGCCAGCCTGACTGACCTCGGGGTGGCGGGGTCACCATGAAGTGCTGTTGTGCCACAAGCAATCGGAGATGCACTAGCTTTCAGGACCTGCCATCCCCCTCCCATTCCCTGGCTTAGGTTTTATGACCCCCATATACTTTCCTGGCAGGGGAAATACTCTGACCGAGGTAATGCAATTAAAATGGTACTGTGTAGTGGAGGGTGGACTCTTGTCTGCTTGGGGACAGGACTCCCTACAAGAGCTTCATAGTTAACTTCCCAGTCACCAGCTTCCAGCAAGAGACTCTCAGCTACACTCCAACTTTATGGAAATGGGAGATTCCTCCTTAGCCTGCTCCTGCAGCCATATGGCTGAGCAAAACCTGGGGGCATCCGGACCCTAAGCCTTGGGGCTTCGGCCTGCACATAGGATGCTTGCCAAAATATTTGGAAGTATCTGAAGCTCCAGGCTGAAGGGTCTGGAGTCAAGGATACTTGCTCGTAGTAGGGGCACATACGGTTCTTGAAGGATTCAAAGGATTTGGAACTTATCTGGCTAATTTGACCAGGGACACAAAAAAAATTATATAAAAAAAATAAAAAAACTTTTGTGACCCCCAGTTGGTGAACTGCTTCCTTTTTCCTCTCTCATCCCCACCTGGCCTCTCCCAGCAGTGCTCCCATCCTGTCTCCTTCCCCCATCCCGACCCTGCATATAATTATCGTAGCTTTCTGTTTGGCAGCTCTGCCTCCTGCCTTCTCTCACGTCTTCTGGCAAGTTCAGCAGGCATCGTCCCCTGTCTCATTCAGGAGGCAGCGGGCAATGGCCATGCTCTGCATCGCCATCTGGATCCCTTGTTACAAAGCTGTGACTTGTGCTGGGTTCTCATTGGAGGCAGCATGTTTGAAACTAACACGAGGATGTTCTTTTTCATGAAGCATGTCATTCAGGCATGGAGCTTGCTGCCGCTGGATGCTGTAGAAGCTGTCAGTTTAGCCAGATTCAAAAAGGGCTGGACTGATTCTTGGAGGAAAGGGGCATCCACACGGAGTGTGGGACTTGGGGATACAGTCTCTGAATTGGAACATCCTGGACCTTAAATGCTGGAGGCTGCAAGTAGGAGGAACAATGGGAGGGAAAAAACACTGGTCTACCCAGTTCACTCTCCCTTTTCAGTCTCCACTCTGCCCCTATATGATGCCGGAGACTGGGCAAGATGGCCCAGTAAATGACAGTTCTTATGACCTCCCTCCCTCCCTTTCTTGTTTTCTCTTTATTTGATCCCCAGAATTAGTTGATGTGTCTCCATTCTATGATGTGCCTAAGCCCATGATCTTTCGGCACATCAAACAGGCCTGCAATCTCTCATGTCTCTGGGTAGATTTGCACTGGTCAGCATCCACAGGCTCCCTTGACTCATTCAGGGGGCATTGGGCTCTGGCCAGTGTGCTCTGCTCAATGCCCCCATCCAGATCCCTTGTTATTAACCTGTGTCCTCACTCCCTTCCATTTTCTTTTTATTTGTCCCAAGAAATTAGTTGTCGCTTTCTCAATGGCCTCCCTTTTCTAGGGAGGCTTATAGTTTTTCTTGGTGGGCACTGGCCCACGATCCCTTGAAGGCAGCGAAAAGGCCTGCAGTCTTTTCACAGCACCTGGTGAAGGAAGCCACCCTGCTTACAAAAGCTAATGCATCTCTGATTTAGATATCTAAGGTGCCACTCTACCCTGACCTCTGCCTCAAAAGAAAACATCTAAGCATAAACACTGCAAACTGCTGCTTTAACTAGTTTATTTTATGGTTATAGCTTGGGACTATTTATAACTCACTGTCCCCCACAAGGTGTTAACCATTTATCCACAGCTACAGGGAAAGTCTGTATCTGTAGGTAAGATACAATCTCCACTTTGGGAAGTTTAAATTTTAAGGCCCCAATCCCACAAACATGGGACTAAGTACTACCGGCCTCTTGAAGCTGATGTATAATTTAAAGAAAAGAGGCCTCTGGAGTAGTGGTTCTGAATCGCGTCTGGAGTGGGCAGTCACCCTGGGAGTCCTTTTGTGACCCTGGTCCTAGGAAAAGCCTGACTGCTATAACTGAAGTTTTGTGAGGCTCATGACACTATTTGAAGTTTCAACCCATGCTGTGGGAATGACTGCCATGATTCGAGAGTAGTCACCCAGTGAAACTTGAGATAAAAAATTTCTGCATCTAAGTTAAATAAGAGCATAAAGAACCTAGACTAAGCCCCTTAGCTAAAGTTGATACATACTTGCTGTTCAGGAATTCTCATTCACAAATTTCAAAGTACTTTAAAGAGCCTCTTTATTGCAAGCTAGTAAATGAGACACAATCTTGCACTGTCTTTTGTTTTGGCATGCCTTCTATTTATTGTAAATTAAAATAGATTACATTCTGGGCTTGTAGCCTTAGCAAGTGTATTAAAAAAAAAGTTGGACTTGTTTAGGGGGATATTACATTTTTTTCTTTTTTTGCCCATAGGTTCAATATGTTATTGAACACTGACCAAGTAAACCTAATTGGACAAGTGTTTGAATCCTACGTTCTGGAATATCACAAAAATGACATTTTACATATCTTAAGAGAGAAAGATGATGAGAAACATTATTCGATTGTTGTTGATGCCCTGACTCTTTTTGAGACCAATATGGAAATTGGAGAGTATTTCAATGCATTTCCGAATGAAGTGCTCCCTATTTTTGACAATGCATTACGCAGAGTAGCTGTGGCAGCTCTGCAGCCCACTTCCCAAAATCATGGTGTTAGCATCAAGCAGAATCTTCATGCCAGGATATCAGGTGAGTTATTTATATGTGTAATTCCACATGTGGTAGATCTATCTTTTACTCAAAAAATATTCTACTGTATGCTGTCTAGTAGTAATTATTGGACTGGTGGGAGAACTTACTGCATGCTAGTTGATTTTATTTTTACAATGTCCATATTTAAAGTCAAGAAAGAACTGCTGATATGTATTTAAGAAAACAGTAACTACAGCATATGTTAACGGAGAGAAAAACACTTTCAGCAAGTCATTATTTATTCTATAAAGCTTCACGGAGAGAACAAAAAACTTTGACAAGATACAAAGGCTGGTTACAACAACAGGGTTAGAGAAGTTAAATAGCCCAAGTAGCATTTGAAATTCTGAAGACTAGTGTAGAAAAGCAGTTATTGTTATTGTCTACTACAGTGTAAGGCCTTGATGCTTGGCGCTCATTGCAGGTTCAGGGGACAGGCCTATTTGTTGTGCCATTTTACCTGTCAGGTTTAGGAGACAAGGAACCCTGTGAGTCTGCAGCTAGTAGGGAGGGCACTCCATAAAAGTAGTAGGGTATTCTGTAGATGGTGTGTGTTTTATACCTTTTTCCTGGTCCCTCTTTATTCCTTTAGTAGCTTGGCTACTGCAGGTGTTTTTATACAGTTTGGGGATATGGTTGGAGCTAATATACACTACAAAACAGACTTACATTTCTCCATTATGGAGGATAACTGTATTGTAACTTTTCCTCTGACGTAAATTGATATTTGCGGTGCAGATCGAGCCTTCCTAAACTGCTTGCTTTTAAGGCAGAAAGCTGTATTTACTCAACATGCCAGACCCACACCTTTTCCTCTAGGCTAGGGACAGACATTTAAAAGCCCAAGTTTAAATTGATTCTGTCTTTGTAGGTTAGTCTAACCTGCAAAGATTGAATCAGTTTGCAAGTGAATAGACATCCTGTTTTCATTTCAGAAATACAGTGGCTCAGGCCAAAAGCCCAGGGGTGCTAGAGCAGCCCTCCCTTCCTTTTCATAGGGAAGCTGGGCAGAGGAGGGTACATGGCCAGGCCCTGGTAGGCCTCAGTAAGACTGAGGATGGGTTTAAACCCAAACTGGCCTGCGGGGTTTGGAGGTTGGGGGAGGAAGGAGCATGGCCAGACCCCTGTGGCTGTGGGGAGGAGGTGGAGAACAAGGAGGAAGAGGGAGCTCTGCCCACTCCAGCAGCTCCCTTACTGCCAGGAGCAACTCAGGGACAGAGTACTCTGTGGTCCCAAAGCAGGATTCTTCTACCTCCTCCCTCTCCCCCATGTCCATGAAGTAGGGAGGGGGGGCTCTATGCAGTGCCGGAGGAGGACTCTTCCTGCTTCTCCTCTGTGCCCCCCCCCCCCACCCTGGCAGGGGGTGGGAACGGAGGCTCTGTGCAGGGCTGGCCAGCCCCAGAGGGGGACTCTTCCCCCTCCCCCATGGGGCAGAGAGGGCCTCTGTTTGGTGCTGGGGGGGACTGTTTCCCCTCCTCCCCTCTGTTCCCTGCTGCCGAAGGGCTGGGACTGGGGCTGTGTGCAGGGCTGCCTGGTCCCAGAGGGGTACTCATTCCCCTGCTTCTCTCCCCCCCTGCCCTGGAAACGGGGCTCTGTTCAGAGCTGAAAGGATACTCTTTCCCCTTCTCTTTTTTCTCCCCTGTTCCCCACTGCCTTGGGGCAGGAAGCAGGGGGCTCTGTGTGGGGCTGTCCAGCCTAGGTGCAGAGCCCAGCCAGGCCCAGCCCAGCCATATGGCTGGCTTGGCTGGGGATCGGCTGGGCTGGGCCAGGCCAGGTGGCAGAGGCAGGGCTGCTCCTGGTGGGTGGGAGTAATTAACCTCCTCCCTGCCCCTTTAGCCTTAAGAGGGCCATGCTGGGACAGCTACAGTCCCTGCCTGTGAGATAGGGAAGGGACAGGGGGAATAAACCCCCTCCTGGGCACTCTGACAGTGGCTGTTGCCCTCTCCCATCCCCTTCCTGCTCCAGCAGCGGGACATGGGCAGACACCCTCCTGACATTACCCTGGTAAGGTGAAGAGGGCAGGGACGAAGTTAATCCCTCCCTCTATCCCTTTTGCCTCCCAGGGGCCACTGCAGTGGGGGGAGAGGAAGAATTAACCCCCTTCCTGCCCACTTTGCCTTAATGGCAGAGAGAGCCTAGCACAGAAAGCATCATGAGGAACTCTGGTTTAACTTAAACTAGCAAGGGTTCTGGCACAGACATTGCATAAACCAGTTTGACCCAAATCAGTTAAGTCTGATGCTACATTCAACCAGGTTTATCTCAAACTGGTTTCAGCCATTTTGAAACTGGCTTATGTGCACTGAACTTCTGTTCTGTTACAAGTTTAAATCAGTTTCTGATAACTTAAACTGGTTTATGTGTAATGTCTGTCCATAGCCCTGGAGCCAGCCCTCCAAAACTGGAGTACATTTCTTAAGTGGGGAAGCTGATTTGTTTTTGTAGAAATAGATGCATACAAACACTGTGCTCAGATAGCTGTAATTTTCTGTGATCGAGCAGGTAGAGGGAGAGAGTCCGGTGTTAACTTTCTCACAGCCACTAAGGAACTTGCAATATCTCTTGATGAAGCACTGTCACTTGTGCCTGAAGCAGCAATTGAGCTGGCTCAGGGCAAGTGAGCTGCTGCAAGCAATCTTTAATATATGGGGTAGAATCTATACTTTATTATTTATAGCAGGAGTGCCAGACTCACTTGGGGTCCCAAACTGGATCTGGACTGCAGGGGTTCCTCCAGGGCCAGATCTGTGGGGCCAGCAGCAACTACAGCGGATCTAGGGCTGGGCAGCAGTGCGGAGCGATGTTCAGACAGTAGTACTCATCCAGAGGCATGCAGCAGCGTGGGACCACATTTGCATAGCAACACAGAGCTGTGTTTGGATGGCAGCACAGGTCTGGGGGGCTGCCACCTGTGACCATGTTCTTTGGGGTCCAGGGACCCTGATTCTGTGCCAGGCAACACCCCCCAAGTTCTGATAGCCTGCTGGACTACCAGCAGGCTGGATGGAGTGATTCTGTAGGCTGGATCCAGCCATACATTTGACACCCCTGATTATAGGAACTTGTATAAAGAAGTAACAGTCTTGCTTCTGCCCCTGCAAGAGTCTGGGGCCTTGCTGCTGTCCTGCCATACCAGGAAGTTCCTGCTGCCTCACTCAGACTGTCTCCTGGGATGCCACACTTCCTGGACACTTTGTTTTTCCAGGATTTATTCTTTCATATGCTCAACTATGACTCCAGAAAAATCTTTGTTTCTCCATCCTGTCTTCCACAAATAGGGGCATGTCTTATTTGGGGGCATGTAGAGTATGAGAAAATATGGTACATTGTTGAGAGAAGTGATCAACAATAAAAGCAAGTTTCATCCCTTTTGTCACAATGTAACATGACAGCAAATCTGTTACCAAGGTTGTGGCCAGGTGTGAAAGCAGCTTTTCCAAAAGTTAGTAAAATGCTAGGCTATTGTATATGAAGGACACTGAGGAAACTGAGCTAAGTGGTTCAGTTTCCATTTACATTCGTTTTCAGGGAGCTGTTATGACTTTTGTGATATGGTGACATACTATACTGAAATCCATCAACCTATTATAAGTGGGTTTTGAGTGTTATTCTCATCTTGTTATCAGCATTTTTCTGAAGAATCTGTCAGACCTTAGTGATCTTGATCAGGGTTTGTTTATCACAACACCATAGTGAACCACTACATCCCTCGCTTTGGATGATCAATATCTACTTAATCTTTTAGTAGTGCTGAGATATACAATACAACTCAGATTCTTCTATCTGGTGTTTCCCTCAAATGAGCTTGATTTCACCATTACTGTTATTACAGTATGTACATCAAAGAATAGAATATGAACTGCAATTCCTGTTATTCTATTATGTGAGCTCTGTTAGCAAAAAAATAAAAGTTTTCCACTTGATTTATGCAGCTTTTATACAACCAACAATTATGAGAAGTAAAAAAAGATGCATAACCTCCTGCTTGCTACCCCTTCAAGATCAGCTATTGTGATGCTTCTCCCTGTGTGTATAACAGTAGGGATGAATTAATGTTTTTTCTACATCTGTTTATTAATGATTTGGCTTAGCTTTTAGCTTTATAATGAACATTTTTGTTCTTTAACGTGCTCTTAGGCTACAGACTAAGATAGAAAAGATACGGTTGAAGGTCTGAGGGCATCATAACTTCTGGGTAGACAAGTGGTGTTCAATCTTTTGGCCCCTGGGATGGAGAAATGGCACACAGCTGATCCACGGGCCAGATTGAGCCCCATATGCTGGGATCATGTCCTGTGCCACTGTGCTTGGCCTTGCCTCACTTAGCTCCACACCACTTGGCTCAGCCCTGCGTGTATCTGTGCCACTCCACTCAGCCCCAGACCGCTTTACTCACTCCTGCATGCCTCCTTGCTGCCCCACTTAGCTCAGTATAACACACAAGGCCATGCTTTCTGGCCCATGGGGCTCCTTCCAGGTTTGGAAATTTGATAGCAGGGGAATGGTAGTTAGCTGCAGCCACTCTCTGGCTACCAGATTTTCAACCATGAGTGGAGCAGCATAGGTCATATAGTATGATTCTGTGAGCCAGATCTGGCTCACGTGCTGAGGATTGAGCAGCCCTGGGATAGACCACACCTACGGAAAAGTTGATTATTGTTGCAGAAAGAGTAGTTTGGAGGACCAAAGGTTCTTTCAGCCTAATTTCCTAAGAATGCTACTGTCCATTTAATGGGCATAGGGGCTTTGGAAACTCTCTAATTTCATTTATGGAGATTATTCATTGTTTTTCCAAAGAGGGTGGAAAAGGAAAGGATATAGCCCATCTTCTTCTGTGGAGTCATTAGGAAGAAGCCCTAAGCAAGATCTGAGGGATCTGTCATGCAAAGTTTCTGACAGCAGTGAGGAAAAGTAGTGTGGTTAGTGCTGTGTTTGAGAATGTGGTCTCAGTGCATCAAGGACATAAATCTTGACTAGAAAAGGATCTGTAGGAATTCAAAACTGGGTGAAGGCCCTTTCTACTCAGAGTGGGTGAGAGAAGCCTTGGCATATGCCCGGGGATTCTGGTGCATTGGATTGAGAGAGAAGATGCTTAGCTGTACAAGTTCCCCTTGCTTCTGAGGAAATTACAAGATGCACTTGTCCACCTGAACTTTAGTATTATAGAGGTTTGCATGTAAATTTTCTTTCACTGGATATCTGTTAACAGATAATGGAATTTTTGCTTAATTACCACTAGTTTGGACACTAGTGTACACTCAATGGCTAAGCAATCATGTAAAGTTGAACTATTTACATTATTATTAAAACTCATTACATTACTAAAACTCATTCAAGGGCACCTTTATGGATTCATAGATTCATAGATGTTAGGGTCAGAAGGGACCTCAATAGATCATCGAGTCCAACCCACTGCGTAGGCAGGAAAGAGTGCTGGGTTCAGATGACCACAGCTAGATGCTTATCTAACCTCCTCTTCAAGACCCCCAGGGTGGGGGAGAGCACCACCTCCCTTAGGAGCCCATTCCAGACCTTGGCCTCTAACTGTGAAGAAGTTCTTCCTAATGTCTAGTCTAAATCTGCTCTCTGCAAGGTTGTGGCCATTATTTCTTGTAACCCCCGGGGGCACCTTGGTGAATAAAACCTCACCAATTCCCTTCTTTGCCCCCGTGATGAATTTATAGGCAGCCACAAGGTCGCCTCTCAACCTTCTCTTGCAGAGGCAGACGAGGTCCAGGTGCCCCAGTCTCTCCTCATAGGACTTGGCCTGCAAGCCCTTAACCATACGAGTGGCCCTTCTCTGGACCCTCTACAGGTTATCCGCATCCCTCTTGAAGTGCAGCACCCAAAACTGCACACAGTATTCCAACTGCGGTCTGACCAGTGCCCGATAGAGGGGAAGTATCACCTCCTTGGATCTGTTTGTCATGCATCTGCTGATGCATGATAAAGTGCCATTAGCTTTTCTG
>JAGPOW010003642.1:92069786-92093529 GCA_030014935.1 Caiman crocodilus | reverse complement strand
GACCAGTGCCCGATAGAGGGGAAGTATCACCTCCTTGGATCTGTTTGTCATGCATCTGCTGATGCATGATAAAGTGCCATTAGCTTTTCTGATGGCTTCACCACACTGCCGACTTATGTTCCTAGTGGACTCCAAGATCCCTTTCCGTTTCCGTTCCGCCAAGCAGGTCATTCCCTAGGCAGTAGGTGTACTGAACATTTTTCCTCCCTAGGTGCAGCACTTTGCATTTCTCCTTGTTGAATTACATTCTTTTGTTTTCTGCCCACATGTCCAACCTGTCCAGGTCTACTTGTAGTTGTTCCCTGCCCTCCAGCATGTCCACTTCTCCCCACAGTTTTGTCATCTGGATGAGCTCCATCCGAGGGGTACTGGAGGCACTGGCTGATGTCATTGCACAGCCACTGGCAGTAATATTTGAACACTCGTGGCGCACAGGCCAGGTCCTGGAGGACTGGAAAAGGGCCAATGTCCCCATTTTCAAGAAGGGGAGGAAGGAGGACTCAGGCAACTGTAGGCCAGTCAGTCTCACCTCCATCCTAGGCAAAGTCTTTGAAAAAGTTATCAAGGCTTACATTTGCAGGAACCACCAGGATCAGACAAAGAGTTTGGCAAACAGTGTAAAATGTTCAGCGTGGAAGCTGTCTGTTACTCTAAATATATTCACTGGGTAGGAGAGTCTGAAGCAGCTGGACATGAATGCTAGCCACATTGCTCCCTTGTAATGCTGTTGGCTACAGAAGCTGGTGTGCCTCAACCAGAGTATCTCAGTGGGCCTGCTGGGCTTAGACAGACCACAACTGACTGACACACTTCCAAATTCAGTCTCTCTGCACTTCTCATAGTCACTCAGACAGTCATGCCATATAAATGTGCATCAGCCAGTTGAAATGCTGTAGCTCTCTTTCTGGTGTCAGCTGTGCTATGCTTTATAAAGGTCATCAAAATCACACCTATTTCTAGAAAAGAAAAATTCTGCCAAAGTAGAACTACAAAAAAATGGAATTTTAATTTGGTGGAAAGCAAGTTGTAGGGGAAGGGTAAGATTGGATTGTCTCAGTGAAACAAAAATGCTGAAATAAATTATTTTGGGTCAACCCAAAACATTTTAATTAAACTCTAGTTGCAGTCCTTTTTAACACCCTTCCCTTCCCTAAAATTTGCTCAAATTTTAAATGAAAGATGCTATTTCAAACCAAAAATGTTGAACAGATTTGCTTTGAAAGTTTTGGGATATATGGTGCAAAGTGCATTGTGGACAACTAAAAGGAGGGTGTAGTGTACAAGTCAATGGAACTGGCTGTTAGGGTGGAATTAGAGGGGGCAAGTACTGCAAAAATATTCTGGCACTGTATATTTGAACTAAGAAGTAAACTTGTTTTGGTTGCATTTAGCTAAATTTTCCAGCAGCTCTTCTGAAAGTGATTCTTAATGATATGGATCCTCATGGAAAGTGAGTTGTAAGGGCAGAAAATGTTCATGGAATGTGAATTTCAAATTCACTTCATCTGAGGGTTCACACCAGATTGTGAATTCTGCTTCTTTAATCAGAGAGACATGTGATTTATGGGCCTGATCACAGCTAAGCAGCACAATTCAAATTTCATATTACAAATAGGATGCTGAAGAGTAAATCAAATTCACTAGAAGGTCATTGAATCATTCTATTTAATGAGTATATTTGAGGGTACCAGCATCAGTTTGCAGGTATTTACTGAACAGAAAAAGTAAAAATATTTCAAATTATGCATTATGAATTTTTATTTAGAGCTTGTAAAAATAGGGTAATAATGCTGTTATATTTGTGTCCTGTGTTAATCTTTTGATGTGTTTTGATATCTGTGACCAGTATAGTGTCAGATTAATGATGTGACCATGATTGTTAATATATCTATCTTACTTATTCCTTCTCACTCCTTTTCCAATTGAGAAAATATCTTTTTCCCTGAGCAGCTAACATATATACACCTTACATATTTTTAAATTTAGTTTCATGCTCTTAATACTTTATATATCTTTATTGACAGGTTTGCCTGTTTGTCCAGAGCTAACCAGAGAACATATCCCTAAAACCAGAGATGTGGGTCACTTCTTGTCTGTTACTGGTACTGTTATTCGTACTAGTTTAGTAAAGGTCCTGGAATTCGAGCGGAATTATATATGTAATAAATGCAAACATGTTTTTGTTGTAAAGGCTGATTTTGAGCAGTACTATGCTTTCTGTCGTCCATCAGCCTGCCCAAATGAAGAAGGCTGCAACTCATCCAAATTCATTTGTGTCTCAGGAACAAACGCTGCTCCCACCAGTTGCAGAGACTATCAAGAAATCAAAATTCAAGAACAGGTAAAATATTGAGGGTGGGTATTATTAAAACACAAAAAAGAATGCAATGAAAAAATAATTATAGGAAGAGTGGTGTGGGCTTATCTGCTACTGTCATGAGCTAGTGCAGACCCGTTAACTTTTGTGGAACTGCGCCTCCTTATGTCAACGGTGAATTTGTCCCTTGATCATTAATAAGTTTGTTAAGATGCCATCATAAGTAGAAAAGTTGTAAACCATTTACAGTTATTTAAAACAGTTGCTGCAGTGGGAGGGCAGCTTTGTCTTGTTGGTCAGACTCTTTAAGTTAAAGAACTGAAAAATGAAGCTTATAGCTACTAAAATTCCTGTACTAGGTTATACCTTTTGCTAAGTTACAAAATTAAATGAAGTTATTTTTATGCATCAAAATATCCACATCCAAAGCATGGGGCATTCAAAATTTATAGCACTACATGCAAATTGTCTGTTTGAGCCAAGTATGCGTAGATTGTGTATGTGAGATAATAATGCTTAAGGTGGCTCCCCTGGAATCAATTTAGCTCTCTGATGGTAAATGCCAGCTGTAGTAGTACTGCTGCATCTTAGCATATCTGAAAATATCTGCCTGTCAGTCTGCACTCACATTCACAAATGGTTACTAGATATTTTGCTGTCTGAGGCATATGTATTCCGATGTTTAACAATTAGCCCTAAGTGAATGCCCAAGAGTTTTGTTTAACTGAGAAAGTTAAGTACAATGGGGAAATATTTTTCCAGTGCCAAGTAGTCCAGTCCAAAGAGCTGAAAAGGTCTAAGCTGTACAGAATGTGAAAACAAATAAGATGCATTCTAGTTAATGTCTTTCTTATTATGTATTTCTTGGTTCAGTACAGTAACTTATTCATAATTCTTTTTCTTTAATTGACTTGTTTTAGGTTTTCCAAAATAAGAGGGTTCAGAGTAATATGTGTGGGAATGTCATATATACAAAAACAGCTATGTGGAATGAAATAAAAAAATGTTCTAAATTTAAGGATAACCAGTGAGAGAGGGAGTAAAAATATTTCTGATTTCATGATTCCCAAGTTGCTTATTCATTTTATTCTTATTTAAGGTAGTTAATTTTTATTAGGACTTTAATTCCCTTCTTTTTTACTGCACCCCCAAAATACCTGCATTGTGGAGACAGATTCTTTGATAGTATGAAAAAGTCAGTGGAATTAAACCAGGGATGAAATGACCCTGTGTATGGGAGATATCCTAGTTAGTCCTGCCAGAAACCATGGATTTGCCACCAATATCCACTGCCTGTAGCACTCCTATGTGAGACAAAAATATAGAAATAGTTTCCAGGCGCCAGAGAATAAATTAATCTAAAATCCCAATATGGATAAGTCTTTGCTATAAAAGAAAAGGTACTACTGATTGTTGTTCTGTTTATAGTGTACATTTTAACAGTTATGATAGGATTTTGTGTGTAGCTGGAAAAAATGATTTAGGCAGAAATAGATTATGACAAGATTGCATAGGCTGTTCCCTGGAGAAAAAGATAAGTACAACAGTTACTGATGTCCTTGTCAATATGTATTCTTCTCGTTGTGTTTGATTTGTTTTCCCCTGCTGGTATTTTTTTTGGGGTGGGGGGTGGACCCATGTGTAAACTTTTTGCAAATCTGAAAGCTTGGATCAAATACATATATCATTAGGTCCTCTTTCCATATATAAATTTAAGGGTGGGGGGGATGTTTACTTTTTAGGGAGGTGTTCATGCCTGTATTTATTGTTAAATAAATGCCTGTACTTTTTATTGAAAATATGCCTAAAGAAATTCTCAGTTGCTAAGTCCAGTTTTTGAAAATTACCTTGCTCAGGTAGAGCTCCTTTCAACAAGATGTTGAAGCCATTTGGCACCTCACAAGACAGGTGCCAGTGGATAATCTAACACCCTATTCTGTTTTTGTTGTTGATAGCAAATTCCCATTGATATCCTTGGAAAAGTAGCAGGTTCATTATGTAAATTCTGTGATGACCACCTCCATGGGGAAAGGAAGATAGGTCACTGATGCACAAGTCAAAGGTTCCTTTGCAACCTAAAGCAAAAGTATATGGTTGTTAGATGGTATACTTATGATAAATGCATATTTTTTTGTTTTTGTTTCCTAGGTTCAAAGACTATCTGTTGGAAGCATTCCTCGCTCTATGGTGGTTGTCTTGGAAGATGATTTAGTAGATAGTTGCAAGTCTGGTGAGGACTGAAATATTCCCTTTTGAAGTTATACATATTTTTGATTAAACCTAGAATGTTTTGAACCTTATATTTCATTTGAAAAAACGCATCTCCAACACAGCCATTAGTTTTAAGGATTTGTCTGATGGGATAAGCTTGTATGCCACAGCATTGTTGTGTTAACTCAGGGTCTTAATCTGACAATTTAATACTATTACAGAAAATATCATTCCCGTATATGACATCATGATGTTTTGGCAGCTTGCCTTTGCTGTGCAATGTTTCACGGCCTCCAGAAGATATTTTGAGACCTGTTAATGTTAAATTAGATTTGTACATCACTAGACACATGGCCAAATTGACTCAAGGTGTGGTGCACCTCTTTGGTTTGGAAAACCATGTACCCTGGCTTACCATGTAAGAAGGACAACAAACAAAATGCCTACTTAGCCTGTAGGGGCAGTCAAAAAAGGTAAGAAATATTAAGCTGCATAAAGAATGGGAAATAATATTCAGAACATTACAGTTTGGTTCTGTAAACTTATATCAGCAGTGCTGCATTTAGCATTAATCATCCTAACTCAGCAACACTTTGGCCAAGGTTTTTGATTGGTACTGACCACTCTGGTAGAAGGGAAACAGAGCTAGATAGACTATTAGTCTGAGCCAAGATAGTAGATCCCCTAACTAGCTGAGAAAAAAATTAGGTCTCATATTTAGTTTGGTGGCATTTTTCTGTTTGTTTCTAATGCCTTAATTTTTTAATGCCATGTCCAATTTATTTAAAAGATATGAGGGAATGTTCCATGCATCAGTGGGATCATTTGATTTTGGTAAACTTAAAGAAAAACATGGGGGAGAGGAATGACAGAAGTACAGAATTATTGCACTATCAGAAGGCAAACAGTTACAGTATATACAATTTCAGGTCTCTATGTCAAAACAAAAAAGCAAAGAGTTTCTTTTTTCTTTTAACCAAAGTGGAGTTTTCTGACTAACTATACTCATAATTTAATATAGATAATGAAATAAAAAAAAGAAAATCCACAAAACTGGAATTATTTACTAAAACTATCCATAGAGCTCTGTCAAAACAAAGTTGTCTCCATTTTTGTTTTAGTAAGCCCAGCTGCAGTTTCTTTTAACACAATTGAATAGGTTCTATTAATAGTATACGGAAGTGTCCTACTAGTGCATTATAATCTGAAAATGATACTGATCCAGATAAAACTTGCCATGACTCTTCTCACTTCATTCACATAAGATAAGAAAACTGGAACAAGGAAACAAGTGTCATGACTATCAATGCTGTTTGTGAGATAAGGAAGAAAAATGTGTTTTTAACCCAACAGTGCTTTTACAACGCCTAAGAAGGATTAACCTGTTCCTTTTGTTTGCTTTAGATTTTAAATATTGAAAAATACAAAATAATTGTTCCATATTGTATTTGTAGACATAAAGTCTCATAAATATGTCTGTTTTAGACATAGAGTAGTTTGAGTAATTCCATTTTTCCCTTTTATCAACAGCTGTTCTACTGTTGATAAACTACCTCATTATGTGGTCTACTCTAAACTACCTTATTCTATGTTTAATTTAGATGTTAGCTGAGATGTCTGCATCCACTAACTGAGATGTTATTGTGACTATTTTTGTCCCTACACCCAGGTGATGACATCACAGTGTATGGAGTGGTAATGCAGAGATGGAAAACCTTCCATCAGGATGTGCGCTGTGACATTGAAATTGTTTTGAAAGCCAATTACATTAAAGTAAATAATGAACAACTATCAGGAGTTATAATTGATGAGGAGGTCCGCAAGGAATTTGAAGACTTCTGGGAAAAACATAAGAGTAATCCCTTAGCAGGTTTGTAGATTAACATTTTCAATATTGTGTGCAGATACTGGTGGAGGCAACATTGTTGGATGGGGGAGCGAAGCAAAAATACTATCAGTAACACAGTCTTCCTTGGAGAATGCTGGGCAGGTTTTCAGAGAAGCAGAGCACATTTGGCTTCCATTCATTTCAGGGGTATCATAAAATAGCAAATCCTATCTCAATCTATCAGAATTTATCTCAGGCCAATAGGACAGAACTCCAAGAAACTTAATTTTACTTTAAATTAACTATTATGTCTGTCAGCCTTGTCATGGCAGTTTGAGAAATAATTTCTTGCTACACATAATTTCCAAATATGAAATATAAATTCTTACTTAATTTGCTTTTTTTTTGGTTACTATTGTTAGTTGAAAAAAGTATTATGTCCTTAAAATCCACACCAAAAATGTACTACCATGATTTTTCTTCTTCTAAGCTTTGTGCCACTGTACTTGACAGAGTGGTTTTTGTAACATCCTTTTACAAGGAGTAAGTACGAGCGTCAAATCATGTGTATGATGGGAGGGGAACAATGGATTTTTATAATCAAGAAAAAACTACGCCATGCAGAAGAAATTGTGGGGGCCAGATGTTGCATAGTCCAAGGACTCTTGCTGTATTTTACCAATGACTAATGTAAAATACAGACATAATTTCATAGGTTTCATAGATTTCATAGACATTAGGGCTGGAAGGGACATCGGAAGATCGAGTCCAGCCCCCTGCCCAAGGGGCAGGAAGTCAGCTGGGGTCATAGGATCCCAGCAATTCACTTCAATTTACTCTTGAAGGTGTTCAATGTAGATGCTTGACCCACCTCCGATGGCAGGTTATTCCAGACCTTGGGGTCTCGACAGTAAAGAAATTCTTCCTTATGTCCAGCCTGAAACGGTCTTGCAGTAGTTTATAACTGTTCGACCACGTCATCCCTTGGGGCGCTCTGATGAACAAACATTCCCCCCAAATACTGATGGTCACCCCTGATAAACTTATAGGTGGCCATCAGACCACCCCTCCACTTTTCCAAGCTAAAGAGCCTCGTAGATCTCAGCCTGTCGCATAAGGTCTGTTTTCCTGACCTCTGATCATGAGCATGGCTCTTTGGAATCTCTCAAGCTTCTCCACACCTTTTTGAATTGTGGGGCCCAAAACTGGATGCAGTACTCCAGCTGCGGCCTCACCAAGGCTGAGTACAAGGGGAGAATGATGTCCCGGGATTTGCTTGAGAAGCATCTATGGATGTAAGCCAGCATTTTGGTCGCTTTACTAGCCACAGCATCACGTTGCATAATCTTGACAGCAAGGACTGAAACCCAGGATTCCCTCCAAGGTAAGTACTCTGACCACTAGGCATCTGTCAGGCTCCTTCTTGTCACATGAATCTTGACTTCTGTTCTGAACAGTGGTACAAATTCAGCAGAATGGACTGTGCTTCCATGCAAAGAAGCTCGGTTAGGGCACTCTCCAGATATATCAGACATGTGGGTTTCTATCCCTTCAGACAGAGGAGGAAATTGAACCTTGGTCTGCTACTGCCTAAGGCAGTAGTTCCCAGCCTAGGGTCATAAAGTGTTTAAGACGAACACTTCCAGGTTTGCTGTTGGCGCTTTCATGCACAGCACTTCCAGGTTTGCTGCTGAGCGTGGCATGGGTGCGTGGAGGAGCTCCCCCGCTCCAAAAAGGTTGGGAACCACTGGCCTAAGGGGAAAACTCCAACCATTAGACCTATTGTAGAGAAGTGGTAGCCCCATTATTATTGCTCTCTCTTAAAGAAAGCAATGGCCACCACTAAATTTTGTGAGGAGCCTGTTCCTGTGCGCATTACATATATGTACTCTAATACAGGCTCTTGAATTGAGCCTGTGAGGAAACTCTGGTAGCAAAAAGACTTACTTTCTGATTCCTAGTTGGGACTAGGTTGAGGTAGGCACTGATTTGCTAAGTCCTGTCAAGACTGGGACAGTTCTGCCTATGCAAACACATGCAACTGCAGGAGTCTGGGGAGATAAAGCAACTCCAGTGTTTAGGTGGTAGCTGGGGTTTTCCAGGATTGCTGTGTTGGATCTGCATGCCTAAATTGTATATCAGTCCCACTTCAGGTACCTATGACTAGCCTGGTTTTCTTACACACTGGATACCCAAGTTTAAATAATCAATCCATTTTAGAAATTTAAGGGACTGCCTTTGCTTCTCGACTGGTTGCATTGGCTTTGTGCATTTCCTGTAAAGAAAGCATCTGTGAGAGTAGAACCCCAATTTCTGATAAATGTCAATGCTGCAGAGAGCAGAACTGATTCCATCACACCTTTCTCCCTTGCAGTCATCAGATCAGAATGGAGCACTGCAGTACTTGAGAGAATATGCAGAAGGAGACTTCACTGAGTTTTACCACACACTACATTTGGGCATTAAATGTCATAGTTGCTTTTAAATCAGTGGAGCAATACCAGATTACACTAGTCGTGGACTTGACTTTATGGTGCCTAACTAAACACAATGGCTACCTGCAAATGTTAAAAAAACAAACAAACCAAGAAGCATGCTTTACCAGAAGCAGTATATTACTTCAACCTGGCTCTGCAGCGCATGTAAAGTTTGGGTGCTTCAGCAGGGCTTTTTGGTGTATTCAATCTGCGATTAGATAAAAGTGCCAAAAAAACTCGACTAAAGCACCCAGTCTTTACAAATGTCAGGCAAGCTAGGTTGAAGTAACATGCTGTCTCTTCTGGGCATGCTTGGTGCAGGAATGTACCGAGTTTAAAGTGAAGTGGCAATTTTTTGTATGTTGTTTGGTTTTTTTTACATCTGCAAGCACCCATAGTGCCAGGATTCAAAGGGATATTCTAAGGGACTGAGTTACGAAGGGAATCTTGAATTTGGTTCCCATCCAAATAAAACCCCCACCCATTGGGAGTAATGATACATCTGGGTGGAGAGATACGTCAAGAGGAGACGGGATTGTGTGTGTGTTTACATCACATTTATTTAACAAAATAGTGCTGAGTGCTGTTTTTCACACCTTTTCTAGGGAGGAATGAAATCTTGGCTAGCTTGTGTCCTCAGGTGTTTGGGTTATACCTGGTGAAGCTTGCTGTTGCTATGGTACTTGCTGGAGGCGTGCAAAGGACTGATGCTGTAGGAACTCGAGTGAGAGGTTCGTATTCTTGTTTTTAATTCTGTGAAGTCCATTTCTTCCCTTGTGCTTGGTCCCTTGCAAGAAAAAAAAGAACAATTCAAAATTGGTATTAGATTTGGTAAAATTGCAGAAACATAATCATTTCATTTTCCTGGGTGAAAACTACGTTTTCGCAGTCTTGAGTATCTGTATCTTGTGTAACTCAGGGAAATAAGAGAAATGTTTGGTTTTCTTTTTTATTTACATCCTCTTTATTTTTCTAAGATAACCTGAAGTAAGAGTATGTTTTCACTGCTCCATTAAATAAAATACTACAATCCATTGTTTTAGATAAGTGAGGTATTATCTTTTTTTTAACTTCATAAATCAGGGAATGGGATATTAATATTCCATAGTGTGGCTCTCTACCCTGTGTTGAAAGGAAAAATTAAAGGGCTGGTTTTTCACTTCGTAATGCCAGATTTTTTCATCTGTGATTGGCAGTGTATTTCTCTTAGACCTGCTACTGTAAGTTATCTCCCTGCTGATTCTCCTTCTGTTGTTGGATGGCAATTGTGCCAAGTGCCAGGTGGTATGTAGATCATAATCTATGTAGGTCAAAACAATTCTAAAGTAATAGGTGTTTGTATAAAAACATGGGATTTTTTTTTTTAAGTTTTCAGAAGCCTAATAGTTATAATTATAACTCTAGTTACTTAAAATTAAGTTATATTAATGTATTCTAAGGCAGTGAAATAATTTTAGAACTCTTTAAGGATATGTTAGTAGCTAGAATATTTACTTTTGTAATTACTTTATATTGTTAAATTACAAGTACGGTAGAAGTTGTAAATTAGCATTTGCAAGTATTGCTTAGAAAGTAAATCGTTTAGTTTATTGCTACAATACATAAGTAGTTAAATATGGGATCATAACTAAATACTAGTAGCTGTTTACTTCATTGGGTGGGAGGTCTTCAAAGCAAGCAATATTAAAATACAAAAACCAGGTGCTAACTGTTCTGAAAAGGGTTGATATGTGATAATTTTGGAAAAAGGTGTGTTATGATGTGAAATGAATTTGAATATTGCAATTTGATTAAATGTAGTTACTGAATTATACTATTTTATCACATATCTTAGTGATGCTAAATGGCAGTCTTGCAACTGAATTATTAATTATATTGTGCATGAAGAGCTAAATTTTATGGCAAGGAGTAAAAGTATTAATTTAGTTTATAATGTCTATACATGTCCTTCTAAATATAGCAATCAATATATTTCCTCTGAAATGTCAGATTTTATACATTTTGTTTTTTTCACTCCAAGGTGAATCGCATCTTTTGTTGGTTGGAGACCCTGGAACAGGGAAATCTCAATTTTTGAAGTATGCAGTAAAGATTATGGCACGATCGGTGCTCACTGCAGGGATTGGTTCTACAAGTGCAGGTATCTGATATTCCAACCAGCGCCAGTTTGTGCTCTTAACTTTTATTATTGCATATCTAGGAATGTGATTTTAATCACAGAGGTATTGAATATATAAGCAAGAACCTAAACTAGTTTGATTATCTTAATGCAGACCTTGCAAAAAAATGCCATGGAGTCAGACAAGTGAGAGTTGGCATGGTTCCCTATAGAAATCTGGCCCTATTGTTTTTTTATGCACTGAAGGGTTGATTGTAGTGAGCTTCCTTTTTAGGGGATGCTCAGTGAGCCTTGCCTAGAGGCCTCTCCTACTCAGTCTTCATGGTGATGATCTGAGCCTGTATTTTTATTACTCTTCCTAGCAATAGCAAATTTGACATTTCTCCAGAGAAGACAGTGCATGACACTTTCATGGAATAGGATCATAATAGATGCTTCTGCTATTTTCTCTTCTTTAGTATGTTTTGAGTGGATGCCAAGTTTGCCTCTTTTTTTTAAAAGCAGTATCTTAAACTAAGGCATTATCCTTAACTCATTTAGATGCTTTACAAGAACACACTTTTTTGATTTAGATACTGTTCCAAATTGAACCAAGTTCCCAATGTCTTAAATCTTCCTGGAGGACAATACAAATAGCAAATTTACTGAGTTTGAGCAAACTTTTATACTATCAGTATGCTCACAAATCAGATATAATATGTAGGATTTCAGCTGGTGTATTTAATATAAATGTGTTATTCCGTTTTGCATTGCTCCTTTTTTAACACTGGGAAACAGCAGTGTGTTTAAATGGGAAAAAGAAAAAGAATATCTATATTCCCCAGTACCTTATCTCTCTGTCCATTGTGCATACATCCCATCTACAAAAAATTTGTTTTGAAATAAGTGTATTGCTGATTTTGAATTCAAAATGTTGGCAAACCTATTAGCCGAGAAGCCGTATAACGTTTCTGCCAATGGTGATCTTTACTATAGCCATCCATGGTAAGAACTGAGAACAAACTGTACTCCCAGCTGATGTATAGTTTCTCAGGGAACTGGCCTTTGTCAGATAGTGACCTGAAGTAAAATGTTGTGGTCCATTTGTCAGTAATGATTGCTTTATGCCAGCCAAGCTCACATACCTCTGCTTTATCTTAATTTACCAGAGCTCTCACTTTGTGAGCTGGTGTCCTAGACATTGAACAAATATCCAGCAATAGTTGGATGCCAAGTCGCATTAAACTGTATTTGCATCACAAGCTTGGAGCAACATGATTACTATACTATTGGTTTGTGAAGCTTCAGCACTTTAAGGGCTTCACTCCTTACAAAAGCCCTCTAAAATCATAAAACCATCTATGGTTAAACCTCAGTCAATTATTTATTTAAAAAAAGAGGAAGAAAGAAAATGAGTCCACAAAAATCTTATGTCTATGCACCATTTTCCCATCTTTAACTGTTAAGAGGCACTCCATGAATGAGAATCAGGAAGTATATCTAGACATATAACTATATTTGTACGGGGAAAAGAGATTTAGGATTTGGGAAGTTAGTGGGCTCTAAGCTAGGGTGAATACACAGCATGCTAGCAGCTCCACATTAACTCCTTGGGTGGATGCTCTTAATGCACAATACAAGTGTGTCTGTCTGAAGCAGTTAGTACATTGTCACTACAATTTCTGCTTTATGACTTGGACAGAGTGTATTCGCATTAAGAGGTAGGAGAAAGTAGTTAGTGTGCTGTTAAATTCAGACCTTAGCTTACTGCACACTAAATTTCCCTATGGACAAGATCCTAATATGAGTGTTTGACTCATAATTATAACTTCAGAATTGCTGACTGAATCTGCTTCCAACTTAGTTTGAATCTTAGGTCAAACCAAAGAAGGAAATTATTTACCTTCCAACCACATTTTGAGCTGTTTGGCCGTGTCCAGCCATATAGGCACATGCAGCTTGAGGTGCGCAAACCTCTTCGCAGCACCACACACTGCACGCCCAGATGGTTAAAGTGTGTCCCCCATTGCAAAGTTGTAGCATGGGGCAGAGTTTGCTGCCAGGATTTCCTGGTAGCAAAAAACCCCCCAAGAAAAGCGGCATGGCACATGGTACAATAGCATGTGCTGGAACAAATGGAGGCTTGGTCCTCCGGGGAGATGCTCTGGCTGCTGGCCAGAGCATCTCTGCTATTTCATTTGTGCCCCAGCTGCTCCAGCACTCCAGGAGCCAGGAAGAACAGGGAAAGGGCAGTTTGCCCAAAGCAGGACAGTTTGTCCCTCACCAAAGCGCACATGCAGGGGTATGCACTGTGGCACAAAGCAGCACAAATTTGTGCTACTGCAAGCACATGCCCCTGCAGATCTGGACGTGGCCTTTGAGTGTAAGTGTTCCAAAGGAATGGAAGAGGTAAAACTTCCTTTTCCTTTTGGAATGTTATCTTCAAATAACTCAACTGATTTTTCTGGAAATTATTAGGAAAAAGAATCAGTTTCATGCTAAGATCAAGCATTAAATATACTCTTCTCAAAGGACATACAAAGGAGAGACGAAACATTAGTGTAAAACTGGTGAAGTGTAAAGCTGGAATTGATCATTTAACTGTAGTGTAGCATAATCCAGTAGCGTACTGTAAATGTTGTGAAAGGGTCTACCCGCAAATGCTTAACATCCTGCGATTAAACTCTGGATAATAGAAAGAAGGGTGATGAAATAAGGTTCTGTCATTTTAATATAAGAGAAGATATTGAAAAATAACTTATTGAATCAGTAAGATGTAGATGCATCTCTTCCTTTCTATTAAACTAAGAGTGAATTCTTCTGTAAAATGAGCAAAATAGAATAAGTGTTTACTAAGCAACTACCTGGAAGAGGTATAGGGGAGGTGAAGGCCTTCCAAGATTTCCTGTTAATTTTATGCACTTGAGTATTTCACTGTTAGCCCACTAAACTTCTCTTGATATATAAATTAAGCATCTACATAACTGGTTGCTGGACTATGGCCCTAATTTTTAACCTTCAGTTTCAGTATGTGAAAACACAGAATGAGTCCTTTCCCTTGTCTTGTATAGTATTTTCAGTGGCATGTTTTTCCAACTGTTTCTACTTCAATACCATAAATACTGACTTTGTAAACTCACTTTTTACACACCAACTTCAACAGATATTCATAACGGTTGTGCATGGAAAAATGTTAAATGATGCTGCTTTCCGTAATGCTTATACACATTTTATATTATGTAGTTTCTGTCCGCTTGTACAGGACAGATCATTTCAGACTTATTCTTTTTGAGGTAGAGAAACCAACTGCATCAATTCTATATTAAACACCTTGCTCCCTACACGAAAAGTATGAGTCTGAAGGGAATTGATAAATTGCCAGCACTAGTGGTGTAATCTTCCCTTCAAACTGAAATTATTAAGAAAATAAATTGCTCTTCACTTTAGGGTTGAGAGATGTTGCAGGACAGTGATGTAGACATCTAAAGGATTTTGTTTTTCACCTATTTCTGTAAATATACAAGTTGCCCAGTTAACTGAATGAAATTAGTTTCTTTGGTAAAGTAGGTTTTGCTTGGTATATATATTATAGATTTTTCTTCCTTCCATTGTTTTGGAGCCTTTTTATATAAGAAAATGGTCAGTCTTCCTCTGGAAGCCCATTACTCGGCTGAGACTCCATGAGCAAGAACATTATCCCAAGCTCGCTCAAACTTTTGTGAGCTGGATACCAGGTATACGAGCTGTCTGGGTGGGTTGTGATTACAAGTATGTGGTAGTTACCATGCCTGAGTCCCAATTCCATTGATGGCTTGGAAGATCAGGATTGAAGTCGTAAATATTCAGTACAAATGCATCAGGATTTATCGGAAAAGTCAGATTACAGCAGGCTGCCTCAATGTGGAAGTTGGGGGGAGATATGTAACTGGAATGGGAGGCAGAGCAAGTCTCAGTAATCCAGGCAGGAGATAAGTGCATTGATTCCTGTGCCTATATGAAGGAAGAATGACATTTTTTATTGTGCCAAAGATGAAAGTTATTTTTTTTAAACTATAATTTTGTCTGCTTTTGCTAAGCTATATGGTCGTTTTTTGAAGGAATTGTCCCTATCTGGAAATGGATATGGACAATACAAAGTGCATCACTTACTTTTAACAGTGAGGTCTGTGTCATATTACCTAAGTGGTCTGGTGTAGATACTGTGCAGAGAAAAGAGTAGTACTTGTGCAAAGAAAAACTCATCCCACTATCACTCTGGTCGTTTGCACACATGGTGTGGGCATTTGGTTCCCTGGGGACAACTTGCACCAACGCACCTTTGAGTTTGGAATTCATGTAGAACTGTGCTTTTTCCTCCTGCCTATAGCAGGTGAACAGTACTGAAACTTCCCAGTGTGCATCCTAATGAGCACGTGTGGTTTGCAGCACAGCAAACCAGTTCAAGGTGCTACAAACTACACGTGGTACACATGCACCCATTCACTGTGCTTCTAATTTGCAATGTAGCTTTTTTTTGACACTAGGAGATCCCAGCGTCAAAAAAACCATTCTTAAAAAAGCAGCGTGGCCCATGCAACAGAAGTATGCACCACCAGAAAGGGAACCTGGCCAGCCAGAGTGGCACCATTGCTGTCCCGGGAAGGCCCCCAGGATCCTAGATGATACAGCCTACCCAGGACAATTTGCCCCACACCAACCCCACATGCAGGAGAATGTGGGCCACAAATTTGTGCTGTTTTTGCCATGACAATCACATGCCCCTGCATGTGGGAACATGTCCCCAGATATCAAGTGGTATGTGCATTAGGCCTGTGCAAAGTGGCTAGTATATGCTTTGGATTTGGATTCGGCCGATTCGGGGGACAATGATTTAATTTGGTGATTTGAATCACTGCCCCAGTTCAGTTCAGCCGAATCAACCAGGCCAGGCCCATCCCCCAGCCCCTCTCCCAGCCTGGCAATGGCTGCCCCAGCTCCCAGCACTTAAAAATAAAGCCCTGGCTCACCAAGTGCTGCCCCCATCCCATGTTGCATGGGGTGTGCTGCACAAGCCCCCTTCCTCCCCGCCCATGCACACAGGTGCTCCGCCCGGGCCAGCTCTGGCCCTTTAAGTGGGGAAAAAAAAACCAAAAAACCTTGGGAGTCTCAGCTTCTGCCAGCAGGGAGTGATCCCCGCTGCCCTGTGCCACATAGGACCTGTGCACAAGCCCGTAAAGCCCAAGGTTGCACCAGGAGCGGTGAGAGTCCCAGTGCTTTTCTAGGCTTTTTCTTTTCTTAAAGGGCCAGAGCTGTCCCGGGCGGGGCACCCATGGTAGGGTTGGGGGACTCATGGCAGAGCCCCCCATGGAGTGTGGGGCAGCAGAGATCGCCCCCACCCTGCCTGGCATCATCTGGTTAGCACCAGGGCTTTTTTTTTTTTTTTTTTTTTTAAGTACCAAGCTGGGGGTGGGGGAAAGGGGGGAAGCAGGGGGAGCAGGCAGGGGTTGGAGGGACTGGTGGGGGGGTTGGTGGGGCTGGCACGGGTCCCCCTATGGTCCCCTTCCCCCACCGCCCCACCCTTAGTACTTACCAGCTCTGAGTCAGCTGCTGCCTGAATCATCAAACCTCTCCGAATCAGAGAGATTCAGAGAGCTTTGTATCAACTTGGACCTTTAAATTGGTCGTGCTTTGAATTGATTCAGACCATTAAATTGCTGATTCAGTTTGGATTTGGAGATTCGGCCACCGAATTGGGCCAGATCTCCTCCAAATTAAATCACGCCCCAAAGCTTTGCAAGCCCTAGTGTGCATTGAAAGGTGGCCTCTTCCCACTGCCATAATTTTTACTCCCACTAGAGCTATCTTTGTGCCATGTCCTGGTCTTAGAATCAATTTTGAAACACTCAGGATGCTGTGTTCAGTCTCAGTGATTTGTGTGGAGGGATGTGAAATTAAAGAGGTGATCTTTTTACAACAGCAGTTCTCAGCCTTTTTAGACTTAAGTTATGGAAGAGTGTCTCATGTGAACTTATTGGCACTTAATTTAGAAAACTAACACATTTATTACAGGTCTTACCTTCTTGCAGAGGGGCCAGGCAGTGAGCGTGGGGGATTCACCAGCCAGGGACAGCCTACACCTGCCTTATCTGCTTATCTTCTCAAACCTAGAGCCTGAGCCTGCCCTCATCCACATCTATCTTTCACACTTTACTGATCTCCTCACACTTCCTGCATCATCCTGGTTGAGAATGACCAGTTCACACTGTTAGGATTTAAAGGCTCAGGTAGCCTATGGCTTTGTTCAGTGGGCTTAGAACAGGGGTGGGCAAAATGCAGCCCACAGGCCAGATGCAGCCTGCCAGGCTAGTCCATCTGGTGCTCAGGGCCCCTAAAAAATTTAGAAAATTAATATTCATCTGCCCCTGGCTGCCTGTCATGCGGCCCTCAATGGCTTCCCAAAACTCAGTAAGTGGCCCTCCACCTGAAATAATTGCCTGGCTCTGGCTTAGAAAGACTGCTTGGCTAAAAGGGGTTTTGAAAGCCTAGTAGTAGTTAACATAATTGCTCTTCTTTGGCTTATATCAGACTGAAGGAACAGGGGGGGTTGTCTGCAGATAATGGCTTACTTCACGGTTTTCCAATCTTTTTGGATCAGTGCAACCCCAGCAGCCAGACGCAGAGCAGCAGCAGCCACTGCACACAAGCTTCCCTCACCCCTGTGATCAGCTAGGTGGGCAGCACCTGCATGGCAGTGCAAGACATTGTGCAGCAGCGCACCATCCCTACCCACCTGACTGTACCCTCAAGGCTTTTTCCAAGTACTCCTGGTTGACAACCCCTGGTTTACTTAACCATTATAGATGTTAGTGCATTATGTGAAAGGGAGATGAAACCAATCAGGATGATACTGTACAATGTAAAACACTGTTCGGTCCAATTAAGTCTTACTGCTGCCACAGATTCTTCCTGTACAGCTGCTATTTTTCCATAAAGTAGATAAGAGCTCTTTGGAACACTAATTTGTGTCCAGTATCTAGCTTATGCAGTGAGTTGATGTGTTGATTAACTGTGTGAAACTAGTTCAGTTACCACTAACTTGTAGGTATATAGGCTCAATTTAGTTCCTTTTCATCTCTTTCAAGAAGTCTTTGAACTAATAGTAGACAGCTTCTGATTGCTTCTTTCTTCAGTGGTATAAGGATTGGGAACCTTATTACCACAGTATTAAACCAAATCAAACTTAATTAGTCTACCGCCCCTTAAACACAACTAAAGTTACTTGGCATGCATCCATTTAGAAGACAAGATCTTTTGTTTATAAAGAATAGGAAAGTGACTGAAAACTGAGAATTTCATTCTGGCTCTAGGTCTTATACAGTTAGTGCAAAAGAAAGTCAAATAAAATAGCAGCATAAAAGACAAATGTGGGTGCATGATACACATTTGGAAAAACTCATGTATATGCAAGTTAAAAAATTTAAGTATCACTAGTTCTGGGTACTCATTCTAAGTAGCAATAATTGCATTAGTTATTTTAATAATATCTATGAATTTGTGTTAACTTTCAAAATAGGTATGAGTTCTGGCTCTGACTGTTCTTAAATACAAAGTAAGGAACTATTCATGTAGATTTGGATTAGTTCATTCAGATTACAATCTTTCTGGCCTTACATAAAAAAATTATTAAAAAATCATATGCATTTAAAAGTGAAAACAATCTCACAGAAGCCATTAGAAACATACTCTTACTATTTAAAGCACCTGCATTTTTATTAAAGGCAGGAAGATAAGAGAAAAGGCCCAATTTGTATTCAAAGCCATACTGCTACTTACAGAATTTATCTTTCTGTGAGGATTTAGAACCTAAACAAGTCAGTATCTATGGTTATAAGCCCACAGTGACCTACATTCTTAAAAGGATGATTACAAACTTCATATCAATTCTAAGTGTGTATCATCTTTTTATACTTTTAGCTTGTCTGGTGTAATAAGGCTGAGGAAGATTTTAGAAACAGCTATATATTATTGTTGTACAGATTTGACACATTTTATAAGTTACAGCCTGGTCTTCGCTCTCTCAAGATGCTGTCAGGTAACATGTTTCTGGTACATTCTCTGAAACTAGTATTGTGTTTTTGTATGTACAGTGTCTTGCACAACTGGACCAGAATTTGAAATCTGTACCAACAAGTACTACCTCAATACAAAAATAACAACATTGTATATGAAAATTTGTTTTTGGGGTTGTTTTTTTTATGAAGCTATAAGAAGATAAAGCAATTCATCCCCTTATTGCTAGCTACACATACCATGTGAATAGTCTTAAGAAAAGTGATGACTATGCCAAGCAGTGATTGTACATGATAATCCTGTAGGGAGCATTTTTTTTTTTTTTTTAATATAAGAATTTGCTCTTCCTATTCACATATAAGTATTGGCTTAGTTGCGTGAAACTTTCTAACCAATTGTGTAAGCTATCTGCATAGTTCAGAGAGTTCTTTGCTGCACCCACCTACTCCAAATGAAATATTGTTCTTAATAGACTATATGATTTGACTAAATAGCAGCAGCAGAACATTAAAAAAAAAAAAAAAGGTACTAAAATCCCAGATAGCAGATGGTAGATCTCAGATTGCATACTTTAAGTAACAAGTATGCATCTTGAAAAGAAAAGACCATCTTGTACCTAAAATTATACAGTGCTGTCTGCTTTCACAGTAAGAGGACATTTCAGGATAGTTTTGTAGAGATCACTTCTTCTTTTGCATTTAATTTTATGACAGTTTTGTTTCTATTTTGTCATTAAAAAGGCAGTGAAATTTGGGAATCTTGATATTACAGATAAGGATAAGTTGTCACCATTTCATCTTTGCCTGAATATTTTTAACTTTGTCTTTAGGTTTTAATTGTATTTACAAAGGAAGAAAAATACATATGCATTAATTGGATACTGTTTAGAGCAATAATGTAACACATTAGAGAAAAAAATACTTAAAAATAGTTGTATTTATATTCCACAATTTGCTCAAATACTGTTGTTTCTCTTATAAACTTTCTACAGAATGTTTTAAAACAAATTCTTCACATTGTTTGTCGACTATGTACTTATAGAATTTGAGGGAAATAGTTCTGGTTGTTTTTACAGCTTAACTCATGTACAGTACCAAAATGATGGTAGTTAGGTCACATGCAGTCCATATGAGATTCTAACATGACATTTAATGAGTTTTCTGATGTTGACCACCCCTTTGATGCTGAGGGTAATGCATCTGTAGAAAGAAGTGACTGTAGATTTTGGTTACTGCTTTCTGCATCTTCCAGTTTTTCAGTGTTGTCCTCCCAGTTAATGTGGAATCTTGTGACCCTGGGATTAGATGCCAAAATATTCCTTTGAAGCTGCAGAAAGGAGGAAAAAGTTCATTTGTTGTGTTGTATATACATCTCAAACTAAAGTTTGCAAAATGGTCTTGTACATGCAGAAGAGGAAATAAATTAATTAGTTAAATTACTGCTCTTGAACTTCAATCCACAGATGCTGCATATGAAAACAGGCATAAGCATTTATAACCCAGTAATGAGCCATTGCTCCATCTACTTTTGGCATTGCATTTCAGGGGCCAAATATCTTTTTATTTCAGAACACAACACAAACCTTATCTGACAGACTACCTGTGGTATGTTTATCAGGGAGAGGTGTATTTCCTTCCAAACACCCCCCAGCATAAGTGTGAAATTTGTCTCATGATTACAGTTGTCTTGGCTTGCAAGGTACAAGTATTTAAACAAAAATTAAAATATCCAACCCCCTTTCATTTCCACAGATTTCACAATAGCAACATTAAATCTGGCATAAAGGAGAGTAGGAGTTTAAAGTTTGAGTTCAAGTGAAAACATCTAGGTTTTTGGAAACCAAAGCTCCAGAGCTTGCCCCACAAAACCCAGTTCAAGATTCCCAAGAAATTAATGGATTTTGGATCAGGCACTTCAAACTGACCTGATTATCAGACAATGCTGAGCCTTTGACCTCTGAAAAGTAGTCTATCAGGCTGGGCAAACAGAAACCACTAGTCACTTTTTGAAAAAAAAAAAAAAAAAATCTTAGTATTGGACTTTTAGTGAACCCTCATTTATATTTTAGGTATACACAGGGATATTTTGGGGAAATGTAAGGCTCCTCTCTGTACTGATCATTGTAGTGCATTCTTCTGACTCATTCTTCACACTGACATCTTGTCATTCACATATACATGGGAAAACAATTTTATGTCATTACCCTTCACCAGCAGGTAGCTTTCAAGTGTCAATTCTTATACAGTTCTCTTAACCACTCTTTCTACATGAAGTCCCATTTGATTTTTATGGGACTGTAGCAGAATATTGACCTATTCTTTACCTCACTGTAATGTTCTATATATTTTTACAAGTCATTGTAATGCTGGTCCAGACCTGGTTTAACATCAAACAGGGTTTTATTTTTACTTTTCTTTCTTGTCAAATACTGGTTTGTTATTTCAACTCATTTTCAAGCTACATAAATCTTTAGGGCTGTGCAACATTTCAGCAGCTGTTTCTCAAGCACAAAACAGTGAAATCAAAATGAAACAAAGGGCAGTCAAAACGTTTCAAAAGTTTCAAAATTTTTTGCATTTTGAAACCTCAAGCTAGCCTTTCCTGCAGGGAAACAGAAAGTAAGGAGAAGAAGGGGGGAAGGACTGCTCTCATATAGACTATGTATAGCTGGCCAATGACTGCCATCCTTCCCTGAGGTCCCTTCCAATGCCAGTGCTCTGGGGGACGGATAGAAAGACAGCATAGAAGGCAGCACTGTTTGAACTGGCTCGCTTTGTCACCCATTTCACGAGTTTTCCTCGTTTCCCAGAAACCCCTGCACCCATCTCCTTGAAACTTGGCAGACTTCCTGGCCTCAGAAGGGGCTATCATCCCTGCAAGTTTCATCCAAATCAGGCAAGAAATGACAAAAGTTATAGGCAGTTTTGTGGTTCCCCATTGTAGCCTATGGGTAAACCATCAAAACAGTTTCAATGAAACAGAACAGCAGTTTCAAAACTAAACAAAAACTCTAAATGAAACACTGTCCTGTCGAAACAAAATGGTGTCGTTTTACACAGCCCTAACAATCTTCTCCTTGTTATTCACAAGTCATCTTTGTCGTGCAGGAACTGTGCTTCTACAAATATAAAAGATCGGTTGAGAAGGCTAAATTTAATACTTAGAAAAAGTGCTAGCTTGACAGTCCTGAAATAGCATAGATAGCACTCTCTTTTCACAGAGCAGGTAACAGTGGGAAGCCTACACAGAACTGAAGCATATTGAAAGGCAGTTTTGGAAAGACCACCTCTGCAGTAGGTCAGCAATCTTAATCTCTAATCAAAACTAGCCTCCTTTGTTTCTGATAACATGAATATTACTGCTATCGATGATGTGGACATTTGTCCATTAGGAGGTGAAGATAGGCTAGCAATTCATTTCACCTGAGTGGTCTAAGACAGTAATAAATTCTAATCATTAATGATCTGGGAAGGATTTAGCCCAGTGGGAGACAGACTGCATTCCAATCCCACTCAAAATTATGAGCGCACAAGTTTAGAGTGGCATGTGGCTAACTCTTCTTTTAGCTTGATCTAATGTAGAGGATACATATGCCTTATGGGCTGTTTAGGATTTTTTTAAAAGAATGAAAGCCATTTTCATTAAACATGCTTCCAATATGCAACCAGAACAAAACATTTCTTACCTTAGAAAAGTCTGGCTTTACTGGAGGGTTCTCTCTCAGTTCTGTTTCAGTATATTCATTGTTTACGTAATAGCCAACTCGAATAAATTCTTGACCTCGGTAGGTGCATGTGATTAACACAACTGTTACACCTACTGCATCTGCATCTGGAATAAGTCCTGGATTAGGAGCATCAGCCTAAAACGTAAAAGGAGAAGGTTATAATAAATAACCCAATCTTATCCACAACTTTATGCCAAATGACTGTCTATCAGGGAGATTGGAAGAAATGGATCATGTCGATTAGACTGTTTACAGATTTTTAAACTAATGTTTCATGCATAAAGTGATGGTACACAGTAAGCACATATGCATCACTTTCTCTGCGATTCCAAGCCTGGGTTGAGGGCATTACTCTCTAGAGATAATAGGAACACCATCCCCAATTTTATAATATGAGGTTAGGGAGCATTTCCACTGCATCTCATAGAACGTCCATCAATTCCTACGTAGAAAAAAAAAAATGCCACACACGTTGACTGACTTCATAAATCAGTCATAGGGTCTTCTGTATAGGTCCTTGATTGCCTGCAGTAATGACTCATTTCCTACAGATTTGAATGGAAAGTAAGATTTCGGATTGCCCCTACATAAATGCCCCCAATCACACAAACTCGTGTATTATTAAACAGAAAGTTTCACACAGGAGCTTAAACTTTAACTTTTAGTAGGGAAGTCAAACTTAAAGCTCTGGTAAGACCTACCAACCTTAAATGAGTCTATGACACAGAGCACCATCTATCTAGTTAACTATCACTGGAAGGTCAAGATTTTTTAAACAAGCTTTCAAGAGACTTTATATGACACCAAACTGTGGGCTGAGGTAGGGACACCAGAGGAGAGGGAGAGGCTGCAGCGGGATCTGGGCCGACTGCACGAGTGGGCGGACAAGTGCACGAGTGGGTGGACAAGAACAGGATGGGATTCAATGTGGACAAGGGCAGGGTGATGCATCTGGGGAGAAGCAACCCCCAGCACACATACTGCCTGGGAAGCTCCCCTCTTGCTAGCACAGTGGAGGAACGGGATCTTGGCATCA
>JAGPOW010003642.1:92052882-92069686 GCA_030014935.1 Caiman crocodilus | reverse complement strand
GAAACACTACTTCACAGTTAGGGTGGCTAGGATGTGGAACCGGCTTCCTAGGGAAGTTGTTCTTGCTCCTACCTTGGGCATCTTTAAGAGTAGATTAGAATAGGTACTTGGCTGGGGTCCTATGACCCTGGCACTTGTTCTTGCCGTTGGCAGGGGGTCAGACTTGATGGCCTGCTCTAGGCCCCTTCTGACCCTAGATACTATGATACTATATCCCCAAATAGACGCACAGGAAAGTGATGCTATCTGGTGGTTTTGTAGGATACAGGGCTGTCTCTTGTTCAGGAAGAAAAACAGGCTGCCTTGTGTCTGTGTATCCACATCCAAACATACATTCTAAGACTTCAGGCCTACTAAGTTCAAGCCTTAACCACTGCAAAAATCTTACAAGTTCAAGTACAACAAATGCAATTGTTTCTCACCCTTCTACATGCACAACAGGCTTCCTGGAGGCTATATAGAATTCAGCTGGTGTCTTAATGAGGGTGCAATCTTAACATCCTCAGCATGTTAGCTGCATGCTACTCTTGATTTATTGGCTATGTCATCCATTTTTCCATTAAGGGGAAGCTTTAGCACATGTTAGATTTACAAGACAGACTTGTCAATCTGTTCCAAAAGCCTTGTGGCTTTTATCATATGGCAGTCTCAAGTAAACCTAACTCTACCATCCCTCTACTCATTGCAGACTTCCTGTAGGTCTGCAAAATTAATTTGTCTCTGTCCTTGAAACCAAAACTTCTGATTCTCTTTTCATGTTGTGGGAGGCAGCACAATCTGGCTGGGCTCTCTCTCTCTTAGCAAGTCCTCGTAAGTGGCAGGGGTAGAAGCAGCCCATAATAGCAGAAGTATGTATTCTCTCTCAGACCAGACAGCCCTTATTCTGCTTCAAAGCAATCATAGCAGTTACACAGAGGCCTGCTTAAACAAGGCCTTCTATGCGGCAGCTATTATAATGAAGTATTCTTAAGAATCCTGCCCCCAAAACTGCTGACTTAACTCCATTTACTATAAGGGTATTATGCCAATGGAAAAGTTGGTCCTGTATATAAATATACATTCAAGAATTGCTTTACTTGTCCATGGAATGCAGCCCCTCTTTGGGGGAGGGAGGCAGAGAGGATTACTAAACATCTCTAATTAGGTGACTGATATAGAAAGTGAGAACTAATGCCTTATCCAACTGAAGCTGTAGAAGGAATAAGGTAGCAAAAACTTCATTTTCCTACCTTAGGAAGGACTGTTGTCTTGATAAAACATGATTTGGTTAACTGAGTAACAGTTAGCTAGTTTGTTAGCATTAGTTAACACATTTTAAAACCAATTAATACCTCGTATGGTTAGGCTAATGGTATTTCAAATTTTTTAATAATTATGGTCAGTTGCTTGCATTGGTCCCCTAGCATTGACCAGAACCAGATAACAAGTTTTTAGTACCACTGTATTAGTCTAGGTACAAAGTAATGTTTAAAAAAAATTCATTGACACTTGTATTTAAACAAACCTGCTAGCTCACTTCCCTCATCATTTTCCAGAACTACCAAAGGCTAGTCTTTTGAGGGCTGTCTTTGTGCAAGTGTGCCACAAGATCATTTATGATCATAACTGTCAAGATGTAAAAACAAAGTTCTGAACAAGCTACACCTTAATATTAGCAATATTTCAACTAGTGACTTCAGGCAAAAAAAGATAGTACTGCTTCTTCTAACACAGATATGACTTCTTGTATACTTCATTCCTATTCAAATATGGATGAGACGCATCAAAAGCATAATATCAGTTCAATGAACTTCAAGGTTAGGTATTTCCATAAATAGAGGAAAGAAATACACTGTATTATAGGAAAGCCTGTATTAAAATATTTTATAAATTGGAACCTATCCCAATACACAAGCAAAAGGGACTTACACACATGCAGACTAGTCTGGCTGCAAGATTCACAACTAGAATTTAACAAAGGATTCCTTCATACATATCTGAATGTATGGTAACCTGAAGTTTGAGTAATCAGGGTTTACCTGAATCAGCTGTCCAAAATATGCTTTTTAAGGGCACCATTGCCCTTCGCTTGTAGTCTTGACAACTCCTAGCAACAGTGATAGTTTAAAAAAAAAAAAAAGTTTACAAACGAGCCTCGGCAATTTCACCCAGACTAGTGCATTCTTTTAAATTGATTGTAAAATAAATGTCAGCTGGTCTTTCAGTAGTGTGCCACACTGTAACCTCCTTCCAAGGATTAGCCACAGATTTTTTGTCAATTAACAGAGTAAACAATAATCCATAATAGAAAAAAAACGAAATGTTGACAGCACAAAAGTTAGACCCAGTATAGAAACTTAATGAAAAGTAATTGCTTAGAAGAATGTGTGTAAATGGGTAGCAATGCTGCTCTTATAACCGTGCCTTTAACTTGCCTAATAAGGTTTTCCTTTATCCAATATTTCAAAGAAACCCTGAAACATTCAAACAACTGGGAGTTGTATACTTATTCATGACAAGTTTTTGACATTTTCTGCATACATCATAATATCAATTTTAAATTGTATATAAATTGTCAGTAAAATAGAAGCTCATTTATATCTTCACTCATTTCATCTGGTCACATGCATGAAATCTAGTGGAACTGAGCTATTAAACACTGAAAACAAACAAACAAACAAAAAAAATCACAGCAAAACATGGAAATAAATATAATTCTTCAGGAGTAGGCTAAATGCAGTTTTGACCAGAGACCTCTGTTAAATCATTTTACTCCCGGCTTACAGTAAGGGGTAAAGTCTTACCCTAGCCTTGCATAAGCAGAGGTAACACTGAACTAAGTCACTGTTTTATAATACAGGGAAAAAAAAGTAAGATGGAATGGCCTTATTTTCTTCCTGTTAATGACTTCAAGTGGAAACCAGACTAATAGGTTAAGCCAACTCTATGCCACCCTCTCCCTACTTTCTCTTCAGGCACTGCCTTGATTGTAATACTTGGAAATTTAGCAGCTGGTTGCTCTCAGAATTGTTAAACATCACAAAATTAGTGGGAGAATCATTATGTTGATCTCTCTCCCCTAAATGCTTATGATTAGGGACTTACCAAATTTGCGATTTCACAGATTCCACAAAATGGGGGGGTTGACAAAAAAAATTGTATTGATCACTACAGCAACTCGGGGGGGGTTGGGCGGGGAAGGCTGCCAACAAGATGGCTGCCACCCCTCACCATTAACCGGCTGCCTGTCATGTGGCCCTACCCCTCTACCACTCAGCAGTGAGCTGAGTGAGTAGCAAGGGTCTACTGGGTCCCCTCAGCCAACTGGAGGCATGGGAGTGGGGGACCTGTCACACTCCACCCACAAAATGCCTGTCCAGGCCCATGTTGTCTGTGAAATCAAGGGACAGCCCCCACAAGTTAGGTAGGTCCCTACTTATGACCTAAACCTGGATCAGGATTTGTGAAACTGCATTGCACTACTCCCCATGACACTGGTATCCCATTGTTATGATGTGGTATTTTCCTGCAACAAACAGATGACTACTCTCCTTAAGCTTTACTAGGAAGTCATCGTGTTTATCACCCAGATAGTATGCCTACATTAGTGACTCTCAGCTAGCATATCATGGGACCCTGGGGTCTTAGATCTTACTTTCTAGGGTGCTGCAGGGTGCCATGCAATGGTACCACTATTAAGTGTACAAACACTATTCACAGGATTAACCCAGAGTTTTCAAACAGAAATTCATAGACTTAAAAAATATTCTGATTTGCTCTGGTCTTTTTGATTTCTTTGCAATAGAAGAATTGCTCTGTTAGTTTTTCTTTAGTAAAGAGGGTGAAAATTAAACAGAGCTAACTTTTTCAGAGGAGTGCCTAGAGTCCAAAAAATGTCAAGAACCGCTGGCCTGCACTAACTTTTTATTCTCACTAGGCACCTCCACAGGTCTACTAGTTGTACAGTATTGGTAGCACTAACACAGGCCAACTAAATTAGTGTTTATAACCAATACCATAACTGTTCTGACCAAGTCAAGACAACAGTTTTTAAAATGCCAGGGGGCATGACAGCCTCATACTCTTAACTACTAATACCAAAAATGAACTGCACCAAAAGAAAGGGGGGAGGGGAAGGCTAGTGCAGACAAGGCCTTAGAAATCAGGAATATTAGATCCAATGTGCTGATAACACGTATTGATTTTGTACAGTGAATGGTACTATTAAATGCTTGTCTGATTCCATCAGCTTTAAACTCCAAATTAACACAGTTACTTTAGAACTACTTCAAACAGTGAACTTACCTGAAATACAAACATGTGTCTTCCAGCAGGAACAGGTCCAACTAAAACAGAATCTAGAACCTGATCGTACTCTTCGCTTTCAGCCGAGCCCACATAAATTATTTTCCACTCCAGATCTAGAGAAAATAAAAACAACATTAAAAAAAAGGCACAAGTTGCACAAATGTAACTTTCTCCATGGTACCAGGTAAAAGCCCTCAATTCCTGCTTAGTTTGGTTTACCCTAAAATTGCCTCTAAGACTGTTGGTCAACAAATAGTTTTTCTATGAAAGAAAGTTTACTAGCATAATTGTAATTTTAGTTAGGCCTCCTAAGCTATATGGCCAGTCTATCAGGAGTTCCAACTGGAACCCAAGTAAGGAAAAGCTTCCAACTAGTCAGAAAGGGCAGACACCACCCCCTCTCTCAAAGGTACTGGGCAGTATCATTTTTGGACCTACATCACCTATGCTTTACCCAGTCCTAAGTTTCCATCCTACCATCCTTATATAGGAACCAGGATATCCCCCATATCCCTATATTCAGATTAGTTTTTAAATGTTTAGATGGAGACCTGGCTATTATTTATTTAACTGAGCTGAGACCTCTCTCCAAACCCTGGCTACTTGTCCCCAAACCAGGGAGGACAGTCAGAGTAGTGAAACATGCTGATATACATGGGTGTATCACACCCTGAGCAGCAGCCCAGCTCCCAAATAGGAATCCATCTCTGGTTCCCAAAATGTTGATGAGACTAGCTTGTGAATTTAATAGAATATCTTAAGTGCAAACACTATACATGTTAGTGGCCTCACAGGCACAGAATAACATGTTAAATGGTGAAATATATACAGTTAGCATAGTTTGATTAGGTGGTTGTAGCCTCATTGGAGACTTTGGGTATTGGGATGCAACCTGCCTAGTGAGATGAGATTACAACCTTTTTTTCTTTTTTATACAAGAGTCTAATGTTTTGTAATACAATTTAAGCAACCTGAACAATTCTAGAATTTCCCTGGCCCATTCTTGTTGATGTGCTCACTCTCTGACTCAGTGGTTTAAACTGAAACTTATCCACTAGCATCCAGACACTCTTACTTGCACCTATTTTTAAGTTTTGCTTCCCATTTTTAAAAAAGGATTAGTTTTGATTGTACCTAGCAGGTAGCATTATAGATCTGGATTTTAAACAGAAAAAAAGGTTTATTATTAAGGGTCTACTGAATGCATGGTTTTGCAGTTTTCATGGAAGACACAAATGACAACGTTGTCCACGATCACCAGTAAAAACTGCACTGGCTGCTATATCAACCTTAAAACCCCCCCAGCACATTATTCACAATAGTTTTAGAATATCCCAATGCTTACTAATATACAAAGACAATGTGACAGTCGCTGCAACCATAAATCACATGACACCATCTGCCAATTATGTTGACTTAACAAGGTGCCAGTGAAGTGAAAATATTTCTATTAGGGTTAGCATTAATTAGAATTTCCAAAATGTTGTAGAATGCTACATATAATAATAAATTATGTTACAATTAACATTGTATATAAAAGTATAGTTATCATACAATTAAATTTAGTATTTAGATTTCTATACGTTTACTTTCTGCAAAATTTGCTATTGAATTATACAGCATGTCTTCACTGATCAATAGCGAGGGACAGGACCATTGGGAAGTGCCCACCAAAAAAAGTCAGCTCTTTGTACTGCGACGAAGCCGCAAAAATTGCTTTGCTTTGCCGCAAGTTAAGCGGATCCCTAGGGCATTTATACACATACGTTTTTTCCTGGGAATGTGCCGGAGATCTGCCACTTTGGAACAGACTTGATTCATCGAGGTCTGCTCCACATGCAAACTGCACTGCACTGCACCACATGCAGTTGTATAAGCAGCAAAATGCATGTCAGCGCACAGAAAATGGCAGTGGTGCGCTTTTAAACTAAAACACCTCCGAGGTGTTTTAGATCAAAAGCACGCTACCACAATTTTCTCAGCACTGTCATGCATTTCACCACTTATACAAGTGCATGTTGCAGCAGCAGGTGCTTTTCAAAGTGGCTGGCACTGTGGCGTGCGCATGTGTAAAAATGCCTCTAGTTATTATGAACAAGTCTAACTGAAAGATAACATTGGTGATTATTTCATGACTTCTAAATGAAACTGATGGAGCAATTTCAAGATAGTCCCTTTAAAAAAAAAAGCAATATTTTTGTATTAGCTTTCAGTACTAAATAATACACTGAAGATTGTGCATAAGCAGCAAGTAGGGTGGGTGAACCCCAGCTGTTACCTTCAACAGCATTCTGCACAGGTGCAAGGAAGGGGCTATGCTGAAACTTTTTCAGCACAGCTAGAACCTGAAGAAGAAAGAGCTTCCAACTACTTTACAAAACTCATCTGCTCTATTACTTGTCCTCATTACTGTAGCCCTTCTGTATGTATATTTATCTTTTCAGGTGACATAATTTTTCTTCCAGCTTAGTGTGCCTAAGTAGGTTGGTTTTGCCTACCTTTGAAGCATCTGGTTTGAGTTACTGCAAAGACAAATCACCAGACAAAAATGTCTAGTGGCCTGATCCAGTCTGGCTGTCCTATAGAGGACAGAGCATCTTTAGTCTTATGAGGAGAGAATAGCAAAGGTTAAGATTCTCTCAAACACATTTATTGTAAATTAAGCCAGTATAAAATTCATTGTGGACTGATAGCTTATATTATCTACAAACCACAACTTTTTTTGCAACATCCTTTTTTTTTTTTTTTTTTTGGAGAGAAAAATTTACCAGGGCCAGCCCACAATTTTGGGGGGCCCCCTGATTCATAAAAAAAAAAAAAAAAAAAAAAAATCAGAATTGCAGATAACTCTAGTATAAACTCACTGAAATAAAACAACATGGGCTGAGCTGTAGGGGTGGGGGCAGCACATGCTGAGGATGCCTGGGTTCCCTCCCTGGAACCAGGATCCCCCGATTTGGCCAACAAGGGGCTCCCTGCCTGAATCAAGTCCTTTAAACATGGCGCAGGCAGTGGGGGGGATGAGCAGCAGGTCCTGTAGTATTTAGTATTTGGATACTAGTAACTAAATATAAGGCAACAGCAACTTCCTTCACTACATGTATTAGTATTTTCTGTAACTTAAATGACCTGTATAAAAAAAAAAATCAAGTAAAAAATCTGTACTTGTAATAGGCAGGGATGTGAAAAACAGTAGCGTGCTTTTCATTCCTAGGTGAAAACAGGAGCCTAATATTGCTAAGTAAGCAAGCAGGCAGTTTTAAATTTTGGCTCGTTGAGATGCCAATCATCCTCACTTCAATACGCAACTCCATTAGTAACGAATATGAGCTAAATACACAAAAGCAGGAGGGGACCGGCAGAAGTCCTAGGCACACAGGTCCAGGTAATATGCCGTCTGCTAGTGCTCCCAGACTTTAAAAACAGGCTGTGACACTGGTGCACCAGCTACCACATCCATATCTATAGGCACAGGGGCTTGGGCCAAACGTTGTTTAAACCAAGACAGTGTTTCTCAACCAGGTCAGTGCCCTGAGGATGTGAGATCCTTTAAAGGGTGTCTGAGGTGTAGGAGGAGTGCAGGTTCAGGCTCCTCCCTGCAAGGAAGTAAGCAAGGCCAGGCAGTGGTTGCTAGGGGGTGCCACTACAGTCACACAGGTGATGAGGTGCCTCAGGTTAGCCTCCCCCATTACCTGTGTGACTGGACTGGCATTCCCCAGGTCAGCACCCTCCCCCATGGTCTGAAACAGTTAAGAATCACTAGAGAGAGGCTGGGGGAGCAGCCTCTGCCAGCCTGTCCCAGCACTGCCCCAGGGAGGACGTCCTCATCCCTCAGGCCTGGCAGGGCCTTTTTCCCACTTGCCCACTGGCAGCCAGTCTAGCACCACGTGCCTTCTGACTCGAGCATCTTTTTTTTCCAACTATTTAGTTAGTCTATCACAAAATGTTTTTGGGGGTACCAACACACTTTTTCAGGTGCAGGGAGAGTGTTTTGCCTTCTCTAGGCACCAATATATAAAGCATGTGCCTGAAGAAGGGCGTTAGTTGGAAATAAGTGTTTTTCCAGGCACCAGTGCTCTTCTTCAGGAGTGGGGAGAGCGCTCTGCCTGCTCCTGGACGGAGCGGGAGGTGACATACAAAGCGTGCAAGGGCACTGGTGCCTTGAAAAACAATTTTTCCAACTAATGCCCTGCTTCAGGCACAGGCTTTGTATGTCAGCTCCTGCTCCATCCAGGAGCAGGCAGAGCGCTCACCCTGCGCCTGAAGAAGGGTGCTGGTGCCCCGAAAAGCAGTTCCCCTAACTATTTGGTGTAGGACACCCCTTCTCCCCACAGAGCCTGGCCGGCCCCCGGGCACAGCAGAGACCGGGCGGCTCGGGGGGCCGTAGGCCGCCACCGTGAGAGCAGGGGCTGCGGCTAGCGCTGCTCCACCACGCGGGGCTGGAGAGCGCGACCCGAAGAAGGGAAGGAAAGGCGGCAGCTCCGCCCAGCTCGGGCCCGCCGCTTCCCGCGCTCCCCAGCCCGGCGGCTCCCGACCCCGCTCGCAGCCCGCCTCCCGGCCCTGATGCGCCGGCGCCGGCGCGCACAAAGCTGGCAACATGGCTCCCGCCACTCGCACAACTTCCTCGCAACTTGCCCCCGAGCCGGGCCGTTCCGTTCCGCCCTGCCCCGCTGCTCGCCGGGTGCGGGCGGCCTCACCTTCCGACAGGTCCTCAATACACTCGAAGGTGATCTCGAACTGAAAGGGGTTGTAGAAGGGCGAGGGGTTGTCCAGCACCACTACGTTGTTCACCTGCACCTTGGCCATGGTCTGCACAATGGGCTGCGCCCGGCCTCGGGCCCCCGCGCGCTCGCGCGCCCCCCGCCCGCAACTTTCTTGTCGTCTCTTTCTTTCCTTCTTTCCTTTCTTTTCTTTTCTTTTCTTGCCTCTCCGTTCCCCCGCCCCCTGCCCGCCCGCCCGCCTGCCTTCCCCGCGCCCGCAGCGCGCCGCCGCCTAGCTAGTCCACCCCGCGCCGCCCCATTCTCCTCGCTTAAGGGACAGCGCCGGCGCCGATTGGCCCGCGGGCCCGAGCCCCGCCCCCCGCGCCGCGCCCCGCCCCGCCCGCTCCGCACCGGCAAGACAGGCTGCGCCGCAGCGCGCGGCATCGCGACCGGCCGCGGCTCCCCCTGCCGAAGTCCCGCGGAATAGGCGTGCAGGGAGGAGCCGGCCTCACCGCGTGGCTGACACCGCTGTCGCGGCTCCTCCTGGCTTGGCTTGTCCCGCGGCTTCGTTTCCAGCTCTGTCCCTTTTCCAAAGGCAGGGTTGTTTTCCTTTCTTCTTCTTCTTCGTGTCTGCGTATAGAAGATGGGGAGAGAGAGACATTGAAGGAGGGAAAAAGAATGTGGAAAGAGATGGAAGGGGGAAGAAATGGGGAGAGATGGAGGGAGGAAGGAGAGGTGGGGAGAAAGAGAGTAGATACATATATGCATTTTATATCATTTCTATGTATGTATATGGGCACCCCCCACTTAGCGCCCTATATGGTTTCTGAAAAACCCAGCATTAAGTGAAACCAAAAGTATTTGACAACCCAAGATGGCAACCATGATTGTTTTTAATGACTCAAGATGGTGACCTTGAGCGTTGTAATAAAACTCGCTGAGCGCCAAGTTGAATAGGGTATCAATTTTAAATGAGTGTTATAGCAAAATAGCACTAAGCCAAAGAGTGGGGGTTGCCTATATATAACTATATACATTTAATATATGTATTATATCATTTTTATACTTGTATAAGGTGGCTGGATGTTGAAAATAACTTTTTTTTCACTGAGGGAAGCAGGCACATAAACAGCAATTCTTCTCTTGCGGTCAAATGTCTGTGCTGACCCTTCAGGTATCATAGAGCATCCCTGGGACTCCCAAAAAGTAAGGAGCCAAACCTGCAACCCTTTTGCAAGTGCTGCACTTGCTTGCTCAGATCCTTTGAAGTTAATGGGGCTCTTCCCTTGACTGGTGGCTACCAATCAGAGGAAGGGCTGCAAGTTCGTGTTCATATTGGGTCTGAGGGCATTCTCTCCAAAATGGGGATTTCACTAAGAGAGGTACTATTAGGGTTTGGATTTTGAGGGTATGGAGAAATAGTTACTGTGGGTTGTGACTCTGCAGGAACTCCCTATTGGCTTAGGGTCAGCCCAAGCAGCAATTTTTGTGCCTGGAGGCGCCTTTGTTTTAGATGGTTTGACTTACCATTTAGGTAGTCAAAGAGACCTCAGCTTTAGGACGACTGTCGCATAAACAGGTTCTGCCAAAAAAAAATCAGTTTCAGTTGTCTGTAGCTCACTACTGTCCTATGTTTACGCGAACATATTGCATACATAGTAGGCAATGGTTGATTCTCTGTATCCTGGTGTACACGTAAGAGGTCTTGTCAGATGCCTGATAAATCTCTTTGTGGCTGACAAGTCCAATTGGAGAGCCACACAGCTTGTTACAAGTTTCACAGATCCATATGTTTAAATGTGAAAGAAGAAATCAGAATGCTTTGAGGCAAGATCCTAAATTGGAAAGTGATGTACAGAGTCTTTGCCCTGTCCTCAGAGGCCCGCACTAAGAGGGCCCTTCCCTCTTGAAAATCTCACACCTTTGCACATGGAGGATGGAATAGCAACTCAACCAGTGGGTGTCCTTGTCTCTTGCAGGGTCAGGGATCCGGTACCTAGAGGGGCAGAATATGACATGAGATGGGGGGATTGCCAGTTGTTTTCCCCAACTCCAGAGGGGGAAAAGCTACTGAGATAAATACAGGTTCAGACTGTGTTAATTTCTGAGTGGTGCTCTTGAGTACAGTAGACCGTTGTAGGCCAACTGCTTGCATTGCAAGGCTGAGTCATGCTGGCAAGGAGGCCAGGGAGGGGTTTGAAGGACTGGAGTTGAGTGAAGAGCACAGAAGCTCTGTGCCGAGGTCCTTGGACTTGAGTTGGTCCCCAAGATCATGTCAAGATGTCCTCTTGGTTGGTTCCTTCCTAGAAGTCTTTCCAAGGGAGTGGGCAATCTTGATCTCTACTTTACAGGGAAGTTCTTTTGTCATAAACACACAATCAGTGATCACTGCTGAGTGCAGCTACGTGTGCGCTTTACTGTGGAGCTGACTAATTAACTCCATAATAAAACATCTACATATGCACCCCGATTAGGGTACAGTAGATTAATTAATTCCACCATAGAATAGTACTGTCTAGGACAAGTACTGTGTTACAGTGGAGTAGTTGCATGTGCCAAAATGCACATAGATGGTGACCAGGGCTGTCTGGGGCACAAGGATGCTACAGCACAGGGGCTGCCTGCCAGCTAACCCCCATACTGCAGCTCCCTCATGCCCCAGCCAGCCCCTCCACAACAGGTTGAGCAAGGTCAGAGCAGCTCCAAGCTGGCAGGCTGCCCCTCCTTCCCCCCAAGTCATGCCAGCCAGGGCTCTTCCACCCCTGGCTCAGCATACTGCATCCCTGGGTGCACATGTAAACACTGTGCCCAGGTGCATTAAACTCTGGTGCATACTGCACTGGAGTTTGCTACATGCTCATGGCACATGTAGATGCACCCACTGCTTTCTATACCTGTCTACCTTGTTTAAATCAGCAGGGTGGTAGACTGCATAGGCTGCTCCTGTATATGAAAATCCAAGAGAATCAGGGAAGATTGTCTTTCACATCATCCTTTCTTCATAATAAACCTCCCAATAATATGCAGTGCGTTACTGAGAGAGATCCATTCTCATTGCCTCTTCACTGCTTGTTTGGGGACACACAACTTCACTGGCAGAAACTGTGTTCCAGCCGTAGGCTGTGACTTCCAGCTTCAGATCTCTATTAAAGTATTTGGACCCATTGTTGTGTCCTTGAGGTTGTTCGTTGTAGCCATGTTGGCCTAAGGGCATAGGCAGACAAAGTTCTTTGGGTAAATCTGATATCTTCTATTAGACAAACTAAATAGTTGGAGAAATTGTTCCTTGCAAGCTTTTGGGCACAAACACCCTGTTTGTATCCCCAACACCCCTAAAGATCTTCAGGTTGATTAGAGTCATGGGGTGTGGATTATTGAGCCATTTGTGAGCCAAACTGTAGTGGAGTAGAGAGAGAATTTGTAGGGAGGGAGAAAAGGCCCAAAAATGAAGAAAAGAGATAAAAGTTGTGAAAAAAATGTGAGGAGTGGAGGAGAGCTGCTGATGTTTGGGGGGGGGAAAGCAGTTCTAATTGCTATCGCTGAAATCCAGATATCCTTATATTACATAAATATGTACTATTAACCTTGTCCCAAGGTTGACCCCACTTTTAGATACTAAGTAGTGTATTAAAGAAAAAACTTATTAACTAGAAAACAAACGTTTAGCAGTCTTGATAAAAAAACAAAATATACGTAAGGTGTCATTTCATACTCTTCATGCTCTCAGTGCTGTGAAGGTTAATTAGAACTGTGTTGCATACAGTTTCCATTTCCACGTGCCTGCTGGGAATGAGTCTTCAATTTCCATCCCTCCGGTTTCCATTTGAGTTTAATGTTCAAATGAACCTAATATCTCAAAAGAAACACTCTTGCCCCCCTAATCAAAATATAATGTTGACAGAGTTTATCAGTTCCATTTCCTGCTTCCTGAACTCATGAATGAATCTCTCAAATGAAGTTTAAAAACATTTTAATTTTCTAATATTTGTTGTATGGCCTTTTTATGTTCCACTGTGTTTTTAAAAGTTGATGGTGGGTTGCATGTATCCATAGTATAACTTTGCTGACAGTTCAGGTTTGCACCTAAAATCAATTTAACAAATTTAGTTGAATCGCCTTTAATCACAATTTATACCTTTCTTTCTTATCATAAAAACACAAGTACAAAATGTGCCCTGCTTGACAGAATTTTCCCAACAAACCCAGGAACACATGGACTATAATAACTGAATATCATGCCCAGGGGTCTACAGTACCTAACGTGTTATTGGCAGAGCTGTAGGGTGACGAGTTTGTACTGTTTGCATTCTCTCTGGCCAGCACTAGCCAATAAGCTTTTATTCAAATTCACTTTGAAGAAGGACTGAAAACTGGTATCTTTTTCAGGTTTGACAGTGACTGCTGTAAAGGACTCTGGTGAATGGAATTTGGAAGCCGGAGCATTGGTGCTTGCAGATGGAGGTCTTTGCTGTATCGATGAGTTTAATAGCATCAAGGAACATGACAGGACTAGCATCCATGAAGCAATGGAGCAACAAACCATCAGTGTAGCTAAGGCAGGGTAAGGGACATGTAAAATCATACGATAATCCAAAGTAGATTTCCCCTGAATCCAAAATAAGATCAAAGCTAGAGCTAATTTTGCCATGGTGATCAATTTAAATATTACAGATATTATACTGTACAGTTTTTGTTTTAAAAAATACCAACTAGACTATTCGAGATTTCAAAGAATAATGAAGTAGATGTAAGAACACACCACACACATGGATTCCTTAGGCTATTTTTGTAAAATCTTACTACTGTATGTAAAGAAAGCACACTTTTTAACTGACTCTTGTTTGTTCATCTTCTAAAAGAGATGGTCTTAGTGATAGGATGAGGAAAAACACTCCCTCCATCCCATGCACATATGACAACTACTGAATGGCAGGTAGCGTACGAAGATGAAGATTCCCAAGCTGCTTACCGTTCTGTGGTTAAGGAGTGCCACATAAGGGACTACTGGTCGCTGGGGGTGCAGACAGAAGTGGAATTCCCACCTGTAGCTCAGAACAACTTTTGTAAAGCGTTCTGAGTTACAACCTTACTGCAACCCAAACAGAAGTTCACTGTTGGCTCCAGGGGACGGGGACTCTAGCTGGAACCTAAGCCAGGTTCTCTGCCAGTGCTGGCTGTTTTCAGAATTGGAGGGGTGGGGAAGGCAACAGAGGGAGCTCATACTTTGGGCTCCCCCATGGGTGGGGGCGGGGGCTACAATACACCCAGCCCACCCTGCAAGGGGGCTGAAAAACCCCTAGACTAAACCCCCTCTGCTCCCTTTCCCCCCTCCCATTCTGAAAACAGACAGGCTGGGAGCTCCTGTCCCACAAATTACAAAAGACACTATGTATTGTAATATCTTTATCTGATACCTCATGCAGTGACAGGTCAGATTTTTACCCAATCAGCTATTTTTGAAGCTGGCTGCAGCCATGCACTTGTGTTTGGTCACAGCTGTAAATTAAGTTTTATGGCCAGATCAGGCAAAAATTGTCACTTCGGTCTGCACCCTGGGCTACGAAGAGGAACTGCTATATGTTACTTGTAGACACATGGATTCTTAATGTTTTGCTAAGTAAACATGCAGAGCTAAAAGCTCTCACTACACACAGAGGAGGGAGAGAACCTCAGGATTAGCAGAGTCCCCAGGGGTGAGTCCAGTGCCTCTGCGCCCCTCCCTTGAGACTTTCAAGAAGAGGAGGATAGTTTGCACCCAATGATCTCAGTCCAGGAGAAGGGCTTCTTGGGAATTGTGGCTGCATGTAAGATGGAACAACCCTGGAACTTGAAATTACCCCAGAGACTAAATGCATGACTGTCTCCAGGGTTGCAGTAACACAAAGGTGGTTTTAAGTCCCTCTTGACCCTACTCTCTGAGACTTGCATTAAAAACTTTCTTACCCAGACCTGGAGGTTAATCAGGTAGGGTTTATAAGGGAGCCCATTTATAAAGGAGACTATGATTACATAAACTGGTTTTGCAGAGCCTGCCATATAAGGATTCTTCACATATGTGGAAAATGCCATTTTTTGATGAGATGTGTAAATTTGTTGAGAGTGTGCACTTTATTATTTTTTTGTAAAGATATATGTCTATATACATATATACACTTAAAGTTATATATATCTATGCTCCTAGTCACACACCAAAAAGGAAAAACATTAGAATATATGTACCCGTGCACCCATATAAAGACCCACTGGTTTCCTTACTCTGTTACAAAATATGCACCTGTGCACCCACACACAAATCTTCTGGTCTCTCAGAATAGACACCACAGTCCCTTCATTCCCACCCTGGTTAGAGGGTTCCAAAATTCAGCTCATTCATTGTCTGTCTCGCTTCCACTCCAACTCCTGCTGGAGGACATGCTGCTGCTGTCACTGTATCATAGATTTCATAGACATTAGGGCTGGAAGGGACATCAGAAGATCATTGAGTCCAGCCCCCTGCCCAAAGGGCAGGAAGTAAGCAAGGGTTATAGGATCCTAGCAAGCTAGACATCCAAATGTCTCCTGAAGGCGTTCATGGTAGGTGCTTGAACTACCTCCTGCAGCTGTCGATTCCAAACCTTGGGGGCTTGGACAGTAAAGTTCTTCCTTCTGTCCAGACTGAAATGGTCACAGAGGAGTTTGTGACCATTTGATCTTGTCATCCCTTGGGGCGTTCTGGTGAACAGGCATTCCCCCAGATCCTGATGAGCACCCCTGATAAACTTATAGGTGGCCACCAGATCACCCCTGAGCCTGCGCTTTTGCACACTGAAGCGTCCCATAGCTCTCAGCCTCTCATCGTAAGTCCTATTTTCCTGACCTCTGATCATGCGCGTGGCTCTCCTCTGGACTCTCTCAAGCTTCTCCACATCCTTTTTGAATTCTGGAGTATTCCAACTGTGGCCTCAACGAGGCCAAGTACAACGGGAGAATGACATCCTGGGATTTGCTTGAGAAGCGCCTACGGATGCAAGCCCAGCATTTTGCTTTCTTTACTAGCCGCAGCATCACATTGAAGGCTCATGTTCATCTTGTGGTCAATCATGACCCCCTAGTCCCTTTTGTCAGAAGTGCTAGCCAGCGTAGCACTGCCACATCTATGAGCATGCTGCAAGTTTTTCCTCCCAGTGTGGAGAATCTTGCATTTTTCGGTATTAAACACAATCAGGTTCTCATCTGCCCATTTCTTGAGCCTGTCAAGGTCAACCTGGATTGCCCTCTTGTCCTCAGATGTGGATGCTTTACCCCAAAGTTTGGTGTCATTGATGAACTTGGCCAGCCCACTTCTGACGCTGATGTCCACATCGTTAATGAAGTTCTTGAACAATATAGGCCCAAGAACAGAGCCTTGACGGACCCCGCTTGTCACAGTGCACCATGACATTCGACTTCTGTCACCCACTATTCTCTGGGTCCAACCACATAGCCAATTCCCCAGCCAGTGCATTGTGAAGAAACCAAGGCTGCAGTTGGCCAGTTTTGCCAAGAGGTGATCAAGGGATACCAGATCAAAGGCTTTTTTTAAAGTCAAGATATACAATATCAATTTCTTTCCCCTTGTCCAGGTGATAGGTCACCTGGTCATAAAAGGAAATAAGATTGGTCAAGCAAGACCTACCTACAACAAACCCATGCTGGCTAGTCCTCAGGATTTTGCCCTCAGCCAGTCTGTTCAGAAAGGACTCTTTGATAATCTTTTCTAGGACCTTCCCTGGGATAGAGGTCAGGCTGATGGGCCTGTAGTTTGCTGGATCCACTTTCCTCCCCTTCTTGAAGACAGG
>JAGPOW010003642.1:92021510-92052782 GCA_030014935.1 Caiman crocodilus | reverse complement strand
CCCTGGGATAGAGGTCAGGCTGATGGGCCTGTAGTTTGCTGGATCCACTTTCCTCCCCTTCTTGAAGACAGGCACCACATTGGCCTTCTTCCAATCTTCAAGCACTTCACCAGAGTACCAGGAGTTCTCGAAAATCTGTGCCAGGGGCTGAACTATGATGCTAGCCACCTCCTTGTGTACCCTGAGGTATAAGCTGTCAGGACTGGCTGACTTGAAGGTGTCAAGCCTCTCAAGGTGTTCCTTCACAAGATCAGCATTGATGAAGGGTAACGAACCTCCCTCACCCAGGCCTTCCTGTCCCATAATGACCAGGGGCGTCCCTTGGGACCGGTGAAAGACTGACGCAAAGTACCCGTTTAGCAAGTTGGCTTTTTCATGGGTATCAGTCAACAGATGTCCCATCTGGTTTAGCAGGGGTCCAATGTTGCCTTTGCTTTTCCTCTGGCTCCCTACATATCTAAAAAAAGGACTTTTTATTGTCCTTGATACTTGTAGCCAGTTGGAGTTCCATTGCAGCCTTAGCTTTCCTGGTTCGGTCTCTACAGGTCTGGTCTGGACCAGTGCGGAATAATCCTCTTTGGAGATGGATCCCATCCTCCATCCTTTGTAGGCCTCTCTTTTTAGGTGTAGGTTCCCTGGAGAGCCAAAGGGGCTGCTGTGCCCTTTTGCTGCCTTTCCTCCAAGATGGCATGGACTTTGCTTGTGCATTGAGGATCACTCCCTTGAGGAGCAACCACTCATCCTGAACTCCCCTTCCCTTTGGGCTGACAAGCCTCTTGAGCTTGTTGAAGTCAGCTTTCCTGAAGTCGAGGACTTCTATATTGCTGACTGACTTGCCAGCTTTACGGCAGATGGTGAAGGTGATAATCTCATGGGCACTGTCACCCAGTTTCCTTTCTGTCATCAGGTCACTGATAAGGTCATACCCCGTTGCCAGTATTAGGTCAAGCAGTGCTTTACTTCTTGTTGGCCCGTAGACTTGGGTCAGATAGAGGTCATCCACACACACAAGAACTTGGTGACCATCGGATTTGGCCAAGTGCTCTTTCCATGAGATGTCTGGTTAGTTAAAGTCCCATGACAACCATGCACTTGGGAGCATGTGACCTCAGCCAATTCCCTGGTGACCTCCAGGGCAAGCTCTTGATCCTGGGTAGGAAGTCTGTAATAGACTCCCACCATTGTGTCCCCTGTGCCATGTTCCTCACGGATTTTCACTCAGACGGTCTCCAGTGTTGCTTCTGCTGTCCTTGGATCTGATCGTCTCTGCATCCTCTTCACTGCCACAGTCTGCTTCCTCTCTGGGGAGAGGTTGGAAAATCCTGTGCCAAGTATCTCTGCCAGGTGGCTTTGGTTGTGTTCTCTCTGTCCTCTGTTACTGATCTCTGGTAGTAGGTCTGGAGTTCACTCAGCTCCATTTTAACACAGTCTACCACCTCTAAGTCTGTGTGCTTGTACATCAAGAGGTTCCTGGCTCTCCACAGGGCGCTCCTGACACAGGATGCAAGCTGATCAGAGCAGGCTGACAAGTTCCCCTGGTGTTTGGAGAGGTGCCATACAGTGCCGCCTCTCTGGTCAGCCAGCTGACCCCAATCACCGCTTCGCAGAACAGCTTTACCATTTTCCCCATCTCCTTGGCGTAGACATAGAACCAGAAGAGGTGGTCTGTCATCTCAGTGGCTCCATAGCAGGTAGCCATTGGGCATCTGGTTCTCCTCGGCTGCCCCTCTCTATGCCTCCAAGCCCTCATGGGCAGGGCTCAATGGGCTATCAGCCAGTTCAAGTCCCTGTGATCTTTGTGCAGGCCTTTATGGCAGATGCACTCCCACACAGTCTGGCAGGCGTCACCTGGGAGCAAGGCCACAGGCAACACGCCTTTCAGTCTCACGTCTCCTGGATCTTTTTGTGGTCATGGGGCCTACGTTCTGCAGGCCATACAAGCTGTAGATCTTGTTCAGGATCTCATAGAACCATAGCGGGGCTGTGAGCCTCAGAAACTACCTTCTGCTGGATACCAGAGGACTAAGAGTTGGAAGTAGCTGCACTGAAGTGACTCTGCTATCTGATGCAACTGCACTGGTTATTTTTTATGACTCAGTGGACTCTGGTGACAGTAGTTCATGGCAACAACTTTCAGAAAAAAACCTTTGTATTAAGGTATTTAAATACAAACGGCCAGCACAGAGAACCTGGTTTCTTATCTGTCATCCTGAATTCTCTGTCACTCATTTGTCATTGCTGAACATACCACCATTCTCCTTGCTGCTGATGTCTGTAACTTGGAAGTCCTCTTCAGCTTCTCCCATCTAGCATGTGCCCAAATTCTGCCAGTTTTTTCTCCATGGCATCTTTCAGGTGAAATCATTTCAACCTGTCCACTCTTACAGAGCTTTTATCCATATCCAAATCATTTCCTGTCTTGATTACTCTAAGTTCCCCTTCTTTGGCAGCCCTATCTCCCCATCCTCTGTCTGTTTGACATACAATGGCTTAAATGGCATCTTTAGAGGGAGCCTGCCAATTCAGTATTTTAACTGCTGACTGTTCCTTTTCCACCCACTAGTTCAAGGTACTTTTCCTTTTCTTTACTCTTCCCCTTCTACCCTCCACCCATATCAAGCCCTTTTTCTTCCATTTTTTTTCTTTTTTCTCTGCTATTGACAACTGCGTTGACACCTCATTTATTTGCTTTTCTTAATAACCAACCTAGGATGTTTTTTTCCCCATTGAGTGCTCTTTTTGAGCTGAACTGGAAAGCCATTACCTTCCTTCCATTTAAATTTCTCCTCAAGGGGTATTTCTTCCCCCAAAGCCTACAAGAAATCAACAAACTAATCCACTTATGTTATTCTGTTTATACCAGACATCATGCATTCTTCACTTTGTCATGTGGAACTTCTCTGAGTTGCTACCTTTATCAATGACAGTATTCATGCATTTTTGACAAGAAGCTTTTAATCCTGGCTATTAATGCTAGCTACCTACCGACCTCTATTTTGGTGTAACTTTTGCTGCATTTGGGGCTTTTAGCTCAGCTCATAGAATTTTCATTGCATTTACAACTACATCTGCTTTGCCCAAGGTTAAGATCAGCTTTCAGTGTGGAGTGGGTGCACTTCAGTAGTGGTAACTGCCCCTTAACAGACACTTAGCTGCCCACACTTACATTGCAAACAAATGCAGATCAGCTGTGCTGGGTTGTATCCCAATACAACTGATCTGCCTCATTGGATGAAGCACGTTGCCCATTGTCTTGCTCATGCTGCAGACAGGATAGCTGTGGGACAGCTGGTGACATAATCATCCAGGATTTGAGGGGCCTGGTCCTATACACCCTGAGAATTCCTCGCCAGGATTGGGCCCCTCAAACCCTGGGAGTGCCTGCCCAGGTTTCCCTGCTTACCTTGACCTGCCTCTGGAATCTCTGGAGTGTGCCTCAGTAAGTAGAAAAAGCCTGACTTTGCTCCTTTACTGAGGCATGCCCCAAAAATCCCAAGGCCATGTCTAAGTAAGTGGGGAAACTCTGACTTTCTCTGCTTACTAAGATGTGCCCAGGAGATCCTGGAGATGCATCTCAGTAAGTGGGGAAAGTTGGGCAGGCACTCCCAGGGCCTTGACCCTCCTCAAGAGTTCCCAGGGTGGTCAGGAGCAAGCCCCTCAGCCCCTGAGGTATCTACCTGGGGTGCCAGGACAGACACAAAACAAATAGATTTCCACTGCTAAATAGTGTCGCAGATTGATGTCACCTTCATCGTGGCCACTGTTTGTGGCATGACAAGGGGCATGGACTTTTGTTTGCTTGGCCTTCGTGCTGCCATACAAATACTTGCCAAACACCAAAAATTTTATGGCAGCACAAAGGCAGCATCTGTTTCCACCCTTAATGCAGCAAGCATAGCAGAGAGCCAGTCCTTACATTCCTGGCTATTATGGCTACCTTCCAGACATATGTTAATTTCTGTTTGAGCTGAAAAGTAGCTGTAAGTGAGATGAAAACAGTCCCATTCACCTGAAGAAGAACATATTGTGTTCAAAAGCTTGTCTAGGTCTATCACAACCCTGAAGTTGGTCCAATAAAAAGACATTACTCAGAAAAATCCTTGCTTTTTTGCTCATTTACCTAAGATATTCAGCTTAGGCACCCAGGAATGACAACTTCATCATCAGGCTTGTTAATGCCTTCACTATAAAAGGATGCAGTAAACCCACTCTTCCCACAACTCTGAGCTACTTTCCATGCTTTTTAGACTATCCTGCCTAGCATCCTCTTTGACAGCTTCTTACAGGCAGCAGTGAGTTTGCCATTCGTCAATAAAAAAAAAATTCTTTAAAAAATATCTGTTTAGGAGCAGAATAGAATAAAATAAAATTCAGTATGCGTAAGATGAGGGTACATTGCCATTCATTTCTGTATTTAATTCAATGTGGGCAATTCCAATTGGGCACAATGACTTTTGCTTTGCTGCTCTTGGTGGGCAAGCTAGTGTGGAGGCCTGCTGCAGCTCCTTCCAGAATAGGTGGGCTAGTGCTTCCTGTTGCACAGCTACATGTTCCAGTCTGTGAAAATGGCTGGAAAGGAAAGGAGTGCCAGGCTGCTTGCCATTGGTCTTGTCTTGTGTGGGTAGGAGAAGGAAGTCAAACTAAAAAATGACACTCTTTCAGATGACTGTTTATTAATGCCTCAGCCAAACATTGAAAACTATTTTCAGATTAAATGGTTTTTTCTCCAATGTTACCACTGTATATTTACTTCTTTGTATGAGCATTTTTCATCAGGCAGGACCATGCAATATCTCCAGTATACTTGCTAATGAAGTTCTCGCCCACAATACACTGGCAAGACTTAAAAGTGTAACATGACAATTCTTCTTACCCAGCAGGGCAAATAAGAACTTTCCAGGTTCTTTTACTGTGACAGTGCCTTGAACGTGCTATGGTTTGATCCATCCTGTTCTGTAAAATATGTTTCAACTTACAAAGTTGAAATATGTTTCGCTTGACAAAGTTGCTTTGGTTTTGTGGACAGAACCTTTAAACACAGTTCTGTTGCAAATGTATGTAAGAGCTCATTCTGTCACTTTCATAATAAGAGAATTTACTAAGGAATTTTTCAATAACTATAACATTACATCAGAAAAAGTTAACATTCCTTTGTTAGCTTAATTCCTCCCTTCAGTGGCTTGCAGCAGAGCTCTTGTGTAGTGTACCATAAATAAGAAAGCTAAGATTCTTGGTCCTATATTACATTAAAGCTCTAGACAAGAGGTGATGGTTGGTCTGGAGCTGACTGGCAATAGCTCAGTGATAACCAAATTTAGAATATTTTTTTTGCTGCCTATATTGAAAGGATTATACTGTGAGTGCTGGGACAAAAGCAACTCACTGCAGCCAAAGCCAGGCACAAGGAAATCGTAAGTAAAGGTGAAAACAATTTATTTCACTTGAAAAAAAATATATAGTCACCCTCTACTAGTTTTGTTATACTATAATACATAAAATCACAGAATCATTGAAAATTAGGGTTGGAAGGGACCTCAGGTGGTCATCTAGTCTAACACCCCTGCTCAAAGCAGGACCAGCCCCAACTAAATCATTCCAGCCAAGGCTTTGTTTAACAGGATCTTAGAAACTGCTGTGGATAGAGAGAGGCACAACCTCTCCAAGTAACCTGTTCCAGTGTTTTACAATGCTCTTAATAACTTTTTTCCTAATATCTAACCTAAACTTCCCTTGCTACAACTTGAGACTATTACTCCTTGTTCTGTCATTTGCCACCACTGAGAACAGTCTAGCTCCATCCTCTTTCTACTGAAATATTTTTGTGGAAATACCTTTTTCCATTGATTTATCTGTTCAACAAGAATCCTCAGGAAGGCAACAAAAATGCTTAGTTATTGTTGAGAAATTATGGGCCACATCCTCTCTGGTGGTAAATCATTATATCTCCATGTAAGTCAAGAAAGCTGAACCAATTTGAGAACTATCTGAAAACCTAGCTCAGTATATGTATCGATAACTCAGTAGAGTTTTACCCACTGCTGTCATATTGCTGTGCACACTGTTTCCACCTAATTGTCATCCTCCAGCTGAAAGATGCTGTGTATACAACATACACATCATATATAGATACATTATGTAGTACTTTGGCATTCTTAAGAAAAAAATCTGCGTGATAAAAATAAAATATGAACTAATTTGCTAAACATAATTTCATATAGCTAACTGAATTAACTAGTAATGTACATCATCTTTTTCTTTAGCTTAGTGTGCAAGCTTAACACAAGAACCACTATATTGGCAGCAACAAATCCCAAAGGCCATTATGATCCTAACGAATCAGTGTCCATCAATATAGCCCTGGGCAGTCCCCTCCTGAGCAGATTTGACTTGGTCTTAGTATTGCTAGATACAAGAAATGAAGAATGGGATCGCATAATTTCTTCCTTCATATTAGAAAATAAAGGTAAGAGAAGACTTTGTACATGTATGAAGTTTCTTCTGCATACAGACCTTTCCCAAATGTTCTCCTATTTGGAGAGACCATTTCTGCAGCTAAAAGGGCAGTTCCAGTTCAGTACTGTTTAATCCTCAATTTTTGTTGGGAATGTCATGAAGGTGCCATTTGTGTTGGTGGTTTGTGAGGTGCTTGCCTTTTCACTAGGAAGAATACAGAGACCACGAAACTGATTAATTAGTATCAAGATAGGCTGCGAGCAATGTATACTTGTATTCTGATCATTTGCAAAGGATTTTAGTCTGGGCTGGTTAGTAGGCTAAACCTTTCTACCTTAAACTATAATGTGCAGATTCTATAGTGATACAGTTAGGTCCACTTCTAGCATAAAACCTAGTTGATACAGTTCAGCCAGACTTTACTCCTGGAGTATCCATGCCACACTGTTGTCATAGTATCATAGTACTTAGGGTCAGAAGGGACCTAAACAGATCATTAGGTCCAAGCCCTGCCCTGAACAGGAATGGATGCTGGGGTCGTATCACCCCAGTCAAATATCTGTTCAGCCTCCTCTTGAAGACCCCCAAGGTAGGAGAGAGTACCACCTCACTTGGGCGCCCATTCCAGAGCCTGGCAGCCCTAACTGCAAAGTAATGTCTCCTGATGTCCAGCCTGAACCTTCTCTCTAACAGTTTGTGGCCATTATTCCTAGTAACCCTGGATGGTCTCCAGGGAACAGAGTCTCCCCCAGTTCCCGCTGGTCCCCGCCTGGAGAGCTTGTAAATGGCCACCAGATCCCCTCTCAGTCTTCTGTTGGGGAGGCTAAACAGGTTCAGGCCCTTTAGCCTCTCTTTGTAGGGCCTGCCCCGCTGTCCCTTAACCATGTGAATGGCCCTCCTCTGGACCCTCTCATTCTTAGCCACATCCCTCTTGAAGCGTGGTACCCAGAACCAGGCACAGTACTCCAACTGCAGCCTGGCCAGTGCCGCATAGAGGGGAAGGATCACCTCCCTGGATCTGCTTGTGATGTATCTGTAGATGCATGACAAGGTGCGGTTAGCTTTTCTCACCACTTCCTCGCATTGGTGGCTCATATTCATCCTGGAGTCAACAATGACTCCAAGATCCCTTTCTGCCACTGTGTTGACAAGAAGGGTGTTCTCTAAGTATGTTGCTGGTTCCTTCTCCCTAGATGCAGTACCTTGCACTTTTCTGTGCTGAATGGTCCTCTAGTCCACTTTCTGCACTTGGCTGTTACTGCTGTCTTCTCTTTGGGGAATAGAAAGCAGTGCGACCCAATTCCCATCCTGGCTCTCTCCATCTATTCCAGGCACCCAGCTGACATTCCCAATTATGGTTGTGGGCAGATTCTGTAAATGGGGACAGAGCTCAGGGAAGGCTGCTGGCCCTCTTCTGCCCAGTATACAGCTGTACAAAATGTTTTTGCAATTTGGCAGCTAGTGGTTGGCCATATTGTTTGTAAGGTAACCATAAGGATTTTGGAGTCCCCAGGCCTCATCTTGTTTGAGGGGCTCTATACATTTGATCATGTTGATGGGGTTGTGTCTGTGGACACACACAAGTGCATTCCGCGTTTAAGATAAACACAGGTTTGCATTTTTGCCCATTTGTGCACTCTGCTGTTGTTCTCTCTTCATTTTGTGCCCTTGAAAATTTATGCCTTGCGCAGGATCTCATGTCACACACATCTTGTTTCAGCCCGGGCTGATGGGTCTTGAGGCCTTTTTAAACTGGGAGCCTGGGCCCCAAGGTCCCATCTTTTAAGACTGCACTGAATGTAGCTAGAAGAGATAAGCAGCACATAAATAGCACCTTTCATTTTAAAGGGTACCATAGCAAACTGATAAACAGTGGGCATGTCTACACAAGACACTTTACTAGGCAGTAGAGCTAAATACTGCACCGCAAGCTTCCACATCTGCACATGCAGATGCTTACTGCGGAGTAATTTGCTCTAATCACCAGTAAATTTGTTACCTACAAATGCAGGTAACATATTTATTCAAGACTAGTAACTGCACAGTAGTGCATGTGTAGACCCCTGACCAGGAGCAAATGTGCACCCAGTCAGCTGAGCAGCAGAGGGCAGAAGATTGCTCCCTGCCCCCGGGAGTTGGATGCTGCTGGGGTGCAGGGACAATGTCCCTCTGCCCTGGCAGCATGGAGCTCCCAGCCCCTGCTCAGCAATCATGGAGTGGGGGCTTGGAGCTTCCTGGTAGTGGGGGCTGGAGAGCCTATTACCTGCTAAGCTCCACAATTATAGAGCTGGTCCATCCCCTATCCTCCCCAGCTCTGTGATCACAGAGCTGGGCACTAAATAGGCTCTCCAGCCCCTGCCATGTGATCACAGAGCAAGGGCTCGGAATTGTCCCAATCAGGGGCACAACCCAACCCTGTGCCCCAACTGGGGAATCAAAGCACGCGGCTTAGAAAGAGCTGCAGGGGTGGGGCATCCACTGGTGGGGCAGGGAGCAATGTCTCCTGGTCCCATGCTCCCTGCCAGCCCCTGGGCTGGCACCCAGGGGGAGCCTCAAGCTCCCCTGGCTGCTACAGGGGCTAGTGCAGAGCCAGCAGAGGCAGAAGCAAATGGCTGCTATGAGCAGCAGATCTGCTCCCAAGAATCTGCATGTGTAGATGCCTGTCCAGGTCAGATTACTCTAGAGTAATTACTGTAATGATCCCACATTATTTCCATGTATAGATGCACCCAGTGAACTTGGTCTTGCTTCTTTTGAGATTAATGTAAACTTTGCCATAGATCTTTACCAAGAGTGGGATTGGGCTGAAACACAGGCACATTACAAAACCGAGTTAAACAACTGGAAAAACAGGTGGGTAGAACATCATAAACCCCATTGGACTTCAGCCAAGTCCTAAACAGAATAAGACATTGGCACTACTTTTATGCCCCAACATGTAATAAAATATCTTTTTCCATTGTTTTATCTGTTCAACAAGAATCCTCAGGAAGGCAATGTGTGTGTGTTACTTGTGAAGTTACTGATTGGGCACCTTTTCTTCAGGATATCCAAGCAGATCAGATAAACTCTGGAGCATGGAAAAGATGAAAACCTACTTCTGCCTTATAAAGAGTCTACAGCCAAAATTGTCTGATGAGAGCAACTTGATTCTAATGCATTATTACCAGATGCAGCGGCAAAGTGACAGCAGAAATGCTGCCCGAACTACCATTCGCTTATTAGAGAGTTTGATACGCTTAGCAGAAGGTGAGGCCTTGGCAATGTTTCTTTTTCATCCTGATGGTTAACGTATAAAAATGAAATAGAAAATGGACACTTAAGAAGTGCAGTTTTAGCCCATGAGCTGAGTAACATCTTTCCATCTCAGCTAAGAATGAATGAACCCTGTAGATTTTTGGCTTTTTAACCTACATTTTGTGTGCTTTTCATCTTTAGCACTACAACACTAGTTTGAATGTTGTTATTTTTACACACTCTCCATCCCAACAAAGCATTTAAACCATTGCAAGAAGTGAAGCTAGATTGGGGAAAAGGGCTCTAAGTTATATATTCTTATTAAAGCACATTTAATGGGTGCAGTCTTGCAGTCCTGTTCAGACTGAGGGATTATTTATTGATTAAGGGGTCAAGAAAAACCTATAGATTTGGCCTTTAATGTCCTATTATTTTACCAAAAACGCTGGTTCTTTTAATTAGTTTTAAGTTCCAAGAATTTGGTTCACATCATGTAATAAATGCAACAGAAATTTACTGTAAAATCAAAATTTTAGTTTGGGTAATTACAGAATCACAGAATCAGAAAAAATTATGGTTGGAAGAGACCTCAGGAGGTCATCTAGTCCAACTCCCTGCTTAAAACATACCCACCCCAAACCATAGCTTCCTGGCCACAGCTTTGTCTGAAATGGCTTTGTAATGGTGGCATAGGAAAAGGAAGTGAGAGAACAAAGAAGTTAATATGGGAAAATGTTGAAGCATTATTAAGGTTGTGACAAACCAAACGAAGGAAAAACAAAGTATAGATTACATCTTAAGTTAAATCTTTTCTACAAAGATAAGTTAATTAATTGTTAGTGGAGGGGGAGGGGGCTGGCACTTGTGTCACTATCAGTCCATAAAGACACAGGTGCATGTTTTTATACTGATTTTATTGTCATGGTATCTGTACACAGTTCAGTTGTTAAATGTAGCACTTTGCTTTTTTTGTTCAAATTTATTCAAACTGTCTTTGAATCTTTAAGCCAGAAGGCAGACCACCCATCTTACTAAAAGAATGAGGTGCTCCTGCAGACATTGCTGACACTGAAGTCAAAGAAGATTATCTTAAATTCAGCCTATACATAGGTGTTCGCAGAATTAGAAGCTAAATTAGTTTTTTTCCTCTTGCAAATAGAAAAAAAAACCTGTTCAGTAACATTTGCTTTCCATTTACATTTATTTTGATAGCCCATGCTCGGCTGATGTTCAGGGACACTGTGACTTTGGAAGATGCTATAACAGTAGTCTCAGTGATGGAATCATCTATGCAGGTAAGTGTTCTTATAAAATTAATAAACAGTGTTGTAATTTTATCTATTTAAGGAAAGTATTAGGAGTATATAAATACTATCCATCTTGGGGACAAGCTGTTTTTGTATTCAAACCATGAAATAATTATTAAACTGAGAAGGTTGGTATGATGGCAGATGGGTAGATGAATGCCATTTTGATTTTAGACATTAGTTGTACCTATGTGAGAGAAAAAGAATAGTCTTTTAAAAATGAGCAGGAGTAAATCTTTTTTCATCATTGGATGGTACTAAGGTCCATCCACACATTACATTTAAGGCGTGATTATCCAGTTAATCACACCGTAAGTGGTCACCAGCCAACCATTCAATCAATTAATGGCACAATAAAAAGAGGAGTAAGCTACAGAGATATTCTACAAAATATGTGCAATAACTTTGTAGCTGCTTCTTATCATGTCATTAATTAAACGTGTGCCCAAGAGCCTCTGTGGTTGGGAGCCTCATCAGCTCATTGGAGCTCCCAGCTGGGGGGGCATGTGTGCCTCGAAGTGTGAGAGCTCCTGGCTGATACGGCTCCCAGCCACGGCCCCATGCATCCCTGCAACTGGGAGACCACAGCTGCTGTGACCTCCCAGCCACAGAGGTGCACCACACACCTCTCAGCAGTGGCTGAGAATCCCTTCAGCTGAGAGGGCTCCCAGCCATGGGAGCTTGTTACCTTTCAGGTTGTTGCTAGTGCACAGGGAGCCCAGGATCAGGCACCTCCTGCACCAGCACCAAGGCACAATGGGATCTAATGCACATGTGGCATAGCAGGAGGTACAATTGTGTGAATTGTACATTAGATCCCATCACGCTTTTTACCTGGACATTTAGAGAGACTATAAGATTCACATTATCTGATACTGTCTAAAAACACAAACAAAACAATCTGAAAGGTAATGACATACAAACAAAATCCAGGCAATGAAAATGATGCCTAACATTTGTCTATATACATTATGTAGCATTTCTGCATGCAAGGACAGTGAAATGATTTAGAGGGCCTGGCTCTGTTTTGCACTAAGGCTCCTTTATTTAAATACGGGAACATTAATTTGAAAAATAAAGGCAACAGACCTAAAATCAAAAAATGATACAGTTATATACATATAAAAATTACACATGTATATACATATACATAACTAATCTCTAGAACACATTACCAAAAAATATACCTGATGCCAACAATTTGGTAGATAAAAGAGATATGGACAATAAGAATGCTTGTTGATCGAGTACACAGGGATTCTTAAAGGGATGTGAATCTTTATGGTTCAGGGTATAAGCCAGTCACTAACTAGACTTAGGTAGAAACATCTTCTATAAGTCAGTTCCCCCAGTTCGTCTGTTATGAGCTTTCAATTTCACCTTCTGAAGCTTGCAGTAGTGGCTACATCAAAGACAGACTACTGTACTAGACAGACACTGGTCCAATAGAGCAAGAGATATAGATAGCCATGTTAGTCAGAAGTCAAGCAGAAGGCAGAGTAGATTTGAACCTTACAGACTAACTAAATTGTGTATACACACACACATATATCATGTTTTGGCTATTCTATAAGGTACAAATCTACCTAATACAGTGAAGCATTTCCTGTGTTTCTCTATAGTTTGGCATACATATAGTCATAAAATACATCATAATTTATAACCCCTTTCAACCAGAAGACCAGAAAAGCCTTTTGCAAAAGTGGCCTGTACACTGCTGTCCTTATGTAAGGCATGCAGATTACACTTAGGATGTGTTAGCTGCGCTTAAACCTGAGTGTCCTTGCATTCAAGCAGTAAAATATGTGCTCAGTGTGCTCATATCATGCTAAGTGTGATCATATCAGACTCCACCCCAAAAAGGAGTATCTCCAGATTGTATTAAGCAACACATGTTATGTTATCTTCCAGTTGCTCCACAGAAATAATACCAGCACAGCTTGCTGGTTGTCAGTCCCAGCCCTATCACTACACTGGAGTCTTGAATTGGATTGAGTACAGTGCCAGGGCCAAGACTGACAGTTAGCTCTGGTGCAGTGCCTGGCTGGGACCAAAAATCAGCTGATTGTTGGTTCCAGCCCCTGCACCGCATTGGAGCAAATTCAAGATGGGTGCAGTACGTGGGCTGGTATCAGCGGTTTGTTGGTCCCAGCTTTGGCACCACCAGAGGCTTGAGCCACCTCCAGTGCAGTCCCACTCTGTTGCACATTACAGTTAGAGAGTGTAGGAATCATGACTGTGCAGCTACTCAGAACAAGTTCTAACTTTTAATACAGCACAGTAACTTACTACAGTGTAAATAAAGCACATGGCAAGCATCCCATGCCAGAAAGCTCGCAGGAGTTGACATTCAAAGGCACAAATCACTGTCAGGTGTCTATGACTTTCAGAGAGAACTAGGAGACTAACTGCCATTCGTGCTTTTGAATATCTACCAGAAAGTACTTGCACATGGAGTTTTGTTTCAATGAGAACTACAAGATATAATGCCGTAGAGTGAAGAAAGATTCACTATAATGAATCCTGATATCCTGCTATAATGCAGTCATCACTGATTTAGAACAGAGCAGCTTTTTAACAGCATATAGCAATACTGCACCAAAGTTTAGATAAAAGGTGAAGAAGAAAAATATATCCAAATGATATTGCAGGGGAACCTTGGGAGACAGTATAAGTAAACAGAATTTGACAAGGCAGTTGTTTTAAATCAGTATGATTAAAAATTTATGCACAGTTTTGGGGCTAGAAGGTAATTTTGAATTCTTCTTTTTTCTTTACATAATGGAGAGTCAAATTAATATACTATGTTGCATTCAAATGTCCTGCCCAGAGAGAATGCTAACATGCAGTATTGTTATTGATCTCTAATTTTGTTCGCTAATTTCTCTGAGCCCCTCTATCCACTGGTCAAGAGCCTGTACTGCTCTACTTAGCCTTGTATCAAGCAAAGAGCTAAGTGCTAATCAGAAGTGTTGAACATGTGGGCTGGCCTTTTGGCAGCTGGATAAACTGCTTTCCCCATCTTCTATATGGTATTTCAGAAAACCACACAGCCTGGAGACTTGAGAAATAGAACCACGGTTGAAAATTAACAGGTAGTTAACTACCTTAAATACACAAACATATGTGGACATGTGTGCACGTGCGCGCACACACACACACACTCTCTACATTTAAAAGAACATTATTACAGTTACAAAGTAAAAAATTAGGAGGTGCCAGAGTTAACATTGCCTGAGCACCTTTGATTTTTTTTCCCCTTGTGCATGTGCACTTGGATACAATCTGTAATTACATCATTAGGCATTACATCTTCCCACAGGACCTTGGCTTCATGCATTGCACAGGCTGGACAGCACTCAGTTACTGAGCAACTATTCATTATTTTGTTTTCTTGTTTAATGTTTAGCATCAGGCCTTATTTAATTCACATTATTCAAACCCTGTTCTAAAGGCCAAATTATTAATTTTCTTATGACATTCATCAGTATAGTATGCAAGTGCTTCAGATAAATGTAATTAATTTATCTTCACAATCCTCTTTGAGGTTAGTGAGTGATATTATCCCCATTTGCAATCTGGAGCTGAGACACAGAAAGATTAAGGTAAAAAATACCCACTAATTAAGTGCCCAATTTGAGAAGCCTTGAACCTGATTTTTCATAGTACTTAGCATAATCTAGGGGTTTCTGTATTCAAGCATATCTCCCATTGTTTTCAGTAGCAGCTGTGAGGGCTCAGCGCTCCTGAAAAGTAGCCACCCAGAAGATGAGGGAGAGGAAAATTAGTAACCAGCTAGAAAACCACAAAGGAACTGTGGCAAAGACCAAGTTAAAATATGATTCTCCATGGCAGAATTTCACCATTCTAATCCTGAAGGCCCTGCTTTCTTTTCCTACAATCCCTGCCTAGTTCACTCTGCACATTCCAACTGAGGGAGTCATGATTGAGTCAAGTCAGGTGAAGAGAGGATATGGGAAGGGTAAAGACAAGCATGGGTCAAGCACAGGTTCAAGTGATCGTATTTGAAGGGACTAAGCAAAAGAGACTGTCTCTCCTCGCGTGTCCTCCTGTCCTACCCAAAACTGGAATTAAACTCAAGATCCCTGACTCTCAACTGTTACTCTATACTCCCTGCTTTGTAATGATGTAAGGGTAGAAAATATGAAAAAGTCTTTAAAATATTTGGAACAATTAAGCATTGCAAGGGAGGACTTAAGGTTGTTTAGTGCCTAAATTGTATATTTTATGCCTTAACACAGTGGCTCTCACACTCCCTTGGGGTGTAAGAGTGTGAGTCTTTTGCTTTAAGTGGGTTATATTTCTGCAAACCCCTATGATTCTGTGTGATGTGAAATAAAAAAGTAGCTTTTTGTCACTGCAGCCATGCTGGAACCCTCAGAGGCAACCCAAGACAATTGTAGAGCTGTTTTTCATGTTTACCTTTTCTTCCTTGTTCTTCATTTATATTTCCTCTTTCCTTTTTGCTTTCCCATTCCATCCTTTCTCATCCTTGAAAAGTTTAATTTTGGAGAAACACTAACCTATTTGGATCAATTTTAAATGCACCCTTAATTTTTTTAATTAACTTTGTTTGTCATCATTGGTTTTGAGATAGATAGTCATGCTATTTCTGCAGTGTTTTTTATTTAGAGTTTCACTAACTTGCACTCTGGCATAACTCCTTCTTAGCATAGTTTTTTTGTCTTTGATAATGCTTGTGTTTGTGTGTGTGCATCTAGCAAAGTATATGTGAGTGTGTGTACTAGAATAATGTATTTATTTTAAAATACTTCACTTTTTGAACAGTAATCATTCTGAGGGAAAACAAAATTTTATTGTCTTATATTTTTTGTGAGACTAATGAATCCATATATTTAAACCACCTTGCTCCTCAAATGGAAAGCACAATAGAAAGTCAGTATGTGTGTGCATGTATTTGTTATTTGTATAACACACATGCGCGCATTTGTTTATATTTTCCCCATGTTAAATGGGGGAGGAGGAACCTCAACTTAGAGTCAAATAAACACAGTATTCTACAATACCATTGCTTGTCTTCCCGAATAGGGTGGCCACATAGAGAAGTTACTCCCAAATAACTCAATTGTAAGAGTTATTTCAGAATCAATATTCAGGAACAGTTTTTTACAGATCACTTTCCCTCATGTAGAAAAGTCCTAAAACCCAGTCCAGACTTTCCTCTATTTTAGCTGTTTGACCAGTGTTCCTGTCCTTCAATAAGCAAACTAGATGTGGTGGTCACACCCACTTACAGAACAGGGGAGGGCAAAATACCATCCATGGAGGCCGTATCTGGCTCACTATTTGATTCTATCCAGCCCACTAGCTCCCACTAGGAGCCAGAGGAGGGAGAGCTGTGCCCTGTGTAGCTCTGCTCTGCTACAGCTGGAGCCAGGCCTGGCTGCACAGTGCACGGACTCCTCCACCCTACCACACCATATCCATCCTTCCTCCTGCACACCCCAGCTTCCTGTTGGCACTGCGGCTGTGCAGTCCTATCACTGTGGTTGCTGGCAGCAGGACCCACATGGGACAGGGTGTAATGCAGCACACTGAGTGGCTGTCATACCAGCCCACCCACCTGCCACGATGAGCCGCTGCTGTAGTGGTGCTGCTAAGAGGTCAGTCCATGCTGGCCACGGAGGCAGAGGAAGGACATGGAGAGGGGGGGTCTCAGCCTGGGGCATCTGCCCCCAACTTTCCTGGTGTGATGTGGCAGTAGCAGCTCATTGCAGTGGGTGGGTGGGATGGCTATTCGGTGCACTGTATTGCATTCTGTCCCACATTGCTGGTGGCCACAGTGCCAGGACTGTACAGCAACAACAGAAAGCCAGGTGAATTGTGGGGAATTGAGCCTGAACGCGGGAGGGTGGCACAGTCTGCATGCTGGACAGCCGAGCCCGGCAGCAGCTACAGTAAAGCAGAGCGATGCATGGCGCAGCCCTCTGTCCTCAGGCTCCCAACAGCAGCTGGTGAGCTGTATGGGATCAACTGGCATCTGCTCCCCACTCCAGACTCACAGCTCACCAAAACTCATTAAGTAGCCCTCCAGCCCAAAAAACTGCCCACTTCTATTGTAGAAGTTACTGTCAGGTCAGAGTTTTTACAGGGCAGTAAGGATAAAAACAGACATTGGGTGTGTATACACGTGGAGCAGGACTGTTCTGATGTGTTGTAATTACAGTGCATCAGAGCAGATTAAATCAGTTGAGTCTGCTGGAGCATGGTAATTACCACATTCCAGAAGACTCCAGCATCACAAGTATCATTCCTGCACTGAAAAATGGCAGGGACACTTTAACTGAAGCTCGAGCTTTAGTCAAAGTGCCCCTGCCGCCAGTTTCAGGGCTCGAAGAGCTTGTGTATTCCAAGAGCCACTCTAAAGCACCCCCCAACTTCCTCACCTGCCATTTCAGAGCCTATGTATAAATGCCCATTGTGACTGTCCCTAGCTTTGACTTGCATCAAAATAGGTGCCAACAGTCATTTACATTTGTCATTTGAATGACAATTAACTCCAATTAACCCTGATTGTTCTGGGGGAAAAGTGTTATATCAGATACTCCACAGGTTCTTAAAATGAGATGGAATAAAAGGCTTGTCCAGATTAAATAGTCTTTGTCCCAAGTGAAATCCCACATCTGTATTTAACCTAGGAGGGTTTTTTCTTTTCTAAATGTCCATTTTTATAACCCATATCCTCAAGTCAATAGATCATCTTTGTATTTTCTCTTTGCATCTAAATAATAATAAACTAAGGCACCTGACATACATTACAGTTATGGCACAATTAATCCTGGGGCTGCTGTGACTAGGCACAGTGATTCCCTTGCCCCACAGCTCCCAGGGAAATGCAGAGCAAAGCAGTCAACTTCTTGGGTTGACTGGCTCTCATGTGGCAGTTTCAAAGCTGCACATGCAGCCCCACTGGGCTGCACCTACAACTTTTGAAAGCCCTGGTGTTGCAGGATCCCAGGTCTTTCTGAGAAGTTGAGAACCCACATGCGTACCTCGGCTGCATGAAGTTTTCAGATATCCAGGCGCTCTAGGATCCCAAGATAAGGAAGAAGCTCCCCTGATCCTAGAGTCTTCTGTGCAGGAGTCCTTAGGTTTGCAGTTGTCAGGCAGGGTGAGTTGATCAATTCCTTCCTCTCCAGGGACTTGCAAAACCATGCCCAGAGTTCTTTGTGCTGCAGTCATGCAGTTGAGATCTGAACCATTCCCCAAAACTGCACTTCTGCTTTCCATGTGTGGACTGGCAGGAGGCGCAATTGTTGGGAATCAGGATCATATCCCATCATGCCATTAAAGGAATATCTGCCAGCACCCTAAGGATCATGGAAAAATCTGATTGCATGAATAATTTTTCATATATCAGTAGTCCCATTTGGAATTACTTGTGTTAGTAAAGTTACTCGGTAGGTATTTGCTATATCATGCCCTAAACTAGCTAGGGGAAGATTGTGTGTAAACTGTCTTTGCTATTAAAATCTGATGCTGAATAACTAAATTGTGGCTGCTTTTCCACTGTATAGGGAGGTGCGCTTCTTGGAGGCATCAATGCATTGCACACCTCATTTCCAGAAAACCCAATGGAGCAATATCGAATGCAGTGTGAACTCATCTTGGAGAGACTGGAGCTTCAGCATCTTCTGCATAAAGAACTCCAAAGACTTGACAGGTTATAATATATGATTAACAAAATAATCCAATACTGTATAGTAAAAGGATGTTTGATGACAATAACTGTACTAAGAGAGCCTAAAAATAGAATCGGCCTTTAGTAGAGATGAAAAAGTGTGGGATTGTTAAAAGTACCATTCTGAGATCATTACAAGGCCATTTTTCATTCTGGGATGATGGAGTTTATGGAGAGCTGGAAAAAAATTTAATGATGTCTTACTCCCACATCATTCCTCTGTCTAGATTAAATTTAAACTCAGTTCACTAGGGCCAAAAAGTCACTCATGTACTGAAGATTTGATTACGTGTAACCTTTTGGTGCCAGTTTGTTAAAGTACAGCATACTTTACTTTCTTTTTTAAAGCTTATGTTATAGCCAGTTTGTTGAAATCCTTCTCTTTCTGGTAATAGGTGTTAAGGCTGGATTAAAGTGTATTTTTTCTGATGATTTTTACTGTTTTGCCACTGAAAGCATTTTAGACCTTTGAGTGTTCAGCATATTTCAGCTCATTGCTATCATATTTGGAAATCCCACTTGCTCGTATTCAGAGAGAACTTTCTTTAAATTACTGAGTGAGAGGAGGAAGCTAGATTTGGCCTGAAATAATCATAAAAAATAAATTTTCGATGAAAAGTTATTTTTTACAGAAAAAATAACTTTTGCTTCCTGGACTGAGATTGCGCTCCATAAGCGGCTCACACTTGGGGCTTTTTTTTTTCCTTTAACGTTGCTCTTTTTTCTCTCTCTATTAAAGAAGGTGAAGGAATAAAAGTGGCTGTGAAAATATAATTTTCTCTTAAAATAGGTTTTCAGCTCAGGTTTGTAACAAAGCAAGAGGCACATTCCAAATCAGTATAGAACGATAAAAGCCAATTAAAGTGAGGTAGTTCCAGGAGACAGAACAAATCAGTTTTAAAATAGGAAAATAATATAGAACCATAGAAACACAGAGTCAGAAGGGACCTCAACAAATCATCGGGTCCATCTCCAGCATTGAGACAGAATCAAATATAGGTAGACCCCCCCGATGCATTTCTTTTAACCTATTCTTAAAAAGTCTCCACTATGTTCATTTTTTCCTAAAAGCCAGCCCAAATCTTTCCTGGAAATTCAGCTGGTTTCTCTTTTTCTTCCCCCACCACTAGATGTGAAGAAAAATTGCTCAGAATCCTCTTTACAGCAAGCGGCCTTTTTCTGTATTGGAAGACTGCTATGCTGTCTTCCTCATCTTCTAACCTAAAAATTAAACCCATTCCCAATTGAAAGTTTCTTTGTCAGGTTTACTGTAAATCTTTTGTCATTCTTGTTGATCTGTATCATTTTGCTTTGCTAATGCTTTCTATCTTGAAGACGCGCTATACTAATAATAATAACTAACACCAGTAAGTGCCTGGTATTTATGCAGCATTTTCTGCCTTAAAAAGTATACAAGCTACGTATTGTGCAGAGGAATCACTTCACCCACTAATAAAATAGTCATCTCTCAGATGGAACCTGGCTGTTCTTTAACAGTGCGTAGAAACACTGTTTTTTAAGGCATTAAGTGTCAAAAAATGCTGCCTCCTACTGAAATCAGTAAATTTAGCTGTGGGCAATGGACTATAATTAAGCAAACCAAAATATGCCTGGAATCTCAAGACTTAAAACTCCTATTGTTTTGAAAAGAGTCACAGGGATATTAATGATCTTGTTTGGTAGATCATCCATCCATAAGTCTTCCCCTCTCATAATAGACAGTTTCTTGATATGTACCTTGAAGAAAAAAACGACTTTAATTCCAGTTCTTAACTGGGTTGCCAAATAGAGTAATCTAAATTTTTACAGTACCATCTACTTTTTGTTTTAGCAAAGTGCATAGAGGTTTTGCTGGAGTGATGATTTTAGAACAAATCCTATCACCCTTATAATACATAAAACCTTCTTCCCTGAATAGCATTCCCAGTGAGATGGGCCTCACTTTGAGTAATAAGACCTACTTAGTCTAGAAATCAGTTGGGGGAACAAAATGAAATCAGTCATTGAAGTCAATGTTATGTATGGGACTTTGTCATTCTGTTATACTGCCTAGATCTTTTGCAGTTTCTTTATTCTCATATACTACTAAAGCCAGAAAAGGAAGGAAAATAAAAAAATAACTAATTTACCCCTACATTTTTTTCTCCTCATCCCACAGATTACAGAATGCAAATTCATGCTATTCACCACCTCAAAAGACAAGTGAAAATACTATTCATGGATCTTTGAAAGATGATACCTTCAGAGAGTCAGAACAAGTGCCCCATCCAAATCAGTTTTCAGATCGACAAGAGAATAACTCTGAACAGCAATCTCCTCTGATCCAAGGACACCAGGGACCTTATCCAGAATGCCCAATGAGCCAGGGATCTGGTAATCACAGAAGTACAAAACACCTGAGTAAGCATAACAAGAGCAATGCTGACAGCAGTTTGGCCTGGTTTGACACCCTGGGAAATGGCAATGCTGATGGTGAAGAGAGTGTTCAGAGATCTCCAGTCCCCAAGATACCTCAAGATAAATTAAATTGGAAAATACTGAATGACAGATCCTGTTCTAAAGAAAAATATGGTTCGAGACCAAGCCAGGAAGCTAGGGTGGGACAGTCTCTGGCAACTATTGACCAAGATGTTTCTTTTGGTCAGAATGTAGTTTCTGGCATTGTTAAGAAGAGGGCAAAAGGACGGAAGCATCTTTCTTCAGAGGCAAACGTTGAAGATCCAGACTTGGCAAATACTAGTGCACCTGATTCAGTGATTACACAGCGGGTCTCCAAGAAGTGGCAGAGAGTGCATGCAGAGAAATCTCGTGAATTTTGTACAAGTACACAGGACCCTGAGACAGAGGCCCTTCCTTTCCCATCACCTTTACAGTCCACAGGTGATCCAGTGGTTCCTTCAGTTAGTGTGACTACAGACTGTGCAGTAGGAAAGGGAAGAAATAATGAGACTGTCTCAGCTACAAACCTGATAACTTCAGCAAGAAAAAGAAATAAAGACCAAGAAGTGAAGACAGCACTGGTAGCAACTCCAGAGATCACTGACCATGTAAGGCCTCCAGTTGCTAAACTGGCTAAATTTTCATTCAGACCAAGGACAAAATTTTTGCATTCTTCTGAAAATAAAAGCACTGCAGAGTTGCCTCCATCAGAAATGGAGGCTGGTTTTAAGCCTCACAGGTTTTCCAAGATTGTGACTGAAGGAAAGCAACTGGGGGAAGAATGTTACCTCTCTGAGACATGCCAAAAAAAGCTAACGGTGACATTAGGAATGAGTCGTTTGGAGAAGACATTAACTAATAATAAAAGACTAGAGCAGTGGCAGAATGAAGCTTTACAAAGAGAGTTCAAAGAACCTGGATGTTCTGCTGTTCAACTCTATGCTGTGTCACCTCCACCTGGAGAGGAGAAAAGTGATGGTGAAGAAAAATTTGTTGGCCCTGGCACAAAAAAAGTATGCTCTAGCACATTAGCAAAATTAGCCACATTTTCCTTTGCATCATCTCTTGACTCAAAACTGGAAAACCCACCTGAAGCCAGTGTCACCAGCCACAGCAAATCAAGCCAAGGGCAGCCTCTGAAGACCCCCTTTGAATGCACTGGCACCAAAAGGAAATGTTTTGCATTGGGAAATGCCAGTAATAAAAATGTGGTTGCAGGAAAGTCTCTCTTCTCAATCGCAGATATAGATGATGCTGCTTTAGATTTTGATTGGGATGAAGAGATTAGGAAAAAACCAAGATCATAAAACATACTTCCTTCTCTCTCCAGTATTTCTGTAATTATTTGAAGATTTATATTTTTTCACTGTATCACTTTGCATGTAATCTATTGACATGACTTAAAGACTCACAATCATATCCAAGTTATAGTAGTCCTGCAGAATGGCAGGATTTATTGACTTTTTTTTACTTAATTCAGTTCATGAACCACATATGAGTCCATGAACACATATGAGTCCAGTGGATCTTGTTTCCAAAGCACTGGTTTTTTCAGTCATCTTTTTTTAAATGGTAGCAAAATGATGATGCAAAAGCTAACCATGCAGTTATATTTTGTTTCTTCTCCCTTGATACATTTAGCAGTATTACAATGTACTTCCATGCTGTCATCTGTATTCCTTTGTCATCAATATCATGAGAATTTTGTCATGTCTGTGGTTACTTTACTCCTTGTCACATGGTTTATGCAAATAGGTCACAAAGGTATTTTTTTTTTAAGTCCAGAAGTATGAATTGTTATAGACACATGCACATGTTCCTAACACAGTGGTAGGGCATTTCAGGTTTTCAAAAAGCCATGTGCCAAAACTTGCTCTTTGATATCCAGGGAAAGGTCAGTAATCTCAAACTTAAATTATTTATGGATTCTATATGTCATGGGGAAGTGGCTTACACCAAGAGTATCCCTTCAGGCCTACTATTTTCCAATTATGTTTATTTTCATTAAATAAATATTGCTTTGTTTGCTTTCTCTTGACATCTCTGTATTTTTTCCATTGCTCATGGTTGGGCCCTAAATGGAACCAATTTTATGCAATGACATACCCATTATTGTTTGTGTGAGCCATTATATCACACACAAAGCCCTGAAGAAGTTTGGAGAGGAAGACCTTGGATATTGTATTTCCTTGTAGTATGAAACAAGCAGCTACCCAGCAGAAAGCAGTGCATGGCTACAACTTTTACTGCTGTTTGTTAGCTGCATTGAAATCTCTCGTGTACATGTTCATAATATCAGATTGAAATTTGAAGACAAATTGTGACAAAGCCTTTTCCAGCCCCTTAAGAGTGACAATCACAGATGTCCTTATTTTCAATTCCAGGTGCAAAACAATGTTCTTCAACCCTGCCAGTAAAAGCACATAACAATGTTTACATACAAAACAAACACAATTCTGAGATATAGATAGATGAACAAACAGACACATACACACACACCATATGAAAACAAAACTGCATTGCGTACCCCACCCTCCCCTCGGGGGAGTTGGAGATGAACAGATGTTCATCACATCATGGGATGCGCTACTAGCAGTTGTTCAGATGCTCCAGTAATGAGGGTAGTATGAGGGCCTATAGAGAGGGGTGCTTAGGAGTCTGATTTCCATTTAGTGTGAAGTTCTACTATTTCATTTTTTTTCTTGTTTAATTGGAACAAAACAAAAAATTCAAATTTCATGATCAACAAAATTCCAAAAATAATTTTCCTTTTTAGCCAACTGAAACAAAATTTAGACAGAACTGTAACATTTGTTCTGGTTTGACCTTTTGTAACAACAATTATATAAAAATGAAGAATTTAACTGAAAAAGGTGGTTTTGAAAAAAAAATCAAATCTTTTCATCTGGGACACATCACAACTGGGATTTGGACTTTATGGGTGCCTCCAGACGAGCATGCATATGCTTCTTGCAGCATCTGAAACCCCTCTGAGGTGCTGCAAGAGGCCTGTGCGAGAACAAAAAAATGTTTCCTGCGCTGCAAACTTTCAGTGTGGGGGCAAAATTAGACCCCTGGATATCCAGGAGTCAAAAGAAAATGCACTGCAAAACAGCAAGGTAGAGCACAGTCCCCAGCCATGCCCTGAGGCACCTGGAGGCTCAGGTGCTCTACAGAGACACTCTGGTAGCAAGCCAGAGCATCTCTATGGCTGGTCCTTGCTCCCATGCTGAAGCACACTGCCTATCTGTTCAGGGCAAGCAGTGGTGCAGGCTGCAGCGACTGAGACCAAGGGCTTTGTGCCAGCTAAGTAGCAGGTAGAGGGGACCATGGGGGACTCCCAACCAGCCTCATCCCCTGCTTGCTCTCCCAGCCCCCCAATTGCTGCCCCACCTGTTCCCAGCTCCCTTCTGGCTGCCCCACTTAGCCACAGCCTCCCAGCAATCAAAAAAAAAAATCCCCATGCTCACTGACTAGCAATAGCTGTTGAGGCTGCTGGGAACTCACAGCAGAGCCCCACCATGGAGCAGCAGGGACTGGCCCCGGCTGCCTGTCACCCACACTGCCACCACCTCATTGCATAGGTTCAGCATGGCCTGGCAGAGCACTGTGCGCTGGCTGGGGGCTGGGAGCTGGGGCCAGAGGCAGTCAGGTGCCGAACTCCGTGTGACAGCTGGAGCCGCCCCAGCTCCCAGAGAGTGCACACTGCTCTGCTGAGCCATGCTGAACCTGTGCAATGAGGCAGTGGCAGCACAGGTGCCAGGTGGTAAGGCCCGGTCCCTGCTGCCTTACCCCCCCCACACCCTGCCATATTGGGGGACTTTGCCATGAGTCCCCACCGGCCTTGATATTCGCTGCTACAGCCGGTAAGTGAGGGGTTCTTTGAGTGCTGGGAGGCTGGGGCTGGGTGGGGCAGTGATGGGGGGGTGGGAGGAGAGGGATGGAGATGAGCCCCTAGAGACAAGCTGGAGACATTCCCCTGCTCATCTCCAACCTCTGGCTTGACTCCATCCCCCTGATTCTCCTACTCATCTCCAGTCTTGGGAGAATGGAGATGAGCAGGAGATCGAGCAGGGGGCTAGGAGAGCAGGGAAATGAGCAGGGGGCTGGAGACAAGGGAGGTAGCAGCGGGGCTGGGGCTGGGTAGGGGGGTTCTAGGATGAGTGCTGTAGCTCCTGGGGGTGGAGGAACTGGGACCTAGGACCCTGCAGGGGAGGCAATCCATGTGCTGTGTGGGGGGCTCTTCCCTGTGGGGGGGCAGGGGATCCACCCCTTCTAAGCCCCCCACACCTACCCACAGACTGATCTGCATCCTCCCATGTACCTCCACACTCACCCATACACCCATCCACATCCCCCTTCCCATCTCTCTCCTGCAAACCCCACACCCCCCTGTCACACACCCACTATTGATAAGGAAACCAAAAACAAACATCAAAACATGTAGATATTTAGGATTTATTTTGTTATAAAGATGGAGGCACTGGTAGGCTTCCAAATTGCTTTAAAATTGTAAATATATCAATAAAACATTGCCCAACTGATTTGATCGATCTCTCTCTCTCTAGTGGTCCTTTGTTTTACTTGTGAAAGAACATGGATTTGGGGTATTTTATAGAGTAGCTTTGGGATTTTTTTTCCAGGGATTTTACAGTTTTTAAATAGGGAACACCAGAATTCCCACTAGTGGGCCATGTGGCAGGACCCAGGCAGACAAGCCTGCTCAGAGCTAGCACCTGGGACCCAGCTGGAGGTGGCTGATCTCCTGGACACTTAAGCCAGGAGGACATGCTTTGACAGTTCAAAGCAGGTCACCACACTGAGAACATGTTCTGGACAATAACTGCCCAGATGGCCGGGTGGTGGTATTGCTACGTCACTGACTTGGATTATTCACGGCCGCAGGTGGCTTCTTGGCTGCAGGGCCTCAGGATAGGGTAGGCTGGTCCTAACAGCAATGAGGCGGGAGGGGCGCCTTTCTCTGGATGCTTAGCTTGCTGGGATCCTATGACCCCAGCTGACTTCCTGCCCTTTGGGCTTCAGCGTGTGTGCTTGGACATGCCCTTTGGTGTGGAGCAAATTGTGCCACTTGGGGCAAAATAACCCTGCCTGGCTCCTCCTGGATCTGCGGCCAGAGGGAGCTAGAGCCCGGGGCCAGAACCTGTGTTGTCCCCAGCAGTATAAAGAGCTGCCCTGTCCTGGCTTCAGCAGTATAAAAAGTGGCCCTAGCAAGTAGCTCAGAACTACTAGTTCTCAAGAGCTTCTGGGGCCCAGCCAATTGGAACCTGAGGACACTACCCCTTGTGCCAGCTGGACTGCTGAAACAGCCCTGAGAGTTCCCTGCACCCTCTACCCACTGCAGGGGTCTGGCAGTGGGGGCTGCTGTGCACCTGCTAGACTCAGGGACTGCACAGCCAATAGAGGTATCTGCCTCTCTGGGCCAGCTGCCAGTGGACTGTCGTTGCAGGGTTGGCCTCTGTCAAACCATGTCCTCCTGGCTCCATTTGTCCAGGAGGTCAGCCACAGCCAGCTGGGTCCAAGGTGCCATCTCTAAGCAGGCAGGGTCCTGCCACTGGCCTCCCTAGCAGGCATTCTGGTAGGGAGTTCCCAATAGTTCCCTACTGCAAAACTGAAAAATCCTTGATAAAAAAAATCCCAAAGTCACTCTTTAAAATACCCCTAAATCCATGTTCCTCCACAAGTAAAACAAAAGACCACTATAAAGAGAGAGAGAGAGAGTAAGACAGAGACAGCGATCAGTTAGACAAAGTTTTACTGATGTATCTTAGTGTTATAGCAAGTCTCTTATCATAATAATAATGTGAACTCTAAATATGTTTCATGAATTCATGAAAACACATTTTGCTGCACTGCCACAAAGAGATGGCCCCCACGCAAGGGGTTCTCCCCCCCAACAGGGGTTTTAACCCTGAAACAAGTGATACAGTCCCTAAAGAAGGGGTTCAGCCCCCCCAACAGGGGGTTCAACCCCCAAACAAGGGGTACAGGCCCCAACCAAGGTGTTTGGCACCCCAAACAAGGGGTTTGGCCCCCTAATGGGGTTCAGCCCCCACACAAGGGGCACACCCCCAATTGGGGCCAAATGGCCCCTGCAGGGGCTACCACCCCTGCCCCCTACAAGGCCCACATGTCCCCCCAACTGCTGCCCAACCTGGCCCCATCCCACACCAGTTGCTGCAGCCCTCGCAATGGCTTCCCCACCCAGCCCCACCCCACAACTTGCACCCCTAGGCCACCATGGCTAACCCCGCAACCCCAGGCACCATCACAAAACTCAGAAAAAAATTTAAAAAATGGGAAAAAGTCTTTGCTAACCTTTGAAGCAGTGTGGGAGGGGGACACCAGGGCCTCCTGGCAGAGGCCCCCCCCAGGCAGCACAGGACAGTGGTGGAGCAGCAGGGCCCGAGCTGGGGCCGCTGGAGCTGTCAGCCTTCCCCGCACTGTGCAGCCACATGGCAGCTCCCCAGTCAGCCACATAGCAGCTCCAGCTGCCAGTAAGTGCCAGGGTTTTTGTGGGAGGGTTAAGCTATGGGGGGGCAAGGATGGGGGGGCTTGGGATGGGGCTGGCCAGGGTAGGAGCCAGAGGTCTCGGGGGGGACTGGTGGGGGGAGGGGCTAGCCCCGGCAGCAATCCAGGAGGCTGGAGGAGTGGGCGGAGCCATCGGAGTCCCCCCCCATGGTCCCCTCCTCCAGCCTCCCTGACTCCTTACTCACCAGCACCAGAGCCTGGTGCTGAAACATGCAGCCTGACCAGCCACGTGTTTCAGCACCAGGGCTAGTGGCCAACCATAGAGATGCTCTGGCCGCCACATTTGAGGCAGGTTTGATGTGGGGCAAGAGGCACATGCGCATTTGTGTGGACATGCCCTTGGGAGTCATGTTTTCAAACAGTTCTCTCCTGCTTTAAGTGACTTCTTTTTCTAATGGAAGCTGAGGCTTTTTAGAGAGATTTGTGACTCCAGGAGCTGGGATGGAAACAAAAATGGTAAGACTCTCAGTAAAGTTGTAAGAGCTGACAGTGCAGCTCCTGTGACCAGCTTTGTGCTCTCAGTTAGACAACAGCCATGGACAGGCCTTCCTTCACCTTTAGAGGGTGTCCCTAGAGAGCCTAAGGACTTAATACAAGAGGGCTGAAAGCCCCAGCTATAGCTAAGTGGGCTGAAAGTACCCCTATTTTCAATTGCTTATGGCTTTCACTGACTTTGGATTGATGTTTTACATGCTACTGTTTTCTTTCTTTCTTTCTTTCTTTCTTTCTTTCTTTCTTTTTTGAGACCTACAGAGCCGCTATTCCTGAGAGAGGCATGAGGCCTGTGTGCTGGTTTTTCCCATTTTGAAAAATGTTGGCAACCTGTTCCCTGAGAAGCCCTTATTCTGCCCTCCTACAGGTATGGAGATGTCCTCAGGTCAGGGCTGGGCCTCTTGCTGTTGCTCTGAGAATCCAGCCTAATTTAGTCAAGTTATAAACCTTTAAAGCATCTAGATTTGCCCATGTTCAGGAGGGACAAGGATTTTAGCAGCTAAATTCCCCTCAGAGTTTCTGATTGGGCATTTAGGCAACCTGTTGCTGAGCAGAACTTTCCTCATAGATTTTGCATATGGTTTCCACCTTCTAAAGACAACTAATATACAATTCACCCCAGAGCAAGTCTGGATTTCTTCATCCCCACTCCTTTCAGCCTCTAATCCCAGTTTTCCTGGTCAAGATCTCCATCCCTCTCTCCCCTGCAAGATCCTCTGCATGCATGAATGACATGTGCCCCCGGAAGCTGGGGGGGGGCACAGCGACTGCCTGCAGGAGGCGGCGGTGTTGGCAGTGGGGGCAGGTTGACAGCAAGCAGGTGGCTGCGGTGATGTCAGCAGCGAGGGTGGGCCATGCAGGGACTGCCTGCAGGCGGCCACAGAGGTGTTGGTGGTGAGGGTGACAGGTGATGAGTGGTGGGTGGTGAGCGGGGACCACCCACAACTGCTATTGGAGGTGGTAAGCAGCAAGCAGGGACTGCCCATGGCCACATCAGCAGTGAGGGGGGTGGCAGTGACTACCTGCAGAAGCCAGCAGCGACTTTGGCAGCAGCCAATCTCAGGGAGGGAACATTTCCCCCTGTACCGCCATTATGCAGCACCTATGTCTGCATTCCAGTTGTACTGCATGCTTCTGTCGGCTGCTTCTGGTCTAGAGTCTAGCCCAGTGGCTCCCAACCTCAAGACGTGACTCAAATCAGGGTAATGGTGAGTCCACCCCTTTCTCTGCCTCTCCCACCTGCAGGGCTTTGCCTCCCATTGACAGGTGCCCTGCCCCCGATTGTCATCTTAGGACCAGAAGTCCCACTTCTAACTTCTGACCTTTGCCAACTGAAGTCCCTCCTGCCCCTCTCCCTCTCCCCTGCCCCCAGAAGTACTCTTTTTGAGAGGGGGCTTGCCATCTTGGAACCAGAAAAAAAAAGCAAATCATATACTAAAAATCAAACATCTACTATAACGTATTTTAATTTTATTAAAAAATATATTTTCTCCTGATTTACATATGGTTTCATAGTAAATATAGAGGTGATTGCATAATAGCTCAAAATAAAGTCTTAATCCTATATATATTGTGTGTAGGGGTGGGTGTGGATGTGTGTAGGGAGGAGGATTTGGTGGGGGGATTTGTGAAAGTGGGGGGTTGCAGGTGGGTGTAGGAGTGTGTGTGGGTGTGGGGCAGCCACAGCAGCAGGTGGTGGCCCCTCAGGGTTTTCTTGGCCGGTGGCAGACAGAGCACCCAGCAGCATGCAGCTTCAGCTGAATCCCAGGAGATGCATGTGGTGGCACGGAGAACACCCAGCCCAGCCTGCTGTTGCATGCCTTCAAACCAAACCAGTCTGCCTCCATGCCAGCACATGGGGCTGCCAACACTACAGGTGGAAGCTGTGCACCGTCGGGCTGGGCTTGTTCTGTGCCTCTATGTGGGGCTTCAAGCTGTCCAGTCAGGAGCTGCACATGGGGGTATGGGGCCTGCCTGGCTTGATGACACGTGGACCGAGAGCTGCAGGAGTCACGCACCATTGGGACAGGTGGCTTCCATGCCTCCACGTGCAGCTTCCCACTGAAGTGCTGGAAGCCTTGCTTGGAGGCACAGAGCTGGCCCAGCCCAGTCTAGTGGTGCACAGCTACTACATTTCTTGAGTCAGTCTGGTCTGGCTCAAAGCATGCACCAGTGTGCTGGACTCAGCAAGCTGCATCCTGCCATATGCAGCTCCCAGAATTCAGTTGGAGTCATGTGCCACCAGGGGCTCTGCCTACAGCAGGCCAGGAGTGCCCTGAGGGCCCATCACCTGCTGCTACTGCTGCCACTGCCAGCAGACACTGTGCACCATGGTGGGGGTCCCCACACCCAGCTCCTACCTCCCACCTCCTGCAAGCAGAAGTCCCCTTCCCCACTCACCAGCTATCTAGTCATATGCCATTATGCTCAGTGCCTCCACATGGGGGCTTCCAGATGCAGTGCCAGGAGCCCCTCATAGGTGAAAGCACAGAGCCTGTCTGGTCCAATGGCATGTGACCTCTGAAAGCCTGCCTCCTGCCATCTTTCAGAAGGGCAGCTGTGGGCTGTTGTGGCAGTGAGAAGCTGGCTGCTGTAATAAATAAATAGTGACCAAATGCCAGTGTGTCTGGATAAAGGTGACCAAACACCAGCAAATTGTGCTCGCTGTTGTTGCACTTTCCTGTTACTGAGTGCAAGGCGGAACAAGCTGGCTGGGTTAACCACACATATCGGTTGCGAAGAACAGTACTTACTCTGCCGTTGATTTTAGCAGGGTGAAGTTTTATTATGCGGAACCACAAATGCAGGTTATGACGAGCGGATGCAAGGAACAGAAACCACATTACGGCAAGCTACCGCAGACGCACGAAGGCCTTTTTATGAGACGAGGAAGTGACTGGATTGTCACTCGGAGGGTCTCTCTGCCTTCCTGTTCCACGGTGGGTTACGTATACCCGGGTTTGCGTAAGCGCACTATGTCATACTGCGGCAAATTTTAGCCTATGGCGGCGCATATTGTGTTACCCAGCGACAAGCTCCTAGCCTATGGTTATTAGCCAAGCACTGGACATC
>JAGPOW010003642.1:91998755-92012208 GCA_030014935.1 Caiman crocodilus | reverse complement strand
GCCTGCCCTATTTCCTGCTGATCACCCCTCAGCAGCTTATAGGCAGCCACCAGGTCCCCCCTCAGCCTCCGTTTACTGAGGCTGAACAGGTTCAGGAGACAGCTCCTCTCTTCCATAGGTTGTATGCCTCCCACTTAGCCCTCAGGGTCCCCTGAATATCCCTATTAAGCCATGGAGGCTTCCAGGCACTTTTCCTTCTTAAAGACACAAGGTAAAATGCATGGCATGTTTTCCTCTAAGGCAGAGGTCAGCAATCTGTGGCTCATGGGCAGCATCTGGCCTGCAAGGGCCTGACTAGATCTCCAACATTGCAGTTCCTATGCGGATGTTGAAGCATGTTCCTCATGCCCCCTGATAGGCAATGCTCATTCTGTGGCAGTCCAGCCAGGTGTTCAGAGCAGTGGTTCCATCTTGTGCCATAACCTGGACTCATCTTGTCAGTCTTGGTTTTTCAGAGGTCCTGAAATCTCCTTTTGTTCCTGTTTAACATGACGTCCCTCAGCTGTTTGTGCTGCTTATATTTCAAAAAGCACCACTGCTCCACTTAGCTGGACTTCATCGGCAGGTCCTGCACAGCAAACAGTCAGAGCCCTTCTGTTGTCCCAGGCAGCTGTTTGCTGCAGCTCTGTATCCCCCAGCCTAGGTCACAAACCCTTCCATCTTCCTGTGGGATAAGGGACCTAACTCTGCAAAGTATCTGGGTCCTGTTGTCAGGGGTATTTTCAGTTCAAACATTTAACTGCTCTTAAAGATTAAATTTAGACCAATGTAATAAGGGACTGCAGAGCTTTCAGCTCAGAACCATTTGTAAACTTGCCAGAGGGAAATCCCGTATTGGTGACATTCTCATCCTTTCCCCTGTGCTGGTGGTTAATTTAGTTGTGCCTTGGCTATGTACGGGACTGTCACAGCCCTGTGGCGGTTTGTCTTACCGAGGCCATTCCCAAGATCTCCCTGCCAATTCACCCCCTCCCCACAAACAGCAAATTTGGAAATGCTCTGGAGAGGCTGTTTAGGGCTCGTCTGCAGTGACTGCTCTCAAGCATGCTGGAAACTGAGCCCTTGGTGTCGTTTGCACAGGATTGTTCCAGAGGACCCTCACTGACTTGTTTCTGGGTTTGGAGCATGTAAACTGTGTGTTATTCTCATAAGACCAAGTAGTTAAACTTATAAAACAATAAAGCTTGTTTATTCAGAGAGCCTTCTTAGCCTACTGATCTGCTGTTGTCTCCTCCAATCACCAGCCCCATGTAACAACTTATACGTAACACTCTTAAAGGTAGCCACACAAACAGGAACAAACTGGCCATAGGCGATGAGTAGGGTGGACCGGGAGCGGGGGAAGATTAGCCCTCACCAACCGGAGAGTGGGGACGCTGAGTGACGCGCTGGCCGGTGCCCCCTCTGAGAGTGGCGCCAGCTGGCATTTTGCAGTCGGCAATTGGCTGCTGGGGGCCCCCCCCTGTGGGTCAGTGATCAGCTGCTGGTACCCCCCCCCCAGACTCTGGAGGCACCAGTCACCCATAAGCCTAGCTGCATGGCTTTGAGAGCATCTCCACTGCTATGTGCTGCTGATGCAATATAGACAGGGTTTAAGATGACAGAGTTAAGTTCAGTTTTATCACCCCTGCACACAGCTCCAAAGCTGAAGCTGCTGAGAGTCTCTCAGCCTTATTTCTGCCTGCTACTTCATTCACAGTACCACCGTGCATTGCTCAGTCACTAAGTCTGAGACAATCAAAAACCTGGATCATATTACTGCAGTAGAAAAGTCATAATCTCTTGGAAAACCTATGAGTCTAGTTCCAAAACTAATTAGTGTTGGATGTTGGTTTGAATTGCATTAGGGAACTTGTGCTAAACATTAAGTGTTGGTTTCTATATTTAGGGCATATTTGTTTTTAATATGAAAGGATACATTTTTCAGAAGCATCTAAGGTGATGCCATTGTGATACGAAGCAGCGCTCCATGTTGGCTTTCTGCACATTGGCTCTGGAACTGGAAGCAGTATAGCTACATTAGTGCAGCTCTGGGCTTTGAGAAGCAGGCCTTGTCAGACCTACACCCAGTGCTGCACTAGCACAGGTCCAAGGCTTCTGATTTTGGAGCCAGTGTGTGCAGCTATACAGAGATAGCACTGTACCACCCAGTTCAGACGTCCCCTAAATCAGCACTTCCCAAACTGTGGGATACACCCCCTTCGGGGAGCATGATAGGTTCTTAGAGGGGGGATGTGAAGCCAGAATGGTAGTAATGAGTGGCAATCAGCAATGAGAGAAAACAGCAGCAGTGGCAGCATTGAGTAGTCAGGGAGAATTGGTGATCAGGGAATTTGTGGCAGTGTCAGGTGGTGGTGAGGGGAAGCAGTAGAAGTCAGCAGCGAGAGTGAGGTATAAACTCCAGAAGTTTACACCAGTTCCTGAACACCAGCTCAGTTGAAAGAAAAGAAGGCATGTTGTTAGGGTGCATTTGAGTAGAGAACAAGTTCTGGATGACATGGTCATTCAAAACTAGAGAAAGAATATGGCTCCATAGCTTGAAGTTGAGGTCACTTGAGTTCAATGTGGTAATTTAGTTCTGATCTAAACTGATGTGGTTTTTTTACAAGCTACACATGCCATGAGGGGCACAGACAGAAATGCAAATTTTCACCAGACCTGGCAACAGAAATCAGTCTATATCCATGAGCAAACATAAGTAAATGGCTTCAGACTGCTTTAAAAAATAGCCGATCAGGTGAAAATCTGAACCCTCATTGCACGAGGGGTCAGATGAAGACGTTTCAAAATGAAGCGTCTTCTGTAACTTCTGTCTGTGCTGCCTGCCATGGGTTTAAGAATGGGAAGGGGGAAAAGAGTGGAGGAAGTTTGGTCTTGGGTTTTTTTCAGACCCTGCTGGAGGGTGGGATGGATGTATTGGAACCACCTCAAAGTGGGTGGGCTCCAATTCACACACCCAACCCTCCAGCGCTAGCTGGGGACTGGCTAAAATGAGCTCCCTCTGCTCCATTTCTCCCCTCCCATTCTGAAACAGGGACAGGCTGGGAGAGGAGGGGCTATTGCTATGGGAAACCAGCTGCAGGCTCCCAGCCAGCAGCTAGCTTCCTCTCTTCCCTGAAACCAACAGTGCACTTCTGTTTGGTCCAGGGAATCGTTGTAACTCAGAATGCTTCCTGCAAATTACAATGGGGAGCTCTACTTTTTGTCTGCACCTGAGGTGACAACATGCATCTTACAGCCTGGTATAGAATAACTCAGCTGTGGATTAAAAGGTGATTCCATGGTCTGACAGTCCTAATATTAACTCCAAAGTCTGTTCCTAGCCAAATGGACAGCTGGCTGTGAGAGAAATCTTAAAGAGGAACCTGAAGATGTGAACTTTTATGAGTAAACAAGTTATTTTGACAGTTAAATTTTAATTTCACAGAAAATTTTGTAACAAAGGAAAAAAAACCACATTCATACTTAAATTGCTATCACTTGCTAAAACTACAGCAAAAAACATAAAACGGAAGATTAAGCACCTGTCTCTGGAACAGAGTATCAGTTACTTAATCTTAAAACAATTTTGTCTTACTTGGGTGTCTGAGGAGCAAATCATTGCACTTCCAAATGTGTACCAGAGGCATATATTATGTCCTTTCCAAAACTTAAGAAGCATTGAGTTCAGTGCACGAATTAAACCACTGAACCATTGAATCTCATGGTTAACAGAATGGTAGACATTTTTCCTCACTGCTTCAGCAGAAGAATAAAGAATTTTCTGGATCACAGCTGGGTTAAGACCATGTAGAAAATCCTCCTCCTGACATAATGTTTCTCTTAATGTTTCTCATAATGTTCTCTCCCTTAACCCCTACCACATTCTCATCATTATTCCATACTTATTTGGCTGTGGTCTGAAAGCTTTCTACCATGTGTTTTCCCTCCTGAAGAAGGCTGAACTCTGCTAATGCTGCTGTCGGGAGAGTTGCTATATAGGGTTATTAGACACCTCCGCAGTTGCTGACTCATGAGATCTTAATAGGAGGCTATGCCTACTCTTTTTCCTGCTCTGCCATATGTAGGTAATGTCTTTCATTTTAAAAGAATCACACTTTAAAAACTGCATTGGGTTTCAGACTCATGCAGATGACATCCCTGTGGGGGTAGGTAATGATTAAAACCTGTTTGGTTTGGATAGTTGCCATTATCTAGAAAAGTCAGGGGAAGCAGTCTTAACTTTTCTATGTTTGTGCACACATAGCTACAAAACTACTCTCTGATACATTTATCTCCTGCACTATACCAGCACTTGTTCCTGCCTAGGGCAGGGAGCTGGACTTGATCTGTTTAGGTCCTTTCCGACCCTAGAAACTATGAAACTATACCAAGCTATACCCTTTAGGAGGTGGGATATGATTTATTCTCACCCCTGATTTTAAGTGATAAACTTAGTAAAGAAACATAGCTGGAGAAAATATAGAGACGCTATTTGTGCTGGTTTGGGGTCTGAAAACTGGAAAACATTTCCTGACTTGTGTAAAGATATACCTGCTCCAAAGGTAAAGAACATATCAATATCTATGTTCCAATTGGAACTTCAGTATGTCACAACCCTCCTCACTCAACAAAACATATTCAAAATGATGAGGCACTTACTTAGGAATGTTAATAAGGCAGAAGATCATCACTTGTAAAATAAAAGTCATCTTCCTGATGGAGCTGCTTATTTCACAGTCCTCCTACACAGGCCTTAGACATCAGTCAGGGTGTCACCAGCTAATGGACAATTCGTTACACTACCTCTGTTGTCTATGACTTGGAACAAGGTCAGACTAGCACAGTCACACTGCCAAAACAAACAGATGGTCACACAGAAAAAAACAGCAAAATGCGTTATTGGTCGGTATTCTGACAATTGGAAACTGCATCTTTTTGTGCATCAGCAACTTCTGTAAGTGCATGTGGCAAGCATGGTTGGTCTGACATGGAATCCCAGAAACTCATAACAGATTGTGGACCACAACTTGCCAGTTAGGAATTTGCAATGTTAACAGCATCAGCAGAATTTGAACATAATGCATCTCTTCTGCTGCACAGCCTGTCTAATGGCAAAGCAGAAACAGCTGTCAAGATTCCCAAGAAACCATTTAAAATGGCATTGCAGGATAATAAAGACTCAGAAGCAATGTTACAGGTCTGTATAAGCACATCAGAAAAATACATGGCATACAGCACAGGAGAGGGCCTTATATCAGGCTGTCTATAACAAATAAATTTTGAAAGCCAACTCTTGTGGAAACAGTAGCGCAATAAAGTGAACAGGAACAACAGCAAGCCAACTACTACCATAACAAGCAATGTCATCTGAACCCACATCGCATGTTGCAGTGATCATGAAAGGAGGTCCAACAGGAAAAATGTAGGACATTTAAACAGAATCACTGAGAACACTGGCAGTCTGTTTCTTAAGAACCTCTATGGCAATGCTAGTGACGGTGTTTCTGTGCTTATAGAAGTATAATGCCCATCCAGTTGCTGGCCGTGGGAGCATCCACCTATAAATACACAGCAGTAAACTCCAGAGCTTATCGCACCAGAGCCTGTTGCTGCCAGGTGCACATCTGCATGTGTGCCCAGGATTGCAGCATGTTGAGCCAGGGTAGAGTAGCCCCAGCTGGCCGGGGGCCCCCTGGTCAGCCTCCCAGCCCAGGGCTACTCTCTCTGGCTCAGTGTAATGCAGAGGGGCTAGCTAGGGCACAAGAGTGCTTCAGTGTGGGGCTAGTTGGGAGGCAGCCCCTGCACTGAAGCATCTTCATGCCCCAGCCAATCCTTCCAGTGTCTACACATGCACTGGAGAGTTTTTTACTCTGCAGCAGGATAGCACTTGTATGTACAAATACTATCTTGCTGCAGAGTAAATGAGTTTACTCCTGCCTAATAGGGGTGCATGTATAAATGCAAAGACATTTACTCCACAACTAATTAGTCTACTGTGCAAGAAACATCTCTTGTAGATGCACCCAGTTACAATCACCAGTAGCACCAAATAGACTGCAGCTCTAGCTCAGCAGCCAAAAGAGTCTCTGTAGAGGAGAATATTGTAGGAAGAAGTGACCATGTGGTCAGAAAACCATCAAATTTTAAGAGTGTATAATAAATAAAAGGAAGACATAATCCTTTCATCTATTGTGGGGGGCTCCAGTTCTCTCTCAGGGCCTTCATGCTCATGTGTTTCTCTCCACACCATACCAGCTTGTGGGTGCGTTTATTTTTAGTTTGCAGTATATTTTCTTTGCATTTGATATTTAAAATTAGAAAAGGACTGAGGATAGAAAAGTAAACACTGAAGTCAATGGATTGACCCCAATCTTGGGGGTCAATGCTGACCCCCAAGATTTACTAGTGGTATCTAGAGATTCCTCTTCTGTAACCCTACCCTATCTATATCAAGCAACTGGAGCTGAGAAGCATCAGTCTTTTAACTGGACACTACACATCTATTACTACTCCTATTGAAGAGGGCATGCTCAAATAAATGAAGATAAATTTGAGCAGAGGGTACGATTGTTTAACAGAGACAAAACAAGCAAACTACTGTAAGCATAAGCACCTATTTATGTTAAAGAAAGATACATCTTTGCTGCTTAAGTCATTCCCTTCACCCACTATACCCATCTTTTCCCATATGACAGGAATTGCTCATTCTTCCAGGCACTCCTGTTCTACTATGACATGCAAATGTTAAAGACAATCTTCAAATATGTCTTTTTTGGTTGTGAACAACATAAACTGATTGAAATCCACTAGTCCAGTGGGCCTAATCCACTTGGCAGAAAAATCAGGGGGAATCTTTCCTTTGGCCTTAGTGGGATTTGGATCATACACTAAGGACTTGGATAAGAATTCAACTAGTGGTCTATATATGAAAGCTCTTTATTTTACTATCAAACCTCTAAGCAGGCCTAACTGTATAGGACTTTTATTTAAAACAGGTGCAAATTGATGCTCATTCTCTTCCACAGATGAACAGAGAGGGAAGTGTAAGAGAGTATGTTTAGTCAGTTGAGTACTAATTTAAGTTAGCTTGTTTAGAAAAAAAGTTAATAATGTTCAAGATATTACATTTAAGTGATTGTAACAGGGTGGCCTGTCCCCTTAAAAAAGCTGAGTAGCAACAGCTGTGAGAAGACTACTAATGAGAGAGTGGCTCGCTGGGAGGTAAAATCTCCCCAGAAAGCAATCATAGGGAGCACAAGTGTGGGAGAAGCAGCAGTGAGCTGGAGTATGTGGAGGGCAAGCCTGCCGTGTGAAGGCCACATAGCCACGAGCGACCTCTCCCAGTGGCTGGGACAGGCTGATGGACTGCTCAAGGAACAAAAGACAACCTAGAAAAAACTGCTTGATGCTGGGGCCACTTAAGGGACTGCTCTGGGCATGAAACTTTGCCTGAAGGAGCTTACAAATATGGCAACCTGCTTATAGTGATGTCATTGAAATAACAGTGTAATCAGACCAGTTTAAGGTATCCATGACACTGGAATGCTGTTCCGTTTAGGTGATCTCTGCCTGCTTTGCTGTTACATCCATTAATATTGTATTAGCTCTGCTTACATAAGCATGTCTTAAAAGGCTTTTACAATTCAAAAGTGTATATTTTCTCAAGACTAAGAGTTACCATTTAGGATTTCGAATTGGCGCCAGATTATTGCAACATAGTTAAAAAAGTTGAGAGGTTGCATGTAGTTGTTTAAAAGAAGAGAGATCAGTACAGAGGCAAGGGGGGGAAGTGTTTGTGTTTGGGGGGGATGGGAAGGAGCAGGATGTCCCAGATGGCCACTTGTTTGGGGCTGCTGAACGACACTAGGTCAGCACAGGGCATTGTCCACTATGGCGAGGTGGCCTGTGTGTGGTAGGGGCTGCCATGAACAGAGTGGGGGCCCTCAACATTGTGTCCATCCCTAATAAAGAAAGTGTGACTTAAAATTCCTTCAGAAAGATTTGGTTTTGGCTTTCCTTCAGAAAGCCTTTTGAGATGCTGCAAGAGGCATGTGCATGCTCATCTAGACATGCCCCTTGTCTTTACCTTGTCGGATCTCAGTAACTTAGCCTTACTCAATCTAGCTTCCCTAATAACTGTTTTTGACCTAAAGCACCATAAAAATTACAATTATCCATACTCTGTGTTACATGTTCTTGATTTTGGCAGCTCTCCCAGCTTTTACAACATGCCAGCCTCTCTCTTACATAACAAAGTGCTTTCTCCAGGTCACTGCCTGGATTTAAAGTGCATAAGGCCCAATGGACTGGCATCTAATACAGCAGTCTGGTGAGAGTCTAAGCAGAAGACCAGATACTGTATACAACATGAGGTGACTTGAATCCCTGGTCACATGACCTCCAGACTTGCAGAAAACCTGCCATTATAGTGTAGTTGGCAGTCTCTATCACAAGAGATACATTGGGGCATACATATAGCCTACTGCCTAACACCTTGTTACAAGCCCTCTTTGCCTGCAAATAGCCATTTGCTGTATTGTGGCCTATCGTAATTTTATCTTACTCTTGCAGTTTTTGTTGTTCCTTCAGTCAGGGTTAGGTGAGATTCTTATCTTTTCATTTTTTTAAACAGCAGTCCTTTAAAAGTAAGTTTCTAGCCCTTATTGCTGCATAAGAAATATGAATCCTGGAAGCACAAAACCAGAAAGCAAAGAGAAAAATTCTAACATGAGTTATATTAAAAGTCACTGTATTCTTTGGAAAGAAGTGCTGTATTTGTACATACGTGCTATCTGCACCCAATGTGTAAAACTGAGTGAAAGTATCTTTGTTCCAAATTGAACATCAGGTTGTTCTTTCCTGCAATACTGCAGGATACGCATACAGACCGATAGACAATGTATTACCAAAGTGAATGTTTTTTCAAGCATGGACCAATGAACACATTTTGTTTGTGGATTAAAAGTTTGTTTCTGGCCAGCAGAGGGAGCTCCAAAGTCTGAATTCTTGCACAGGGGTGACAGCTGTTCACTGGTAAATGCTTTTTGTTAATGCATATCCTAAAGGCTTTCCCTGCCTTCTGTCAGTAATTCCTTTTCTTTGGACTCTCACAATCCATGACAGTAAAATGATGTCACCATTTTTCTGTGCGTGAGGGATGGTTTTCTTTAGGGTTTTTCCTTCATGCTCATAAAACAGTCAAACGTTTAAAACAGTTTTTTACAGATAACTACTAATTTATTTTTAAGTGTGCTTAGTGGCATATCTATTGTCATGAGATCAGTTTACACACTCACATTCAACTTCTAAAGGGACAAGTATACCACAGGAATCATTTAGTTACATATTCCTAATACCTAATGTTATCATTCCAAGATTTTTGCAGCTTCGTGCATATCATTTTTCAGGTATACAAAATAAATAATTAAGGTGTAAACATGCCATACTATATATTGCTTCAGGTCAGGTCAAGGATGGGATGTGGAGGTATACAAAATTCAGCACCTGGGAAAATGGAGTGACTGCTGACGAGTGCTTGGGAACTTTGTCAGGGAGGCTGTCTGGAACAAGATGAAAGGGAAATTTATATTTGTGGAGATGCCCATGGGGTTAGAAGGTTAAAGGAGTTAGGTGGTTGAAGATGGCAGAGAAACTGTTGGGCAATAATGGTATTTTTCAGGGATATTGAGGCAAAGGCTGGAGGCAGTCAGAAACGGAGGTGAAGCTGAGGACTAATTAAAGGACTCTGGAGAGAAGTTCAAGTGGGTGCAGCAGATGGAAGCAGATGGGATCTGTTGTGATGGAGATGATCTGGGTTGGACAGCACTGACAGCTGACTGCTGGTTAGAGAAGGTCTGGGGCCAGAGTGGAGTCCTTGGCCCTCTGTATGTTTTGCTAACCATTGCTCTCCCTTTGCCTGCTGAGACCCACCAGGGAGAGCAGTGGAGACTGAGGCTGCTCCACTGCCGCCTCTGCAGTCATACAGTGGTCCTTGGCAGCCATGAGCTACTGCAAGAAGAATAAGTCCTGCGGCCTCAGCGTGTGACACACTCTCCTTGGAGAAAATACATGAGTAGTAGTCTTGTGTGACAGGGTCCTGAAAGGTACATGGTGATATGCAAGTCTGCTATTATAGCAAGTTTGCTATTACATCTGTGAACTGTTTAAAATGTCAATGGACTTACAATTTAACTATCCTGGGCTGCTTTTATTCTTGTAACCAAGAGGTAAAGCATATCATGCTTTTCTCTTGGGCACACGGAATTACTGAAATGTCAGCGTTATAATGCCTTTTGGTCTGATTAACTGTATTAGGACCATTTCCACTACTGAGGAGTCACAAAGGAGCTAGAAACTGACCCTGCCTCTCCAGCAGTGAATCCCCATTGCAGAGATGCGCCATCTCCAGATCCTGGACCTCTGGGCCAGCCCTATCTAAGTGGAGATGGGGAGAAGGTGTGGCATGGTGGAACTGCATTACAACGGTACTATGGGTATGTCAACACAAGACACTTTACTGCACAGTAGATTAATCTATTATGCACTAAAGCATCACCATCTACATGTGCACACCATTTACTATGCAGTGAATTAGTCTACTGTGCAGTTACCTATTAAGTGTAAATACAGGTAGTAAACTAACTGTGCAGAAGATACTGCACAGTAGCATGTGTGTAGATGCTGACTGGGAGCATACATACTCCTGGTGAGCCCCAATACTAGGGGGCCACAGGGGATAGGAAACTCCCCCACAGGAGCCAGAAGCCAAGCAGCACTGGAATGGGGGAGCAATCTGGTTCTCCACACAGCTGGGGGCTGGCTGGGAGCTATCCCACTTCTGGGCACAAGGTACCATCCCACCTCTGGGATTTCCCCACCAAGCTGGGTGCTAGCTGGGATCTGCCCCAGAAGTGGGAGAGCTCCTGGCCAGCTCCCAGCTGGGCAGGGAAGGGCCTGGGGGGCCAAGGAAGGGCCTAGGCATGGGGGGATCTTGTCCCCATGTCCATGGGGCTGGAAGAGCTTTGCAGCAGCAGCTGTCTCCTGGCCCTGTGCACATTAGGACCCTTCCCAATGTGTACAGGGTCAGGAGACAGCTGCCACTGCAGCTGGCAGAGCTCTCCTGACCTGTGCACATGGAGACCAGCTCCATGCTCCCTGCCAATCCCCAAGCAAGCACCCTGAGGGAGCCTGGAGCTCTCTGTGGCTGCTGCAGGCAGGCAAAGCAGGGTAGGAGCGGCCCTGTACCAGGCTGCTCCCATTGGGAGCAGATTTGTTCCTAGAGAATGCTTTTTGTGTAGTATTTTACTGCACAGTAAGCCTTTATAGCATGTGTAGATACACCGTAAGGGACCCTAACCTTTTTCACAATTTAAAGCTCCAGGTTGCACTGGGCTTGGGTTTGGTTCTGATAACCATGAAGCTCATTTGTCCATGACATGCTTTTCTTCCCTCCCTCATTTGGATCAGCAGAGGTGATAGATGCTTGGATGTCCCCACAGATGTAAAAATGATGCCACTGATTTAGATGCCTAAATTTGCATATTTGGGAGCCTACCTTTAGGGTTCTATATATATTTTAAAAACCTTTACCACTTCCTTCTGAACAATATTTTCTAAAATTAAAATCTGGCAGCTGCCAAGAACATGAAATAAACATGGTTGAATGTATATATAGTTGCATAGTCTGGGTATTTTGTATAATCTCACTTTTGGGTGTTGTTCAACCACACTCTGTTTTCTAAAGAAGGCCCTCCCCCACCTCCTCTGAGAGAAGAGCAGAATTTCCATGTCATACTTTCTTCCCAAAGGCCAGCTCCTCTTTCTCTGACTTTGTTCCAAGCAGAGAGTTGGGAAGTCAGATCAAGTTCTTGGAACACTTAGCACTTTAAGACCACAACAGAATTTCCCCTTCAAGCATTTTCCAGGAAGACTAAAATGTAACCACCAAGGTCTCAAGTGCATTCTCATTCACTGACTATCTTGCCTGCCTAAAGATTTTGCTTCTTAAGTTTCTAGCTTTTTAAGCTTTCCTTCTCCCCCACTTCTTAATTTTCCCTTCCCGCATTTGAATTTATTGTTAAATAGAGGTCAGTGTTCCAGAGGAGTGTAATAAACTTGTTTCTTGCCAATAAACATCTCTTCCTGCTTCCTCACTTGCACTGCCCTGTTTGAACAGTTAGAAGTTCTGTGCCTGATTTTTCCTCCTGCTTGCTTGGGTTTTTAATCCATTTTACCTCCCAAAATTATTAAACCCCAGTGGTCAAAAAACATGACACCCTCCATTCCTTTTCAGATCACACTAATAGTCTAATAGGATGGTTCAAAAAATAGACTCAAATTTCAAAAGTCTGAAGGGTAATCAATCATCACAAGACTAATCCTTCAGAACAGGGGTGCTCAACCTCCAGCCCATGGCCAGTTCTGGCCCCCAGTGCTATGCCATCTGGCCTGCAGGACTCCCCATGAGTCTGTGGAGAATCCTGAGGGATGTGGCTGTGTGCTAGGTCAGGGTGGTATAGGGCACAGTCCTGATTCGTGAGGTTGGATGGAGGCAGCATGGTGCCCTGGGGGCCCTGAACCCAGATACTGAGCCAGACAGAGGTGGCCTTGATCTTTGCACATGCGGCTCAGTGGGGGTAGAGCAGTGCCCCAAGGCTGGATCCAGGCATGTGGGGTCAGATAAAGGTGGTACAGGGCTAGCTAAGGCTGTGTGGGTCTTGCTCCAGCCATGTAGGCTTGATCCTGGTGCATGGGGTCTGACCCAGCTTGTGGACCAACCCCGCTGTAATCATCTGGCTCGCGAGGGGTAAAAGGTAGAGCACTGCTCTAGAACACTGGTTCCCATGCTTTTTTGGAACAGGTGGTCACTGCCAATACCCATCATGATTGACTGTGTGTCCTCATATTAGACTATTGGACAATTGTAGCTGTGATGGTTCAGAAAGTGTATGAAAGGCAAGAATTTTTATAATATCTTTTATTGGATGGTACTTAGGAGAGGTATTGGACAGGTTTTGGGGAACCAAGAGCCCTTCCTTAGGTCATCAGACCTGAGATCACCAGTACCCTCATCAAGCTTTTAATTGAAAAGGGGTTGAAAGCAGTGCATTCATAATCTAGCAGTCCATTGTTTGGGATCCACTGTTTTAGAAAAACCTCATGTTTTTTGAACATGTGAGTCTGTCAATACTGTGATTTGTAAATTACTTGGTGCCGCGCCAGGAGCCTTGTTCCGGCAGGCCCTGTATGCGAATCGGGTTAGACGCTAGCTTATCCCGTTCTAGCTTCGGGTTTCCCCTTATCTGGCTGCTAGATCAATCAGATTTCATGAGATCTCTTGAACGAAGGTACTTACGAATTGTTGCTGTTAGTGGTTGTTTTTATTGAGATCGCATTACAGCAGACAGTTAGTCACCGAAGGGAGGGGGAAGGTTCCAGGGGTGGCAGGTGTTGCTGTGACCTCTCACTATGG
>JAGPOW010003642.1:91963653-91998655 GCA_030014935.1 Caiman crocodilus | reverse complement strand
TTAACCTATGGGATCTAATTTCCCGTTCCATTCCTTTTTTGGCATAGAGCTGGCTTGGGACACTACGAGGGGTTTGGCTTGTTAGGTGGTGTCATGGGTAACTACTTGCAACATGGCTTGCACACTTGGAAGTGTTCAAGTACTATACATATAGTATACCTATATACTACACAGGCGATGTCGCCAGCAGGGCTTTGGCTGCTTTGACCAGGGGTTGTTCTACCAAGAAGCAGCATTGCTGGGAAGAGATGGGATCCACCTGATGAAGACAAGGAAGAGCATCTTCACAGACAGGTTTGCTAACCTAGTGAGGAAGGCTTTAAACTAGGTTCACCAGGAATGGAGACCAAAGCCTTGAGATAAGTGGGGAAGTGGTAGACCTGGAGGACAAGCAAGCAGGAAGGAGCAATGGGGAAGGTGTTCTCATACTTCCTGAGAAATCAAGACAATCCACTAGTTACCTCAGATGTCTGTACACAAATGTACAGAGCCTAGGAAACAAGCAGAAAGAATTGGAAATCCTTGCACAGTTGTGGAACTATGATGTGATTGGAATAAGAGAGACTTGCATGACTGGAGCACTGTCATGGATGGGTACAAACTGTTCAGGAAGGGCAGGCAGGACAGAAAAGGAGGAGGAGTTGTGCTCAATGTAAAAGCCATATGATTGCTTAAAGCTCCAGTATGAATCTGGAGATAGGTCTGTTGAAAGTCCCTGGGTTAGGATCAGAGGAGAGAGCAGAAAGGATGATGTCATGGTGGGGTCTGTTATAGACCATCAAGACCAGGAGACAGTGGTGGATGAGGCTTTCTTCAAACAGCTAATGGAAATTTCCTGATCACCAGCCTGGGTTCTCATGGAGGACTTCAGTCACCCTGATATCTGCTGGGAGGGCAATACAGCAGTGCACAGGTGATCCAGGAAATTTTTCAAGAGTGTTGGGGACAACTCCTGGTTCAAGTGCTGGAGTGGCCAAGTAGAGGCAGTGCTCTTCTTTACCTGCTGCCCACAAACAAGGATGATTTGGTGGGGGATATAGTAGTGGATGGCAACCTGGGCAGCAGAGACCACAAGATGATTGAGCTCAGGATCCTGAGGAAAGATAAGGAGAGCAACAGAGTAAGAAAACTGAACTTCAGAAAAGCAGATTTGACTCGCTCAGGGAAGGATTCCCTGGGAAGCCAGTCTGAGAGGGAGAGGAGTCCAGGAGACCTGGCTGCACTTGACAGAAGCCTTACTGAAGGTCCACAAACAAACCATCATGATGCACAGGAAGACTAGCAAGTGAGGCAGGAAACCAGCTTGGCTTAGCAGGGAACTCTTCAGTATAATAAGCTTCCTTTTTGTGGTTTATTTTAAGTGGAAACTTGGACAAATAACTAGGGAAGAATATAAGAGCATTGCACAGGGGATGAACTCAGGAAGACAAAAGCATGATTAGAGTTGCAGCTAGCAAGGAATGTGAAGGGTAGCAAAAAGACTTTCTATAAGTATGCTGGTAGAAAGATAAGGATCAGGGAAAGTGTGGGTCCCTTACTGAATGGGGAGGCAACCTTGTGACAGAAGATGCAGAAAAGGCTGAAACGTTAAATGCCTTTTTTGCCTCCATCTTCACAGACAAGATCAACTCCAAGACTACTGCGCTACAAAGCAGTTTGGGGAGGAAGTAAGCAGCCCTCAGTTATGAAAGAACAGGTTAGGGACTACTTAGAAAAGCTAGACATGAACAAGTCCATGGAGCCAGATGGGATGCATCCCAGCGTGCTAAGGGAGTTGGCTGATGTGATTGCAGAGCCATTGGCCATCATCTTTGAAAACTCATGGTGATCAGGAGAGATCCTGGATGATTGGAAAAGGACAAACAGTGCCCATATTTGAAAAAGGGAGAAAGAAGGATCCAAACCATTACAAACCAGTCAGCCTCACCTCAGTCCCTGGAAAAATCATAGAGCAGATCCTCAAGGAATCCATTTCTAAGCACTTTTTTTCCTCAAAGTCAATTAGGAACAGTTAGCATGGATTCACCAGGGGCAAGTCATGCCTGACCAACCTGGTTGCCTTTTATGATGAGATGACTGGCTCTGTGGATGCAGGGAGACCAGTGGATGCAATGTTCCTTGATTTTAACAAGACTTTTGATATGGTTTCCCACAACGTACTCACAGACAAGCTAAGGAAGCATGGGCTGGATGAATGGATCATAAGGTGGATAGAAAACAGGTTGGTGCATCAGGCACAGAGAGTAGTAATCAATGGCTCAATGTCTAGTAGCAGTCAGTATCAAGTGGAGTGCCCCAAGGGTTGGTCCTGAGGCCAGTTTTGTTCAACGTCTTCATTAATGATCTGGAAGATGATATAGAGTGCACCTTCAGCAAGTCTGCAAATGACTCCAAGCTGAAAGGAGTAGTAGATACACTGAAGGGGGAGGCTAGGATTCAGAGTGACCTAGACAAATTGGAGGATTGGGCCAAAGGACATCTCACAAGGTTCAACAAGAACAAGTGCAAAGCTCTGCACTTAGGATGGAACAATCCCATGCACCAGTACAGGCTGGGGAACAACTGACTGGGCAGCAGCTCTGCAGAAAAGGACCTGGGGGTTCAGTGAACAATAAACTGAATATAAGTCAGCAGTGTGCCCTTATTCCCAAGAAGGCTAATGGCATACTGGGCTGCACTGGTAGGTGTGCTGCCAGTAGGTCAAGGGAAGTGATTATCCCCCTCTATTCAACACTGGTGAGGCCACATCTGGAGTACCGTGTCCAGTTTTGGGCCCCCCCAGTACGGAAAGGATGAGATATTAGAGAGTGTCTAGCGAACGGCAACTAAAATGTTGCGTGGGCTGTGGCACATGACTTATGAGGAAGGACTGAGGGAACTAGGCTTATTTAGAGTAGAGAAGAGGAGACTGACAGAGGATTTAACAGCAGCCTTCAACTACCTGAAGTGGGACTCAAAAGAGGATGGAGCTGGACTGTTCTCAGTGGTGGCAGGTGCCAGAACAAGGAGCAACCATCTCAAGTTGCAACAAGGGAAGTTTAGGCTAGATATTAGGAAGAATTTTCTCAATAGAGGGTAGTAAAATGGTACAACAGGTTACCCAGAGAGGTGGTAGAAATTCCATCCTTGGAGGGTTTCAAAAACCTGGCTAGATAAAGCTTTGGATAGGATGATTTAGTTGGGGATGGTCCTGCTTTGAACAGGGGGTTGGACTAAATGACTTGCTGAGGTCTCTTCCAATGCTAACTTTCTATGACTCTGTATATATCTATAGTATCAGATATTATTCATATGTATCTAAATAAGATAGAAGAGAGAGCTTCTCCTGGCTCTTACTTCACCAACCTCAATGCTGGAGAGGAGGAAGTGAGGTTACTGCTCACAGCTGAATGCAAGGATAATTCTGACACATGAGCTCTGTGACTTCTTCCCTTTCCTCCTTCCACACCCCGACACTTCTCCCCCACCCAGACTCCAGACAAACAGCAGCAATGTCTTGTATTGTCTGTGCTTTAACATGAGATTGAGAGAGCCCTTAGCCCAAAATAGTCATGACACTTGTATAGCAGCATTTTCACAAGCTGGCAACACTAAACTTGTTCCAGATTTAAGTCAGGATCCATCTCAAGCACTGGGTTTTTAATGCTCCAGCTGGAGTCTTTTTTGATTGCTTTTTCTTCTTTTGACAATGGACATCTTTTTTTCCTGGACCCATATGATATAGTAGCTTTTAACAGCCTACAAGCCATTGTACTAATATGCACAGAGACTTTCAAAAGAAAAAAAATGACTGCATTTCCTATGGGGATGCTTTGTTATGCCTGTGGCAATAGTGCCAGTTTGATCTATATCCTAATTGAATGATACTAGATGTTTCTCAATGAAAATAAAAAAGGAGAATCAAATCCAAACTGACGTTTAATAAGTGCAACTTGATATATTGCATCTCTATTTCTTCTCCTTCTATTGTGTATGTCCAATCAAGGAAGCAACCCATCAATATTTTTGTTTGTCTGTACCATTACTGAAAGTGGCACAAAATGTTCAGGTTTAAAGATGCACATCACAACCTAATCCAGAGGCTGTTGGACTTGATGTAAATGGTCCGTTTGATTTTCATGAGCTTTGGATCAGATCTGTAATGCATAGACATGTCAATAAGACCAGGACAACACTATATTTTATTTATACCTATTTTATGCAACTTTAAAAAAATAGAACACAGTAGTATTCAATACTCAGTCTGGAGAAAAACAGAGCTGGAAATGCAAAAAAGTTTGGACTCTGACCTGTCCACAGATCTCAAAATGGTGATCAATTCTATACCTCCACTCCCTATTCCTATTCCACTTCTATACTTCTTTCATCTCCATATCCATCCATCCATTTTGCTTCCTCACCCACACATCAGCCCCTGCCTGCAGTGCATGCCTGCTCTTCCTGTGGCCCAGATGGTTCAAAAGGAGGTGGAGAGGGCAGCTCCAGGGGGCTGGAATTTTTTTTGGTCTATGAGTTATTCTTCATTGTGGTGTGCTAAGGTGTGTTCTCACACACACAGAGTGAGAGAACATTGTGCTTCTGACAATTTATAGTGCAGTTGCAGTTTCCCTCCAACACGTCACTTGACTTTAGCATTTAAAGCATGGGATTTTGAGTTCAGCAAGGCCAGTTCTATTCCAGTCTCTGTTGTTGACTTTTTAAACTACCATGTCTGAGAAGCATATAGTAAGCTGAGGATATTTTGCCCCTCCAAAGGGAATGCAAATAATGACAAATTATGCAGTCGTGGACAAGTATCAGGAGTTGATTATTTAGGTAGGTCAAGGGTATCTAGTAGGAAATTGAAACAGCAGTGAATAAAATCATGATAGTGAATTAACTGCAGTTTACTATAGTTCAGGCAATATGCAGCTAAGTGGAGGATACACACTCCAGCTGAGAAGCTAGATAAATAGCTCTGAAGTTAGCTTTCACCTGAACCTTACCATAAATACCCTGCTAGCTAGAGTAAAACTATCATGATATGCCTATGCAGGCTGTGATGCAGACCTTCCCTGTGAATAATCTTAGGGAAGTCAATTAACTTTTCTTTTCTTAAGTTCTTCCCCAGCAAACCTAGAAAAATCAACTTCCTTAAAACTGCAAGTGTTCAGGGAGCACAGCAAGGCTTGTTTTACATAAAATCAATGAAGTTTTTTGGGATGGGAGTGAAATATATTAGCACATTTGGCACAGGAGAAGCCACCCTTTCATTCCAAAAGGATGGGTAAATTAGCTGACTTGTTTGGAAGAAATCAGAAGGAAGCAATAAGAACAATATGGAGATCTGTGGGTGCATTAATACTGGTCAAAACAGTATTACCTCTTTCTTCCTGTCATTTCTCCTGTGGTGGAAGGATAGGCTGATGCTACAGAGCTCCTAGAGAAGCTGTGCTGTCAAAAGGATCTTGGGCACCATGGTGGACAAGCCAAGCTGTCACTGTCAAGAACTTAGATTTGTGAGTAATGAGTTTCTAGTAGATATGGCAGGCTTGTACCCCTGCTTCCTTCCCCTTCTATGGCCTGGTACGAAAATGTTTTTCACAACTAATGCATTTAACAGACAAATTGATTCTGCTCTTAGATCAGGCAGAGATAGTTACATTTTAAAATACATTAGCAGGATATGTGAGCAAAATCAAGCTTATATGGTATTCCAAGCTCTGGAAGATGGTCATTTGACTACTGTTGGAAGTTAAGCATTTTCTGCTTTGCCCTGGATCACACCCCATCTCACACTAGTGTACACAGTGTTACCAGTAGCATGGCTCCTGCTGGAAATGGTATGGCAATGACACAAGGCTTCAGGGAAACTCCAGCCTTTCCCATCAGCTCTCTTGGCAGCTTTTCCTGCCTCCTGGGAAGAATGGCTGCTCTGGGAGAGAGACAGGCAGACCTTTTGCACCACTTCCAGAACGGCAGAAGGGTTGGGGTGCTTTGGGAGGGGAGCAGATGACAGAGCTGATACTACTTTCCCATGGATGGAAGGAAAGACTTGGAAGAACCCAAGGCAGTTGTGCTCCTTCTGACTTTTTCTTCCCTGTTCTCAGGTATGGGAGATGGGGAAAGCAAAAAACCCCCTGGAGCTGCCCTCTCCACCTCCTTTTGAACCATCTGGGCTACAGGAAGAGCAGGCATGCACTGCAGGCAGGGGCTGATGTGTGGGTGAGGAAGCAAAATAGATGGACGGATACGGAGATGAAAGAAGTATAGAAGTGGAATAGGAATAGGGAGTGGAGGTATAGAATTGATCACCATTTTGAGATCTGTGGACAGGTCAGAGTCCTCATCAGCAATGTTTTATAAACATTGTGTAATTTGGGCTTCATGTGAGAGCTCCTAGGGAAGAGACCAGTCACCTTAGCCATGACCACATGGATAGGCCTGCCCAAAAGAGGGAGCTTTGAATCAAAAGTTTCCTTGGATGTAACTGCCTTGGGACAACTGGGTGGAAACCAACGCTGCCCTGCAAAGAAAGTACTATCCCCCAGAAATAAGTTTTCTTGAATTGGAACCAGGGTAACATTTCCTGATTTGGCAGATTTACCTCAGTTCTAAGGGATGTAGTCACAACCACTATCCCCTGCCTCAGGCCAGCTGAGGTTTTCCAAGGGTATCCCATTTGGGTGTGAATTGCTTTAGGGCATGACTACACATTGCCCTACAGCAACGTAGCAACATGTTACATTGCCATATGGCTTGCTACAGTGACATAGAGATCACATGGGTTTACATGTGATCACCAACTACATCACCATAGCAGCACACTCCCACTCCCCCAGTATAGCACGCTGTTAGTGATGTAGTGGTGAAATCTAACAGTACACCATGCACACAGCACAGTAACCACCCGTACTGCACCATGCTTCCAAAAGGAAGCACTAAAGCATGGTGGTATAGCAACATCACTGTCTGGCGATGTGTAGATGAGCCCTTTGTCTCTTCATTTGAAAGAGTTGGCAATATTGTAATTTTCCTCATGCACCTGGTAGCTGTGGTCAGGGAAAGTTCAAATACTAGAGGGCATACCAGTACAGTATTGTGTAAATATTCCATGAACTTATTGCTTCTGGGAATCTGAAACCCTAACCCTCATTTTGGGGATGTCATAGCATGCATGAAAACTAGAAAGCTAATTAGAAATGAAAGCCTAGTTGCAGCTCTCTGTTCAGTTTTATTGTCTAAGCTGAGTAACAAACAACTGATATTGTAAGTAAGCAAATGAGAATATTTTAAAATTAATTCAACTTTAACCCCCCCCCCCTTTTAAGGCTGTTACATTGGTAAGATTGTATAATCATATATTGTGTAGGCATATACAAGCACTGTGTATATATTTATATGCATACACAAGCTTTCTGTGGCCACATCATTTTAAAGAATTCTGTAATATTGGTTCTAGACAAGAGCTATCAATAGCTGCTTTTAGAAATGCCATTTACTTTGAGGTCTAGATAAGAAATATAGTCATTCATATTTGAGGAAATGGAGCAATAATGAAATAACACTATGAAAAAACTATTTCTCATATATTTGGTACTTTATTTGCAAGGGGCATAGTGACCTATCTACTCCCCAGAACCCAGAGAGCTAATTTCTATGCTCAGACATATTAAGTGGAACGTTAATATGTCATGTAGTCTTTCCCATCAACACAGCTTTGGTAACCATTAGTATTATAAACTGATATACTTCTGATAATAAATGGAAGAGGTCAGGGAATTTTACTTTAGTGGAACTGGGTCATCAAATGTATGCCCCATTTCTTTGCTGAATCAGGACTCAAGGGGCTAAAGAAATGGGGCAGCTGTTAAGATATTGTTGAAGTTTATTTTGGAGGAAGGAATGAGGATTACTTTGCCTTCAGACAAAAGTCTTCCTGTAAGTGATGTTTGAAGTACCATATGCCAGCTGGCAATTCTCTTCTATGGTCTGCACATCCAATTTTTTATTTTTATTTCTCGGTTATTTTTTTTAAATGTCCTTTCCAAAATAAGCAAATAGATAAATCGAATGTAGGGCTTGTGAAAGTGGTCAACCTTGGAAAGGACAGATTGGCTATGAATGGGCAAGAGTATAGCCAGTTGTTTTTACATTCCACACAATGGTAGTTCTCAGATCTGAGCCAGAGAGACCAATTCCAAGTGTTTTCTTAATCCTTGCCTTCTGCGGAGACTGTCAACAGCATACCAAACACTGATGCTTCAAGTGAACACATACCACAGTTAGGAATTATCCCAGGGCAGAGAGGGGACAAGAACCCCAGACAATGAATGGGGACCTTCTGGGATGGGGAGCATGTGTCAAAAGAGGAAAAGATACAAAAAAAAAATAACTCAAAGAAATTACTTACCAGCAGCAGGACCCATGGCACAGCTAGAGCAAGAAAAGAAATCCATGCTGGTCATAAGCCGCACCTTTATCCAGCTGAAACCAGCTGGTGACGTCATTGGCAATCGCCAGCTGGTAGGGATAAGATGGACCACCAGGGAAGACAGTGGGCAGAGTGGAGTAGAGTCAGGGAAGGCTCCGACACCAGACTCCACCTGGAATACCCCAAGGGAGAAAGAGCCGGCAGGGGCTCTCTACGCCAGTGAGGAACAGCATGGTGAGGAGACAGGGAAGCCAAAAGAGGCTTTCCGTGCTGACAGAGACAGGATTGTCAAAGGGATGGGAGAGCCAGAGGAGGGTCTCTGCTCCAACAGAGGCAGGAGTGTCAGAGGAGCACAGGAGACAAAGAAGGCTCCCCTCCGGGCAGAGACAGAAGGGAGTAGCAAAGGGAGTGGTGGAGCAGAATGGCCAGAGGCTGGGTGTCAGTTCATACCTTAAGAAATAGCCAGTTGCATGGGGAGATACTGCAGGATGCCCAAAGCTGGACGTCTCCTACAGCAGAGGACAGCAGTAGCACTTACCACGCGGGGCAGAGTGAGAGGCAAAATGACCTGGGGCAAAGGGCTGCAGTCGACATTGACTATATGAAGGGCCAAACCCCAGCAGGATCATAGGGAGTGAAGGTTGCTCCATTTCCTTAACAGAAGGGCAGGGGAAAGGACTGGACAGGTCCTTCCACACTTAGTTTGTGTTGGGTTTTTCTTTTTGTTTCTCCCTTTTGGAGGGGCTGAGAGGTAGGACAAAGCAATGCAGGCAGAACAATGCTGTATTGTATTTTCTTTGGTCTTCCATTTGAGCACAGGGTAAATTTAGAGTCCCAGGCAGGGACTTCTGGACGACAGGAGGGAGTGATTCTCTGAAGCCCTACTACTGCCTGAATTAGTTATCTCAGGGAGGCAGGACCTAGAACATGATTGGGCTATGAAGGCCTTTGAGTTCCAGGGAGACAACATCATTGGGGGTACAACCAAGAAGATCTGGTGACCTGCCGGAGGTTGGGGTGTAGGGGAGGTGGAGCCCCATGAATGACTGCCAGGCAGACTGCCCGCTGCAGCAGAGACCTGGCTGGTTGGCCACCCCACTGGTATAACACTCAAAGTCATGTCAGGTGAGATTAGGGAAGGCCACCCAGGTGATAAACAGCTGCCCACCGTTCTACAGAAGACCGTTGGATGCCCTCTACCAGCTGCCCGGACCAAGGCTGCACGTTACCAAATGTTCGAAGCCCAGCAGGTACAGAAATCTAAAGAATACTACTTCATTTCACTTAAGGCAAAGCATAGGCACCAGGTAGTAATGACTTCAAGTCAAACCGGCATCAATGGTGAAATATCCAAAGAATTTGTTTTTACATAATCATCCTTTTGCTATAGAGTGGTCAGCGCAATAAAATATAATGTGTGCAAAATTCCTTTCTATGCAGCAGTAATGGTTATTCTAAAATGCCAGTTCCATTTCTACAGGAATTTTGTCTGACTATATTGATGGTGCTAGTGTGTAAAGGTAAATAAAATGAGAGAGAGCCATGTTATTTGCACCAGAAACCTGCCAAATGTTTGCTAAATGAGGAAATTCTAAATTGCTGAGTGTGAGGGTGGCCCCAAGCGACACCCTGTCAATGTGGCCCCCACACCTGTCTCTGGGCAGGCAAGTAGGTGGGCAGTTGCCATGTCTTTGATGTTAATTGGTTAATTAATTAGCAGAAGGCTTCCCTTATACCACCCCTCCACTATGGGCACTATCTGCAGATCCTTCCTCCCCAATACCGCAACCCAAGCCTTGCAGGTATCAACTTGATCTTCCACTAATGCCCTCTCCTGGGGCTCCCTGTGTCCTGGGGACTCCTATTAACGCTGCTCCCTTTCTGGGGCTCACAGCACCCACCCTTGGACCTCTCACTATCGTCACCCCTCTCCTGGGGTTTGCCATGCCCACGCTGGGGCTCCTCAGTGGCGCCCCCTCCCTGGGGCTCACCATCCCCACACCAGGCTTACTAATCCCTGCCCTACCTGGACTCCTCAACTTCCCATATTGCCCACTCCTTGGGGCTCATTGTGCCCCCTCTCAGGCCTCTCAATCCAATGCCCCCCCTCTCTGGGGCTCTCTATGCCCTCCTTGGACTCCTTTATACACTGCCCCCTGTCCAGGGCTGACTGCGTCCTCCTGATCCTTGCCCTTGTCGGGCTCTCCAATATACTGCCCCCTTCCTGGGGCTCTCCGCATCCAACCTGGATGCCTCACTGGCATTGCCCCCTCTCTCTGGGGTTCACCACGCCCAACTTGGGCTTCCTACTCTTTGCCCTCCTTAAAATGCTGCCCCCTGTCTGGGGCTCACTGCACCCAACTTAATGGGCTCCTGAATAAATGCAGCCCCCCTAGGAGCTCCCAGTGCCCAGAGTTGGGCTTCTTCTTAAAATGGCCCCCTTCCTGGGGCTTTCCATGCCCACACACAGGCTTCTCAAGGTGGCCCCCTACCTGAGGCTCACCACACCCAACTTGGGCCTCCCTGCCTCTCCTGGGCTTCTTAATGTTGCCCCTCTCAGGCTCCTCACACGTTGCCCCTCTCAGGCCTCTCAAACATTGCCCCCTTCCTGGGGCTCACTGTACCTAACTTGGGCCTCTCAAGGTTACCCCTTGCTGGGGCTCTACAATGCGGTCTCCTCCTTGGGGCTCACCATACCCACACAGGGCTTCTCATCCTGGCCCCCTTTCTGGGGCTTGCTGTGCTCAATCTGGCACCAGGGTCCCCTCTCTGCTAGGGGCTGCCCCTGAGGCCTCCTCCAACCCCTTATAGCCTCACCCAAACCACTGGTCCATAACAACACTACACACTAATCTCAACACAAACTCAAGCCTCTTGGCTATAACTTAAACATAGGGCTCCTGGCCATAATAACACAAACTGCCTGGCTGTAATGCCACATCATTGCTTCAGCCTCCAGAGCAATCATCCTACCCTTTTATTTGAGCAGATGCTGCCACTCACATCTTTGCTTTCAGGAACTCCTACCTCTCCAGCTGCTAGCTTCTGGGCTTTATAAGGGCCAAGCCCTGCCCCTCCCAGCCAGCTGGCTCTCATCAGTTGCCCCAGCAACTCGCAGCTGTGCTCCCTAATCACCACTAGGGCTCCTTCTCTAGCAGCTCTTCCCTTCTTCAGACACAGGGCACCTCAATGCCCTGTGACACTGAGGAAAAATATATTATTTTCCAGTTGCCTCCACAGCTCCATATCTCATGAACGTCCCTTTCCCAGCCATTTTGGTGGAACATAAGAGGAGGTTCCTGTGGAATATGACTTCTGAGCTGGAATCCCCTGTTCAGTAGAGGTACCCTGCTGTCTAATTTTGAAATTACATCAATGAAGTGTTTCTTTTTCACAATGCCCTCTCCTTGCCAATATTTTGCAGATGGGCTTTTGAAGCAGTTTGCACAGTTCTGAGACTCATCTAACAGTTCCTTGGTTTCCTTCCAGGGTGGGATCCTCTTGATACTACTGTTGCTTTCATTTTAGTATGCAAAACAGGCCATGGGTAGGATGGGCACAAAGACATTTCTGCAAAATTCCCAGAGCATACCTATAAATTTTAAAGCAGAAACTCTTGTATGTTTCTCTTGGCCCAGCGACTGTTGAACATAGGCCTGAGCAGTTATTAATATTCATCAAAACAATCCACTGGGACTAGAGGTATTCATCTGTGAACCTGCTGACTTCTTGTTCCTGTACCAAAAGAGATGCTGATGAAAATAAACCTAGTTCATCCAGTGAACTTTAACAGTGCTACATCTGTTCAGATGATGTGGTTTCTAAATATATATGTTTTTTTAAGGATCCTGTTACCTTTCTGATCATTAGTCGGGTAAGTGCATTCAGTCCTTCATGCAAACAATGGATAGGGACAGAAATTACACATAAATCGGTATATGTGATCAGAAACTAGTTCAAACCAGTAGCACAACAGAAGTTCAGTACACATAAAACACTTTCAAAGTGGCCCAAATCAGTTTAAGATAAACCTGGATGGATGTAGTATCAGACCTAACTGATTTATGTTAGATAGGCTTATTGTACTTCAGTCCCACATCCTCTCCAAATTCAAGTTAACTCACAGACCCCAACATCCCAAGATGCTTTGTATCTCTGCTTCAATGCCCCGCCCCTCACAGGGTGAGTGAGCTAGCCTTGGCCCAAGATGTCTGCTCCAGCTGAGCAGGGAGGTGAGTTCTGGCATCTCCAGCTTCTGGCATGGGCCACTACAGGCATTTGGCTGTATTTCTGGAATCAAAAGTGAATGTCTCTTTACTTGCTTATCAGTTCAATCTACGCAGTTTAAACTAAACTGCAAAGATTGAATTGATTCAGTCTTGGGCTTTTTCACTGTCTGTGTTTAACTAATATATGTCCATAGGTTGTTTTTTTATTTTCCTTGTGTCTAGCTAGCTTGAGATAAGGAAAAGAAAGGGAAATGTTCCCTTACCATGGACACTCCCTGAATCCCTGCCTAGCACTCATGCCTCCCCATCAGAGAAAAGGTTTATGCCACAAGGTCTCTATTCCAACGCAGAGGTGGAACGCAGCACAAAGGGGAGTCTTTAGTTTTTCATCTAGTCCATTTCAGTCCTCCTTTTGCCAACATAAGAGACGCTTCAGAGCTAGGGGCCAATAACTTCATGACAGTCAATTATGAAATAATCTCAGGAACATTTTTTCAGACCCCCATCAATTAATGACTGGCTTATGCTCTAGATCATGAGACAGTATCTACAGCTATTCACATTATCTACTTACATTTTTTAATAGTAACTTTTTGCTTTTTCCCTAGTAATTGAAATGTAACTTCCAAGAGTTCTTTTCTTGCCTCTTAAAATCACTGGTGTTGTTTCATGGGGGCACTGGCCAAAACCATGAGGAAGCACCTGGATATAACAGATACCCTTCATTTTGAATAAATGTCTATAAACAGTCTAAGTCTTCTATGGAGCTAGGTAGCTGAAATTAAAAGAGCCACCACCCAAATTTGGGTACATAGTAAGATGTGAATAGATGATGAACCATGTGAATAAGTTGGTTTCCATTCAGGCTGATTTGATAAAGGCAGGGGCCATGTGTGTGATTTTAAAAAAAAGATGAGGTGCACAGGGGTACACAGAGAGGGAGCAAAAAAGTCCAGACACAGCCAGAGAATCTGGAGGGTGGGGGGCTGAAGAGCAGAGTGAAAGATTGAGGAAAGACTGCTTTCAAGTCAAAGAGCTGGTTGTAAGAGTACTGGAAATGAAACTAAAGAAATTATCTCCTGTTATTTTGTTCAGGGAAGAAAAACTTTGTACACTCTTTATAAATTAATAGGGTTTGGGCAAAGATAACATTTATATGTCTGTGACTGCAGCTGTAAATAGATAAAACTGAACTAGCTTTAAGCTAAGAGTTTGAATATTTACCCAGATACTTAGGTAGGTTTTTTTCAGCTAGTGTTGAGTGGCTGCACTGCTAGCAACCTGTGTTCAGATTTTGTTCAGTAACACAACCTATGCACACAATAGTGTAGTCAAATTAGTTTCTCCCCACTAACAAAAACAAGCCCTACAAGTCAAGTAACAGCTTGGATCAAAAAAAGGATGACTAGTTTCCCTGTGTACAACAATCAAGGCCAATTTGATTTTAACTTAATGAATTTAAATCATCACTTAAAACAACTTAACTCACTGGTCAGGTAACCTCAATTTAATCGTTGTTTTCTACAAAAAGTGTATTCTTGTTTGATATAACCTTAATACATATCATATGCAATTCAGAGGTAGATGTAGGTTTCATTTTTAGAAGGTATGCACTATACATTTTAAAGCAGTGATTTATTTTGATATTTTTTCAGATTAATTTTACAGCTACATCAGAAAACTGAATTATGATTTGGTTATTTTATGGACCAAAACTAACTGTGAAGTCATTGGGAGGTGAACTATCTCCCAATGACTTCACAAATGGAGGTTTGGGGGACATTTTTGCCATGCTGTATTAGGAGGAGAACAACAACTGTCACCAAAAACAACAGACATTTAAATTGTTTTATTTAACTAAAACATCAAGCTTATGCATTTTGGATATTTTTCTTCAACAAACAAACATGTAATTATTTTAACAAAACAAGCATATGCATTTTTTAACTGTTTTAGTTATAAATGTAAAATGTGCTTTTTTGTTTGTTTTTAAATAAATTATTTCAGTCAGGTCAACATTAGAAATGTAAAATACTGGGTTATGCAGCAAAAACAGTCTTCACTTTCCTCATCTTGTGTGTTCATAGACTGGAAAAGAAAGACAAGCTTTCCTGTTTTTTCAGTTTCCAAGTGATTTCTCAATTTAGAGTGAATTATTCCAAAGGAAGAAAATATTTCTACACCTGCAGAAGAAGCTACTGCTGTTTAAAAGCTGGATTATCACTTCAATAGTTTCTGATAGATCCAGATGCTTAAGTGATTTCCACCAGTTCACTTGACTTTGTTTAAAACCTCATCAGCAAACATGTATTTCTTGAATGGTTCACCCTTAGCCCTGAAATGTATTATAGTTGGTATTACGGAGGGATGACTGCTGGATGCCCATGTCATAGCCAACTTCTGTTCTCCAGCAGTTAAGGATTGATCGTGGTACTGAGTAATGAGACTACTGTCAAGAAAATGAGCTGGAGATAGTGCTTGCTCCATTCGATTTTTAATGCCTGTAATTTAACTCTGTCATTGCATATTTCTCTTTTCAAGGTCTCACTCAGTTCCTTCTAAATTTCAACAGCATCAACAACAAAACAGCAATTTCCCTGCACTTTGTGCAAGGCTTCAGGATAGTCAGCATATGTTCTACATTTGTCTTTAGCCCAATGTTGAGAACTTTGGCTATGGTGGTTCCATTTATTTTTTCATGATTTTGTTCACAAATTGTCATCAAATGAAGCCAGTTCTCAACATATTACTGACAACAGTCCACTACTGAGTTGTATCCTGTGTCTTATAGGAGAGTTAGTTTGGTTCCTCCTGCTTTCTTCAAAGCAGCTGCTGCAAAGCGGTTGTTACAATTTCAACATTAGCCTTTATTCGTGGAGCACCTAAGTCTTTGGCTGAGAGGTACATCATATGAGTAATGCGGCCAAATCTTACTAGCTTGGGGCTTTCTTCACTTTCTTCTAGATTTCTTCTCATCTTTGATACATTTGCGGCAAAGGCTTCTTCCTAGCACTCATAGGAAGTGTGTTTAGATCTTCACAAGATTCATCACCTTATTATCTGGTAGACACATTCCTGAACACTCCTCACTGTTGCCCCATATCCAGCTATTAATAATTCTACAAATGGAATCCTCTATGCCACAGCACATCTGCATTAAAAAAGGTTACCACCTGTCCTTAAGCAACCTGATTATATACATGAGGAAAAATCACTTGCAAAACTAATTCTAGCTAGGAGAGTTTGTCCCTGCATCTTGTCTTGGTATTCTCCCTTTGTCAGACTAGCTTCCTCAACCAGAGGTGTAAGGGTGGCAGTTGTGAGTCAAGCTAACTCTACAGCACCCCTATATGATGCCTCTGATTCCATTCCCATCTGATCTTCCATTTCAACAATTCTAACTGTGAGATACTTCACCTCTTATAGCCATTAGAAGCTTGCCCACCTTTGTGTCTATGCACAAAGAGCACTTGGCCACAAGGCAACTATTCCTACTTTGTACTTTAAATTGCTTAGTGACTACTCCTGTCAAATCTACATCTCAGATTCTACCTTCTTAGTCAACCCAAGGGTTTTACTCAGTGATTGAGTTCTGGCTTCCCCCTGCTCTTAAATTTCTTGTTAAATTTAGAAACTTAGGCTTTATCATTCTCTATTTTTTTAATTTGTTTAAACATAATTCCTTTAGTGCACTAAGCAGTAATTAAGCTGCCTGCTTCCCTTCTGGCCTGAATTCTCATTCAGTCCAACTTCCCTTTTGCTTGCAGAGTTTCAGAGTGCCCGTCTACATGAGTCATCTACTGTGAAATAGAGTAAATAGCTCCGCCGTAAATGTTGCATGTCTATATATGCACCCCTATTAGGCTGGAGTAAACTAATTCTGCAGCAGAATAGTACTGCTAAATACAGTACTCGATTCCCTCAATTTATGTGGCTTCTGCACATGTGAATGTTCTCTTATGCGATGACCCTTTTTATACCCCAGATTCATTATATGCGAGGTAATCACTCTTACGTGATTGGCTCTGGAGCTCCACTTGTACCCACTCACCCCAGCCCCTGGGCTGTGCCATGCCGTGGAACAGACAGGTGGTGTCAGCTGCTCCCAGGGCCACTGCAGCAGGGCTGGGGTGAGTGGGGAGAAGTGGAGGCCGGGGGTATGGCAAGGTAAGTCTGTAGGGGAAGGGGTGGGTGTGCAGCACAGCCTGTTGGCAGCTCTGTGGACTGCAGCAGGGAGCAAAGTAAAGGAAACTGTGAGTGGGTGCAGGGTATGGGACAGGGGGCACAGCTCTTGCACCTTGGTTAGGCTGTGGGCTTGGGGGCTGTCAGACTCTTCCCAGGGGACACGTGCCCCTGGATCTCCATGCAGGAGGAGAGCAGGCTGCTGCTGCCAGCTGGGGCTGGCAACAGCACTGGACTCTTCCTGGCTCATGGCAGTGGTTCTGGGAGGTCAGGTTGGGGAGAGCTACAGCAAATTTTGGGGTAGCAGCAGCTCGTTCCCCCCCCCATCACCACAGCCTGCCCTGAGCACCACTAAGAGCCCGGTGCTGCCACCGGCAGCAGCAGCCTGCTCTCCTCCTGTGCACAGATCCAGGGCACATACCCCCTGGGAAGAACCCAACATAGCCCCCCAGGCTGCAACCTTCCCGGGGTGCACATAGCAGCAAGAGCCATGGGCCCCCATCCCACACCCCGCACCCACTCACAGTTTCCTTTGCTGCAGCTTCCTCCTGTAGCTCCAGGAGCAGGTGGCAGATTGTGGAGCATCCCTCCCCCTGTCCCTTTCCTAGTCCCAGCCTTACTCCTTTTCTCCCTCACTGCCTTGGGAACATACACTGATTTGTTACATTGTAAAGCGGGTTCACTTTATGGAAATTCAATTTACATACATTTTTCTGGGAATGCTTGTAACACATAAATTGAGGGAAACCTGTACAAATACTATCCTGCTGTGGAGTAAAAAGCTCCTCAGCACTACATGTGTAAATCCTGCCCCTGCTGGCAGTGCTTTAGTGCGGGGGCTGCCTGCTGGCTAGCCCCACATTGGAACACCGTTGTGCTCCCGCCAGCACCTCCTCAGCACATTGAGCCTGGGGGAGCAGCCCCAGGATAGCAGGCTGACCCCTGGGGCTTCTTGCCACCTGGGGCTGCACCAACCCAGCTCAATGTGCTGTGGTCCTGGATTGCACATTCAAACGGCATGCCTGGGAGCAATAAACTCTGACACAATAAGCGCCATAGTTTACTGCTTCACATTAATTGTGCATGTAGACAGATGTCCCCAGAAGGGACACTTTCTAGTTTACTTTGCATTTGTGTCTAACCAACACAACACAAACTGTGCTCCTGTTCCAGCACCTGAGTTCAAACGTCAGCTAGTCTTATAACTTGTTCACGTCAAACACTCTCCTTAAAGAGAATAATTGGCGGGTTTAGTTTTCTTACTTGCAAAGATACCACACAGTGCTTCTGCTATGACAGTTAATCTTTAACTGTGTGGGAGTCTAAGCTTCTCCATGTGCTGCTGTGCAATTTACCAGCCCAACTATCAGTCTCAAGTAAGTTTTGACTTTGGAGACACAGAGATAAGCTTTGTCCACACAGATTTCTCATTGCTGGGCAAGAAGGTACATCTTGTACTACAGAATATCTAATACAGACCTAAAACAGAAATATAAAGCAGTAGGGAAAACAGAGCTGACAGGTCACACTTGCTGTCACTTCAGTGAAGATTTAATATTAATGGTTTAGAAATCAAATTAGCTAACCACTCTTCATCTACTGGAAGCTGGCTTGTCAGGGGTTATTGCATCTCCAGAGAATAGCAGGGCTCAGGTGGCTGAAAACCTGTTATGCTTTAATGCAAAATAAAATGTTGGCCCTATTTTCTTTTTGTTACTGATTTCTTAACTCCTAAGGAAAAATCCTATCGCTTAGTAGCAGCACTTATTTCATTCTAGCTAACTCCATCTGTAGCCATCTTTCTACTTTAATTGAACAGATTTCTTATCCAGATTGGGAGCTGTCTGACAGTGTTATTTGAATGTCAACAAATTGACTGCAAACCACTTTTGTATTTATTTAAATGAATCCTCTTCTCCATTCCTTTTTCACTGGCCTTCAGAAGCTCCTGTCCCTCCTGGGGATGAAGCTCAAGGTCAGCATTTGGAGGGTAAAAAAGAAAAAATGTATGTTGCCTCCTTTCTAGTTGGTATCTCTTTGCAGGGACTAGTTTTTTTGCAGGGGGGGGGGTTAGTTTGGGGTTTATGAGTTGATTTATTTGACAATTAGAAAACATGAACAAATGAGAGAAGCTACATTAAAATAAATCAGCTTGGGGTTGTAGGCATGTCCTTTTGTGAGCTACTCAGAAGCTTTTGGATTTTGAGTGCCACAAAAAATAATTGTTCATTATCAGATCAATAATGGCTGAAAACGTTGCAACAGCCCAACTTTGCCTTTGTTTAGCTACGTTGCATTGCATAGGATTGTTCATATTGGATTAGCCACTACCTTGTGGTCCAGAGGAAGATGAGTATTTCCTATAATGCTCACCTTAAACTTTCTCCTAGTCCACAAGTCCAGTTATCACTATTGTAAATAAGTCAAAGGAGATTTTCAATTATGCTTATTTTACTTAACTGTAGGGAGAAAAACATTTTTTTCACTGTATATCACTAGATCCCCAGAGACCCAGAGAGTGTCATTGGTTTCTGGGGATCTTACAGAGGGGGCTTTTGAGATGCTGAGAGAGAAGAAGAAACCGCATTGGCACTTTCTGGGGATGGACTGCCTGTCTTCAATGGACATGGACTAAAACCTAGGAAGATTTCTGGAGCTATTCTTTTTTGTTTTTGTTTTTGTTTCTGCTTGTTTCTTCAGCTTTTCTTCAAGCCTGTGGGAGATGACGAACTCAAGTTTCTCCTGTGAAGTCAGCAGAGATTTTGAAATGCACGTCACATGACAAATTGTGGTGGACAACAAAGTTCAGCTATGGAATAGTTCATGACTAGCCATTATTCATATATGGCTTTCTGTTTCCTGACCAGCCTCAATTGCCAAATAATGAATGTTCTAATTTGGGGGCCAAATTGATACATTTCACCAGTGGAATAGAGAAAAAAATACAGTCTAACTTCACCCTTTAACATCCTTGAATTCTGGAGGGGAGAAGACTGGTTTCGCTTTTTATTGCTAGAATTGTTGGAAAAGTTGGCTTGCTGTGTAAAGCAAAGCCTGAGAGTAAGAGCACCGGAGTTATATTTCTGCAGTGCTACCGACTTGCTGGGTAGCCTCCAGTGAGTTATTTGAGGCACTCAACTTATCTGCCTCATATGTAATTCTCCTATCTGGTGCTGTCAACAGTAATACGGGCCAAGCTCAAATATCAAGGGGCCCCTCTTGCATTCACTACCATCTTGAGCCCCTATTCAGAATTTCTGAGATTATTAAATATCCCTGGGCACTTTCAGTGGGCAATACTTCCCTTTGTCACACTTATGAGTTTGTATCTGAAACAAGGACATTTTAAGAGGGAGCACAGTGTCCATATATCTATATGTAAGTAAAATACTCCCTCATAATAACTTTGGTACAAGTAGGTTAACCTGGTTCCCCACCCTCTGGTATGAATGTCTTAATGACAAATATTTTTTTTACCGTGTCTCTTCCCCAGAGGCTAACATCCCACTCGTGGTTCAATGTTGTTGTAAAGTGTATTCCCACAGGGAAGTGCTGCCCAGTCCCATCCTTACATGCCACTATCTAACCCAGGGGTGAGCAAAATTCAGCCCACGGGCTGTATCTGGCCTGTGAGGCTATTCTATCTGGCCTGCAGGGACCCTAACAAAAATGTAGAAAATTAATATTTCTCTGCCCTTTGTACCTGTCAAAAATGACAGGAACAAAGGGCAGTAAGACCCAGGGGAAGCCCAACGGGCTCCAACAACAGTGGGGCTTGCCTGGTCCTAACCCCCAGCCAGAAGCCCCATCTGCGGTTTCTTGGCTGGGAGCACATGGCTGCCCCAGTGCGGGAAGCTCACGTAAATGGGTTGGGGGGTGACCCTGGGCAAGGAAGGCGCATGGGGGGGAAGTGCCCCCTCCCTGCCCATGCCTGGTGCCCTGCGCTGCAGCTGCTTGCAGCCCATGTGGGGCTGCCTCTGCACACTCCGGACAGCCCCATGTGGACTGCGAGCAACTGAAGCATGGGGCACCGGGCATGGAGTGGGGGAGGGACCACTTCCTCCTGTGCTCAGCTTTTCCCTGGGCTCCTTCCCTGTGCAGAGTAAAGTGCCTCATTGCACATCCCATGGCCAATGCTCCTTGCTGCAGGCACTTGCAGCCAACGCAGGGCTGTCCAGAGCAGGCACAGGCAGCCCCAGGGAGGCTGCAAGGAGCTGCAGCATGGGGCACTTGCCATGGGGCAGAGAGGGGCTGGCAGTGGGGCAGGTTACAAGGTGGTGCTGAGCGTGGGGAAAAATGGCTCCTCACTCGCCCCATGACCAGCACCCTGTGCTGCAGCCACCTGCAACCCGCATAAGTCTTCCTGTGCCCGCTCCAGACAGCCTTGCATGGGCTGCAAGTGCCTGCAGTGCAAGGCGCTGGCCATGGGGCAGGCAAGGGGCCACTTTTCCCCACATTCAACACCAGTTTCTTCCCTGCCAGCAAGCAGGGTATTGAGCCTGTGCACTGCCCCCCACCTGTACCGCAGGGCTGGGGGGCACTGGGTGTGAGCAGGTGGGGAACCAATGGGAACCAGTGGGAGTACAAGGCCCACACTGGTGTCCTGGGGCCAGTGCTGGTGGGGCCCAGAGCAGGGTGGCACAGGGTCCTGGCTGGCAGGGGCTTTATGGAGCCAGGCCAGCTCCTCCCTCCCTGCTGGTGCAGCCCAGCCCAGCTTCACAGACCCCTGCCGGCCTGTGCCCTGCTCTGGACCCCACCAGTGCTGGCCCTGGGATATTGGTCCCAAGATGGTGACCAGGGGACAGGGCACCTGTCAAGGGGTGGGGCTACCCATGTGACCCTTGACATCCTACCAAAACTGGGTAAGCAGCCCTTCACCCAAAATAATAGCCCACCCCAGATCTAACATGTGTATGGTGATTGCTCCTTACCTACTGCTGTCCATCAAAGCACCATTGGTGCATAGTTTCAAACTAGGATCTGCAGGACAGGGGAAATCCTGGAATACTGGGCCTCAACGCAGCTACCCAACTACATCTGATCCTGTTTTGTCTTCCTGCCAACTGCTCTGCTGCTGAGTGACCGGCTAGAGGCCTGAGGGGCTTCTGGACAGATCTTCCACAAGCAAAGCCCCTCCACTGCTCCAGCCATCTTTTTTACACCTGCCTTAGCAGCCTTCCTTCTGTGTTTTTTGTCCTTGTGTGGCAAGTCCTGTGGTCCACCCCCCTGACCTGGTGTTTGTTGTGTGGCTGAGTAAGCCAGCTTGAGTTTCCCCAGCCCTTGTGTGTCCCCCACCCCCTGCCTACCAATGTTCTCAAAGCATAGGCCTCCTGAGTTGTTTTTCCTGCAGGGCTGTGGCTCAGTGAGCTTCAACCCCCTTCCTCCCTATCCCCCTTCTGACCCACAACTCCAGCCTGCCCCCACTAGATTCACCAGCCCCGCAGGACATTTTATTTTTTTCTTTATTGTCTTCCCTGCCCTTACGTGAAACAATGACAGGGCATGAACCTTTGGAGTGGGGGGGACAGATGCCCCCACAGAGTTTCTCACAGCCCCCCACTACAGGGGTGAATCCCAGCCAAGCCCCCAAGGGGAAGCATGCCACTGCAGCCTCCACCCCAGAGACAGAGTCCAACCAACCTCCTCCACGAGTGGAGAAGCTTGCAACCTCTGCTGCAGGGCCAGGTAGGACTCTGGTACAGAGCCAACAGGGCCAGGGGGTCACCCCTGGCCAGGCTCCCTCCCTCCCAAGCCCCCTCTGCCATCATCAGGGACCAAGGGCAAAGGCAGTGGGAAGGGCTCCTTTTCAGCCTCCTCCACAGCTGGAGGTGGAAAAGGCAAGGGCCCTGCCCTGAAGCCTAGACAACCAGTACCTGAGGGGACTAGGTGCACTACAACAACCAGCACACCCACTAAGCCTGTCTCTGGCCCTAGCTCAGGCCAACATGGCCCCCTGGGGTGGGGGGAACTGCAGCTATGCACAGGCAGCTGCAGGGACACCCAAAGCTGGTGGGGCCTGGACCCTCCACCGCTAGCCCTTCCAGCTCAGGCAGTAGGGTCCCCTTTCTGACACTCACCCACAGGCATAGGGTGAAGTGCCAACTGCCCAAGCAGGAGAACCTGCACTTTGAGACCTGGGTGCAGGCCCTGGCTCAGGTAGCAGGCACCCCCAAGATCATGGTGGCCTCCTGCTTTCATGGCAAGGGGACCTTTTTTCCTTGCCTCAGAGGCCGCTACACAAAAGGCAGTGGAAGGGGGGGGGATCATAGTGGAGGGTGAGTACAGCCCTCTCAAGACTCCGGAAGATCTGAGGACTAGGGTTGTCCTTAACTCCATCCTTCCCTTTATCTCCAACAGGGCCCTGCTCCTGCAGCTCCAAACTCTGGGGAGAGTTATCTCCTCAGTGGTGGCCCTCTCACAGGGTGTCAAGACCCTGGCCTCTGCCATGTGCACTCTTTCTGTCGCCAGGTCATGATCTAGCTGGTGGTGGGAGCACAGCTGGAGGCTGAGGGGTGCCTGGTAATTCCTTATCAGGGGGCTCTGGTGAGAATTTTCTATTCACTAGAAGACCTGTGGTACTTCTGGTGTCACATCCCAGGACACTTGCATCATGAGTGCCCCATAAGCCAGGCAGGGAAGGCATCTGCGGGTTCCATTGGAAAAGGGGTGCCCTTCCCACTGGTGCCCTGAACCCCTCAGGCCCCCCTGGTACCCCAGCCACAAGTACAAGCCCACCCATGAGCTCAAGGGACTCCTTCCCGCAACCAAGTCTAGTGGAGTCCCAGGGAGGGCACCAGCAACTGGGGGAAGAGAGACAGCAGGGCCCCCTGCCCCTAGTCATACCCCTGTCATGGTTGCCCTACCCCCCCAACCCTCACCTTCTCTTGCTGAAGCCTGTCCACCTGTGGGCCACCCCATGGCTGGGTGGGTGCAGGTCCCCTCCTGAGACCACCACACTGGGGGAAGGAGTGGCCCAGCCTCCAGGGGCCTCCCCAGCTGTGCCTGACACCCCACCCCTGGGCAAGATCAAACGGGTGATCCCCACGGAGGAAGTTTCGGGGCTCCTAGACAGTCCTGACCAGAAGCCCATGGGGGAAGCCCTTCATTCTGATGGCCAAGGCCTACCCCCAGAAACCATGGGCACTGAGGCGTGTCCAAAGGAAGGCCTGGCAGCAGAGCCTCCTCCCTCTGATCTTGGGGATACAGAGGCCCTAGGGCTCGCCCCAGTGAGTTCAGAGGGAGGTGGTCCCCTTTCCCAGGACCCTGAGGCAGATACCAGAGGGCCCCCCCACTCCCCTCCCCTCTGGTGCCTGGTGGGTCTCTTTCCCTCCCCCTCCCAGGAAAACCTCATTTGCAGCCTGCCCCTTAGTCCTGCACCAGAATGGGTCATGGTGGGTTTCCCTAATCAATGGGCTGATCTCATAAGGGACCCTGCACAGACTGCTCAGGATTCCAGCTCTACCCCAGCATTTTGTGAAGGAGCCCCACCTCCACCTTTACCCCCACCCCTGTCCTAGGGGACTTCAGTGCTCTTCCAATCTCAATCAGAGTCCGGGGTCTTAGTGGACCAGGGGGTTCAGATGGTGCCAGAAGAGCCCTCTGAGCTCCAGGACTAGGAGGAGGACACTTGATAATCAGCAGGCTCCATGGAGCCTGAAGACCTCTTGATCCCAGCGGTTCCCCAGCTACTAGCATTTCTTGACCGTGACTACACCCACTGGTCTGCCAGCAAAGTATAGCTAGGCCTGGCCTGCTGGGGAGACTTTGACAGTGTCCTTGCCACTGCAAGGGTGCTGATGGGGGAAGGGAAGGGGCCCAAAAGCTGCAGTGCCCAGACCTATAGGCAGGCCTGCAGTTTCATAGATGCCCTCTATGCATATGGAAGGATGCTACGTGAGCCAGTGGGCCCCACACCGGGCATTGAGATGTGTGAGGCCTCTGTTGAACTGTGTACTCCACTCCCCCTCAGCCCCCCAGCCATGAGGTCATTTAAGATCATGACCCTCAACATCCATGGCTGCAGGAAAGGTTTCCAGAGGTGCTAGGTGCTCTCTTTCCTTCAGGAAGTGGTACCCCATGGTATTCTTGCAGGAGATGCTGACAACTGCAGCCGATTGAATCAAATTGGTGGCTACAGGCAGGGTCTTTTTTTAGTCACCTCTCAACCACCTCATCTGGGGTGGCCACCCTGTTCTCCCTGGGCCTGCAGCTGGACGTTCTCCAGGACATTGAGGTGGTGCTGGGTCACTTGCTGTACCTCTGGGTCCAGGTGCGGGGGGCTGATCCTGAACCTTCTGAATGTGTATGCCCCTGTGAAGGACCTGGAGTTGGTGCATTTCTTTCACCAGGCGTCCACATATATTGGCACCCTTGACCCTCGTAAGTGCCTGGTACTTGGCGGGGAATTTAACGTCACCCTAGATGCATGAGACCCGTCGAGCAAGGAGTGGAACCAGGCCACCATGGGTGTCCTCAGGGAGATCCTGATGGACTACTTCCTGATGGGCATCTGGCATGCCTGTCACCCCACTGCACCCCCTGCTTTCACTTATGTGAGGGTGGGGGAGGAGCAGGCATGACAGTCCAGGTTAGATCAGGTTTATACCTCTTTGCCGTACTTTGCCTGGGCCCACTCCTCTGGCATCTGGTTGACCCCTTTCAGTGATCACCATCTTGTCTGGGGCCTGGGCATTCAGGATCAGCTTACTGGCATTTCAATGCCAGCCTGCTGGAGGATGTGGGCTTCAGGGAGGCTTTCTGGGACTTCTGGCTGGCCTGGTAGAAGCAATGGGCAGCTTTTCCCTCAGCTTGGAGATGGTTGGATGTGGGGAAGGTGTGCATGTGGCTTTTTTGCCACGGCTACACTCAAGGGCACACCTGGCAGAGAGAGGTGGTCCGGGAGCAGCTTGAGTGGGAAGTGTTAGAGCTGGAGAGTGTGGGGGCCAAGAAACACTGGCAGAATGGGGCCGCTGATGGAGGGTGGAATTAGAGCACTAGACTCGCAGGCTGTTGGAAGCAAAAAAAAGACTTTACTTACAGTCCTTAGGCTGTAGGCACATTCCTTGAAGTTACAAAACTCAAGCAAGAACTCAGGCACACAAAAGCTCACACTCACACAGGTTATGGGGCGTTGGATAAATCTGGCGGTGAGTCGTTCTCGGTTGATCGGGCCTCCTTCGTGGCTCGGAAACGCATGCGGATCTTTCCTCGTGCACATCCCAGCTCTCCTCCAGTTTGGGCGGGCATCGCCCAAGCCTCTTATTCGGTCCACTAGCCAATCGCTGACTGATACGTATGCATAATTTAACGTGAGCCAATCACAAGCATGCACTCTCTGGTGCAGTTGCAAGGTTTTGGCGGGCTCTGACTGTGCACTGAAACTTTTCCCGCGTTATAGGGGAACTCCCTGCTCCCATGCTCATAATGTGCTCAACACAAGCTGTGCCGAGGCATCTCTTAACCGTTATGCACAGACAGAGAGGTGACTGGACACTGACCCAACCAACCCATCCCTCTGCAGAGAGTGTTGGGAGAGGCAGGAAGAGCTTTGTGCTCTGAACAACCACCACACCAGTGATGCATTTGTCCATTCGCGTGGCCAGCTTCTTCGGACATGAAGACCAGACCAGTCCTCTTTTCTTCCATTCATCACCATCACCTCTATGTGCTTGTGTGCTACACTGTCCATCATGCCATCCTTGCATCCTACTCGGACATCAAGTGGCAGGACCTGCTCAGCAAGCGCATGTCTGGGGCACCCCAGTGGCTGAGTCTGTATTCTACCCTCATCCCAAGAGCCACTGGGGATCTTAGCTGGTGGCTCCTCCATGGAGCCATTGCCATGGGCATATATGTGGCAAGCTTCACAGAGACCCTGGTCTCCTGCCCCTTCTGCAGGCAGAGGGAGACCCTGGTCCACATGACCCTTGACTGCACCAGGCTGCAGCCCCTCCACCTTCAGAGCCTCCTCTTGAGGTTCTGCTTGAATTTCACCCCCCCACCTTTTTGTTTTTGGTCACCCCATCTGCACCACACCAAGTCCCAGGACCTCCTGGTCAACCTCCTCCTGGCCCTGGCCAAGTGGGCCCTGTATTTGACCAGGAAAGAGGCTCTTGCTGGGAAGGTGCCTAGAGACTGTAGGGCCACTTTCCTCTCACTTGTCTGTGCACGTCTTTGGGTGGAGCACCAGTGGGCAGCATCCACTGGCTCCTTGGATGCCTTTGAGGACCAGTGGGTGCAGCCTGGGGGGACTCTGCTCAGGCGCACTTATTTTCACATATTGACCCACACAACACACCTATCCTGTTTTTTGCCCCAAGAATTTTATTGTATCTTTCACCCATTCGCCCCACAAAGTAGGGGCTATTAGTTAGCCAGGTAGGCCATGATACTTGAAGGACACAAATGGACAGGAGCTTCTGCGGCCCAGCCAATCGGTGCCTGGGGGCATTATCCCTCATGCTAGCTGGACTGCTGAAGCAGCCCTGAGAGTTTCCCACACCCTTTACCCACTGTAGCTGTCTGGCAATGGTGGGGCTGCTGCCTGGCTGTGACCTGCTGTGCACCTGCCAGACCCAGATGGGAACTGCACAGCCAGTAGAGACATCTGCCCTTCTGGGCCAGCTGCCAGTGGACTGTGGCTGCAGAGTTGGCCTTTGTGCCACACTACTGCCATGTGAACTCCCTGCACAGCTATCTGGGCAGCTATTGCGAAGAAGGTGTTCCCAGTGTGGTGGCTTGCTTTGAATTGTCAAAGCATGTTCCAGGCCCCAGTTGGAGGTCAGCCACCTCCAGTTGGATCCAAAGTGCCAGCTCTGAGCAGACTCCTCTGCCTGGGCCCTGCCATTTGCCTCCCTAGCAGGAATTCTTGTGTTCCCTACTTGAAAACTGAAAAATCCCTAATTAAAAAAATCCCAAAGTCACTCTGTAAAATATCCCAAAATACATGTTCCTCCACAATTAAAACAAAAGACCACTAATATATATATTGTGCTTGTGGGGGTGGCATGTGGCAAGACCTGGGCCAGCCCCATGTGGTGTTCTCTCTCTCTCTCTCAATATATCACTAGATATATATAGATCAGTTGGACAATGTTTTATTTATATACCCACACTGTTAAAGCAATTTGGAAGCCTACCAGTGTCTCCATCATCATAATAAAATGAATTCTAAATACCTATATTTTGCTGTTTGCTTTTTGTTTTCTTACCATAGAGCAGTTAGAGCTCCCTGTGACCCCTTCACTAACCAGGATGTGGAGACTGCTGCCCCTGCAGCCACTGCTTCCACCAGCAGTTCTCATCCTGTCTGGCAGCTGGGCAGGCAGGGTGTGTGCTGGTGGGATGGGCGATGGGAAGGGATGTGTGGGTGGATTGTGGCGGGGGGGACTGTGGAGGAGGACCTGCTCAGGAGGGGTGCAGCCTCCTGGCCCCCACAGGGTGCAGCCCCTCCCCCCCAGCACATGGAATGCCACACACCCCTACCCAGGGCCCATAACTTACCTTTAGCAACACCAGCGGGAGTGGGGCATTCTGAGCCACAGCAGCAGGACCTGGCATGGCATGTGGGGACTGCATGCCAGGCCCAGCTGGGTTCTGCCACCCTTGGGGCCCCTCTGCCACCCAGATTGGCCAGGCCCATGGTGGAATGGCCCAGCACAGTGTGCAGGGACCGTGCACCATGCCTGGCAGCCCTGGGGCTGCCCCAGGGCCAGTAGGACCCATTTGGGCACAGAGTACACTCCCTGCAGACTGCACTGGGTCCTGCCTCTGTCCCACTGTGCCTGGGGGGGAGAGGGGGGAGGGGCAGTGTGGCAGGACCTGGGCCAGCCCCATGTGGCTTGCTAGTCCAGCTTTGCAGTAGAGCATGTCACATGGCTCTGGGAGGCACGGGTCCTGTGTGAGCCTCCCAGAGCCCTGCAGCCCACTCCGGTGCAAAGCTGGACTAGCAAGCTGTACAAGACTGGCCTGGATCCATACCCCACGCAGCCCCAGGGACATCCCCCTATGCCCCCCCCCCCACACACACTTACTTACCTTGGACAGCACCGGGGACCGGAGTCAGTAGGAGAACAAAAGAGACGCCCTGGCTGATACCAGAGCATCTCTTTTGGAGGACTGACTCCCTGGCATTGTCTGGGACCGTGCCTTGCTCCACTCTTCTGTGGAGCAGTATTTTTAGACCCCTGGATATCCATGCTTGTATATGCATGCAAACTTGCAGCATGGGGAACCTTTTTTCATTCCCTCATATGCCTCTTGCCCTCCTTCAAAGGGGTTTGAGATGGGGCAAGAGGCACATGCACACTCACCTGGACACACCCATAATGTCTCCTTTTCACCAAACATGGGAGCAGAGAATTTATTCTCTATTGGAAGCATCTGTCCAGGTGGTGTTTTGGGTAAAATAGACATGGGGATGAAGCAGCTCTAACTGCTCTTGCTTTTCTTCACCAATAGATGGGTCAGAGAGCATTTCATCAAGAATAGATCAGTGGTTCTCAACCTGGGTGCCATAGCATGCTGAGGCACTCTGAGATCCTTTTAAGAGATCTTTTTAAGAATCTCACATGCATTAGTTGTGTTTCACAAGACAAACCCAGAGATTTCACATAGGAATCTAGTGTCAAAAACATTCTGACCTGTTGTGATTTTTCTGAGTTCTTTGCAACAGAAGAATTACTGTGATATTTTTCTGTAGTCAATAAATAAGTGAACATGACTAGCTCACATTTTTGAAGGAGTGCCTTGAGTCTAAAAATGGTTAAGAACCGTTGCTCTAGAGCTTCAGGCTTATGTCCACTTTTGTAGATAATGCTTACCTACCACACAATGGCATTGTGAAAATAAACTTTTGAAAGCACCTAAAGAATACATTAATCTATTTAAATTAAATGAGAAACAAAGACCCCAAATAAAAAGGCAAAAGGCAGACACGTTTTTGTGGATTTAAGAATGCTTAACTTAAAAAAAAATCGCAGTTTCTCTTGTGCTATCTAATTAGATATCGTTCCATCCCAACAGAATTTTTTAGTCTCAAATAGTTTTGGAAGTTTGAATAGGGCTTTAATAAGCATCCATAATTTATCAGTACTGGTTTATGAGGTGTAGCCCTTGAGTGAATGTTATGCTGCAAGCTGGATTCAGCCAGATACTTAAGTGTGAGGCACCAAATATTTTTGAGCTGTTGTCCAGAATTGTCTGGCCCTTCTTCTTTAAAATAATTCTTTCAGCAAGGGGCACTACCAGGTGGCACCTTCCTCCAAAACACTAATATTCACAGCTCCTTTATTCTTTTTCCTTTGCTCATCCTCCAACCATTTGAGGAAGAAGGCAGAAGAATGAAAGCAGCAAATTCTGCACTTGACATTTTTCCTAAGTTTTGAATATAACAACATGAAGAAACTTTGAAAAGTTCTTTTGCTTGGCCATGATTTCTGAAATTCATGGAAAAGTAGGACTGGAAGAGACCTCAAAGTCCTGCTCAAGGTCATCCCTGACTAAATCATCCCAGGCAAGTGTCTGTTTAACCTGCTTTTGAAAATTTCCAGTCATGGGGACAGTATCAAAAAGTCTTGCTAAATTCAAGGCACATAATCTCTACTGTTCTCCCCCTATCCATAGATCTTGTCATAGAAGGAAAAAATCAGTTTGGTCAGGCTTGAAATGCTTTTGATAAATCTATGTTGTCTGTTCCAGATCACTTTGTTCTCTTCCAGGTTAGAAAAAGATCCCTTGATGATCTGCTGCATTCCTGGTATCAAGGTCAGACTGACTGGTCTATAGTTCCTCAGATCATGTTTCTTTCCCTTCTTAAAGATAAGCACTGCATTTTCTGTTTTCCAGTCATCTGGGACTACACCTGATCTCCACAAATTCTCAAAGTTAATAACCAGTGTCTCTGAAATTACCTGGGCCAATTCCTTTTCCACTCTGATGTAAAAAAGGCATTAAATACTTCAGCCTTCTCCACCTTACCTGTAACTAGATACTGCATTTAGTAAGGGTCCTACAATTTCTGTGGTCTTCCTCTTCTAATAGACTTTAGAATCCTTTTATTGCCTTTCTGCCTCCCTTTCTAGTTGCATCTCAAATCATGCCATGGCCTGCCTTATTTTCTCCTGCATTTTTCTCCTTATTTTCTTCTGCATTCCATTTTTATAGGATTCCTTTCTGAGTTCTCAAATTGGTGAAGAGTTCACTCTTTAATCAGACTGCATTTCTTCGCTGCATTTCTCGTTTCTTCACTGCCTCCAGAGAGATTGCTCCTGCACCCTTAACAAAGACCTTCTTTAAAGTACAACTAGTTCTCTGAAATTTCTCTTCACTTCAGGCTGGCTATCCAGGGCATCCTGCCTGCCAGTTTCCTGAGTTTGTTAAAGCCTGATCTCCTGAAGTACATTCTTTGTTCTGAGGCTCCTTCCTTCCTTTCCTTAGGATCTTGGACATTTCATGGTCATTATCATGTCAGTTATCTTCCACCATTTCATTCTCAACCAATTCTTTTCTGACTGTCAGCAAAGCTTCCCCGACACAATCCAAAAATGGGCTGGATTGCCTGTGCACTGCTGTTCTTCTGTCCCAGCAGATGTCACAGTAATTGAAATCCCCCATGATAATCTAGTTCTGTGATTTGGAAACATCAGTTAGTTGTTTGTGCCTCAAGTACAATCTTTCTCTCACTGCAGGTAGTAAGAGTGTTGCTACTGACCTCAGTGGTATGAGATGTGTAACAGGGAACCCTTACCCTGTTACTGAACATAGGGGAAAGAGCGAGGTGGAGGGGCTGAGACAAGGACTGAGAAGTGAGAGAGGGACTAGGAATGGAGGGGCAAGGGCTGGAAGACCTCTTTAAAGATGAAATAGTGGGCAACATAATGGCTTGTAGATGCTCAGAGCTGAGCCTGGGATAGGGAGAAGAGACACCTGGATACTTAAACCCCAAATGAAAGACTGAAAAGTGGGGAGTGAAGAGTATCCAAGTGAGACCAGAGTCGGCTTCTGTGGGAGAAGTTGCAGCTTGGAATTTCTGAAGCAGAAACCTGGTTGCCCAGCTTCAGGGAAGCCAAGAAAGAGAGAGACTGCTGAGCAAGAATAGGTAGTCTATTGGCAAGGCTTTAATGACCAGGGAGACTATCATCAGAAAGAACACTATTTTCGATTTCCTTCTTTGATCTTAGCTAATGGCCCCAACCAGAGAAAAGGGGTTAAAGCTAGCAGGCTGAGACCCCAATAAATTTACAGGTGTAAAAAGGTTTGACAACCAATGATGGAGATACAGAAAGAGACCTGGGAGTGAGAACCTGCCCATATGTTCAGGATGGAGGAAGAAAAGGGAGAAGCCCAACAAACATATGCCCAATGAGAGAGCACCCTATCTCTGCTATTGGCCTCCTGAATTGAAGTACAAAGAACAACGATATGGCAGATGAGAAAGGAGGTGCAGTGGGGACCAGAGGTTTTTGAACAGGCAACTCTGGCTCATAAAGAACTAGAGAGATCAGGCAGGTTTTTCTGGAGCTTGCTTGACTTTAAAAAGGGCCTACCAATGGCTTAGCCACAGTTTGGTCCCTGGCTCCGGTGAGAGACATGCACGCAGAAGCCTGTTGTGCCCCCATTGAGCCTAGGGATCCCCAGGACCCCCCAGCGGGACCCCAACCCAGACCTCCAGCACAGCCAGAGGTAGGTGGGGCCCAAAGCAGGGAGGGAGGGACCCCAACCCCAGACAGCTGTGGAGCAGCTAAGGCCGAGCCCGGGAGGGACACACCCCACCCCAGCTCCTACTTTGCCCAGCCCCCAGGGAGCCACATGACTGGAGCCTCACGAACAAGCCGTGCAAACAGGAGTGCTTGTCTGCTCGATACATGAGTTAGTGCAGAGTTTGCACAGGAGGGTGAGTGGGAGGGCCCGAGGCCCTGCCAGTGCACCCCCTAGAGAAGCCAGCCCCAGCCAAACCTAGCCTAACAGCAGCATGCCACAGATGGGTACACGCTGCAACCCAAAGGTCCCCTTGGGGTCTGCGGCCCCTGCCTCTGCCACCTCAGAGGCCTCCACCCACCTGGAGCCCTTGTTTCCAGGCTACATACAGATGAAGCCTCTGACTGTTGGCTGCAGGGGGCTGCCTGACACTTCTTCAGGCTCTGGGGTCCGGGAGCATAGCCACCTCCCGTTTGAGGTCTGCCATGCAGGCTGGAGGAGCTCCAGGCTGCAATCCAGAGACTTCCATCAGGGACTGTAAGCAGGAGATCAACTCCTACTGCCAGGCCCTTCTGCCCTGGGAGGCAAAAGGTAGACCATGGTCACCATCCAGTACAGGGGAGAACTTGAGAACCTCCCATATTGTCCAGCCCAAGCATTGGACCAAAGTGGTCACTGGCCCCAAAGCCCACTGCACAAAGGTCCCCACCCAACTTGGAGGCATGGAGAGGGGCAGCCAGGGAGACCCAGCTGCCCAATGACTACCTGCTATGGAGCCACTGAAATGATCGACCACCTCCTCTGGTTCTGTGTCTATGCCAAGGAGGCGTGGAAAATGGTAAAGCTGTTCTGCGGAGCGCTGAATGGGGTCAGCTGGCTGACCAGAGAGACGGCACTGTATGGCACCTCTCCAAACACCAGGGGAGCCTGTCAGCCTGCTCTGATCAGCTTGCATCCTGTGTCAGGAGCGCCCTGTGGAGAGCCAGGAACCACTTGATGTACAAGCACACAGACTTAGAGGTGGTAGACTGTGTTAAAATGGAGCTGAGTGAACTCCAGATCTACTACCAGAGATTGGTAGCAGAGGACAGAGAGAACACAACCAAAGCCACCTGGCAGAGACACTTGGCACAGGATTTTCCAACCTCTCCCCAGCGAGGAAGCAGACTGTGGCAGTGAAGAGGATGCAGAGATGATTGGATCCAAGGACAACAGCAGCAACACTGGAGACCCTCTGGGTGAAAATCCATGAGGAACATGGCACAGGGGACACAATGGTGGGAGTCTATTACAGACCTCCTACCCAGAATCAAGAGCTTGCCCTGGAGTTCACCAGGGAATTGGCTGAGGTCACACACTCCCAGTGCACAGTTGTCATGGGAGACTTTAACTAGCCGGACATCTCGTGGGAAGAGCACTCGGCCAAATCCAAATGGTCACAAAGTTTTCTCATGTGCGTGGATGACCTCTATCGGACCCAAATAGTCTATGAGCCAACAAGAAGTAAAGCACTGCTTGACCTAATACTGGCAACAGGGAATGACCTTATCAGTGACCTAACGATAGAAGGGAAGCTGAGTGACAGTGACCATGAGATGATCACCTTCATCATCTGCCATAAGGCTGGCAAGTCAGTCAGCAATATAGAAGTCCTCGACTTCAGGAAAGCTGACTTTGACAAACTCAAGAGGCTTGTCAGTGAGGCCCTAAAGGGCCTCAGCCCAAAGAGGAGGGGAATTTAGGATGAGTGGTTGCTCCTCAAAGGAATGATCCTCGATGCACAAGCAAAGCCCATCCCATCTTGGAGAAAAGGCAGCAAAAGGGCACAGCAGCCCCTTTGGCTCTCCAAGGAACCTGCACCTAAAAAGAAAGGCCTACAAAGGATGGAGGACGGGATCTACCTCCAAGGAGGATTATTCCGCACTGGTCCAGACCTGTAGAGACCAAACCAGGAAAGCCAAGGCTGCAATGGAACTCCAACTCGCTACAAGTATCAAGGACAATAAAAAGTCCTTTTTTTAGATATGTGGGGAGCTGGAGGAAAAGCAAAGGCAACACTGAATCCCTTCTAAACCAGATGGGACATCTGACGACCTATGCCCATGAAAAAGCCAACTTGCTAAATGGGTACTTTGTGTCAGTCTTTCACCAGTCCCAAGGGACACCCCTGCCCATTACGGGACAGGAAGGCCTGGGTCAGGGAGATTCCTTACCCTCCATCAATGCTGCTAACCTTGTGAAGCAGCACCTTGAGAGGCTGGACACCTTCAAGTCAGCCAGCCCCGACTGCTTATGCCCCAGGTTACTCAAGGAGCTGGTGAGCATCATACCTCAGTCCCCAGCACAGATCTTCAAGAACTCCTGGTACTCTGGTGAAGTGCCCGAAGATTGGAAGAAGGCCAATGTGGTGCCTGTCTTCAAGAAGGGGAGGAAAGTGGATCCAGCAAACTACAGGCCCATCAGCCTGACCTCTATCCCAGGG
>JAGPOW010003642.1:91920093-91963553 GCA_030014935.1 Caiman crocodilus | reverse complement strand
CCTGTCTTCAAGAAGGGGAGGAAAGTGGATCCAGCAAACTACAGGCCCATCAGCCTGACCTCTATCCCAGGGAAGGTCCTAGAAAAGATTATCAAAGAGACCTTTCTGAACAGACTGGCTGAGCGCAAAATCCTGAGGACTAGCCAGCATGGGTTTGTTGCAGGTAGGTCTTGCTTGACCAATCTTATTTCCTTTTGTGACCAGGTGACCTATCACTTGGACAAGAGGGAAGAGATTGATATCATATTCTTGACTTTAAAAAAGCCTTTGATCTGGTATCCCTTGATCACCTCTTGGCAAAACTGGCCAACTGTGGCCTTGACTTCTCCACGATCTGCTGGCTGGGAAATTGGCTCCATAGTCAGACTCAAAGGGTGGTGGTTGATGGAAGTCAATTGTCATGGTGCGCTGTGACCAGTGGGGTCCATCAAGGCTTTGTCCTTGGGCCTATATTGTTCAACATCTTCATTAACGATGTGGACATTGGTGTCAGAAGCAGGCTAGCCAAGTTCACAGATGACATCAAACTTTGGGGTAAAATATCCACACCTGAGGACAGGAGGGCAATCCAGGTTGACCTTGATGGGCTTAAGTAATGGGCAGATGAGAACCTGATGGTGTTTAATACTGAAAAATGCAAGATTCTCCACCTTGGGAGGAAAAACCCACAGCATGCTTATAGGCTCGGGAGTGCTACACTGGCTAGTACTTCTTACGAAAGGGACTTGGGGGCCTTGATTGACCACAAGATAAACATGAGCCTTCAATGTGATGCTGCGGCTAGTAAAGCAAGCAAATCGCTGGCTTGCATCCATAGATGCTTCTCAAGCAAATCCCAGGATGTCATTCTCCTGTTGTACTTGGCCTTGGTGAGGCTGGAGCTAGAGTACTCCACAATTCAAAAAGGATGTGGAGAAGCTTGCGAGAATCCAGAGGAGAGCTATGCACATGATCAGAGGTCAGGAAAATAGACCTTACAATGAGAGGCTGAGAGCTATGGGACACTTCAGCCTGCAAAAGCACAGGCTCAGGGGTGATCTGGTGACCATGTATAAGTTTATTAGGGGCGTTCATCAGGATCTGGAGGAACGTTTGTTTACCAGAGCGCCCCAAGGGATGACAAGGTCAAACAGTCACAAACTCCATGACCATTTCAAGTTGGACATAAGGAAGAACATCTTTACTGTCTGAGCCCCCAAGGTCTAGAATAGACTGCCGATGGAGGTGGTTCAAGCACCTACATTGAACACCTTCAAGAGAAATTGGATGTTTATCTTGCTGGGATCCTATGACCCCTGCTGTCTTCCTGCCCTTGGGGAAGGGGGTTGGACTCGATGATTTTCCAAGGCCTCTTCCAGCCCTAATGTCTATGAAATCTATGAATAAGATCCTGTCACAAGGCCTTTACTCCATTCCCTTAAAAGTGAGGGAATTCTAGCAAAATTTTAGGGAAATCAGAATTGAGGGAAAATAGAGAACATTTAAAGAAAAGCTGTTATTACTTACAAATATGTTCAAAGAATGAACCAGGCGCTCAGTGCATGAATTCTATGAATTGTTTTTTCACATGAATAGTTTAGTCAGGCAAATTTTTCCTCTTCGTTATCATTTTACCAATGTGGAGTAAAAAAAAAATCTTAAGACTTTCCTATACATTCCTGTTTGGTTGGAACCCAGAGCAATACTGGATTATAAAGATCATCCTGAATATTTAGAAAATCAGTTGAGAGTCATTAGGCTTTTGATTCATAAAGAATCATAAAATCATGGAGAAGAAGGGCTAGAAAGGACCTTCGCTGGTCACTTAGTCCAACACCCTGCCTGAGGCAGGAACACCCCTATCCAAACCACCCTGTAGAATTACTGATTTGTAAACTCTTAGTAAAACTCGTCAGCCCTGACACAACAGTTTTATGAGAGACAGTCCTTGTGATATGCAGCTCATATATATTCCAAACATTTGAACGGTTGGAAAGGAAAAGGTAAAAGGAAAATGACCTGCTTAGAATCATATAACAAGCTAATGATAAAAATCTTGGCAATAAGACCCAGGTCTGATGATTTTTTTTTCCCAGTCCCATGTCTGCTTACAGACCCTACTGCCATTTCATGGAATGATTCATTGCCTAAGAGATTTATCATACTTGTCTGCAGTTATTCTTATGGTTTGAGTAAATCTGTACTATCCCCTATTTAGGAATGCGCTTATGATAAAGTATCACAAGAATGTATCAATTCTATAGAATAATGTTTCTGACTATTCTGATAACACATTAACTAAACAACACCTTGGTATTGATTTGACACCATGTGGTGGTACAAATAATGATATGACAAACAATGCTGTCAATGCTTATCTCATTCTTTTAGAATAATATGTTGCTTCAAGCAGTCTAACACTAGGTTATAGAAAATATTAAATGATAGATGCAATGAAACAATACAAGAACAATCTTGCCAGAGGTTATGGTGATTTATGTTTTCACTGTATTTTTATTAAAAGGTTCTGCTTTAAGTACTGTATATCCTGAATATTTGAGAATAGGAAAGTAGTAGAGAGAATTTGTACTATAAAACCACTTTGTATAGGTGTTATGATCCCAAATGCCAATTATTTACATATGAACATCTCATTGAGCTAGTGTCAATTGTGAGCATATTTGAGGGAGTTTTCATGGGATTTGGGTACGTGGCGTGTGTATAAGGACCTCTGCTGTGTGCAGGACAGGGTAGTCGAAATCGTATGCATTATTAATGAAAACAGAAAAGGAATGAAAGAAATCAAGGAAGCTCAAATACTATAAACCACATCTCCCAGAGCACAAAAGGCTGCAGCCAGACAAGGAAGCAGGCAAGAAGATAAGCTGGGAGCCTAATGTGCCCATTAAAAGGAGGAAAAAATCAATCTAAAGCTTGCTGTATCTATTTTGCGGCTGCCAGGCTCCACCCATGAGGCTCCATTGCAGAAACATGTAGGGCCAGCATGTGAATAATACCACAAGTGGCAGGGTTGCAGGCTGTGCCAGACCCAGCAGCAGGTTTAAGAGGGATAAATCCTACCTTTGCTCAGGCAACCCAACGGCCTATGTTTGACATTCACTTTGGCTTCAGTGAAAGCCCTCTGAAGGCATTTGTGTACGCTCACAGGAATAGAGAGAGCACTGTTTACTTCATACTGCTGGGGAACTTCAAGACAGCTTGTCCCTTCAGATACGGACTGTGTGTGTGCGTGAGGGGTGTTATGGTGGGTGGAGTGGGGTGGGAGAGAGAGAGAGACAAAGCTGGGCTGCTAGCTCCATCTTGTAATGCTCTCCTACACTGCATGTGAGCCTCATATGATGCAGCCAGACAGACCCTGTGCCTAGGCTCTGCACTCCTGCCAACCCATGCTGGGTCCCTGCTGGACCCAGGGTACCAGCACAAGCTCTATGTTCCCACCCACCACTGCCACTCCCCTGCCATTTTCCTGCTTTCCCTACTGCACACCTGCCTGCCACCATAGCCATTCCCCCAGCTGCCACCACTTTCTGCGGCCCCCGTTGCTCCCCTCGCCACACCCTATGCCGCTGCAGCTTTCCACAGCCCCCCTCACCTCTTCCCCTGCTGTTCCCTTCAACCCTCACTACTCTCCACACTGCTGCCAACTTCTGCATCCCTTGCTCCTCCCCCGACTTCTCACTGTGCTGCTGCTGCTCCTGCAGCTCCTCCACTACCACTACTTTTTGCAGCCCCCCACACCACTCTCTGAGCCACTGCTGCTTCCCACTCTGGCTCTGGCCCAGGACATAAAGCACCCCACAATTCACAGCTGTTTACCGCCCCCATCTGATCTTATCTGCCTTTTTACTCAGAGGGAGGGAGGGAAGGGAACAGGAGGGCAAGGGCTAGGGTTGCCAGGCCAGAAGCTGCAGAGCCTTCTGGTTGAGGGCTGGAGGTGGGGTGGAGTAGGGCAGGCCTTGCTGCTCAGGTGCTGGGTCCTGCCACTGGCTCCCCCTGGGTCCTGCTGCCCCAACATCCGTCATCTTTGACAGGCAGTCAGGGGCAGATAAAAATTAATTTTCTAAAATGTTTGGGGGGGCCACAGGCTGGATAGAATGTTGTGGAGGCCACATTTCGCCCCTGGGCCATATTTTGCCCACCCGTGCTATAGAGCGTGCAGGAGGATACTTTGACTGGTAAATTTGTCCCGTTCACAGCATTACAGGTTTGCTAAAACAGTAGGCTTAACTAATGAGAAACACTGTCAACAAAGCTTTTGATCTTAATCTAAATGTTTTACTTAGCATAATGTTTAAATATCTCAGAGAAGCTGTTCATAAACTCTGCTTTGAATTTTGTTCCCATTTTTCATGAGCAGCAAAACTCACTCAGCTTGTAAACAAAAGTGGGATCCCTGGATAATTTGTATGTTCACTAGTCAGAGAATCCTCCTGCAACTGTGTTTGCTTGTAACCACAATAAATCAAAAAGAAACCAATAACCATATAACTAAAATAAAGATGGAAGATACGAAAATATATAAACAAAAAAGATATCAGAAAAATAACCTGTTCTTGCCTTGCACCTCCAGTCCAAAGATGCAATCTCTGGCAGCTTTTCCCTTTGACCTTATCATCAGTCCTTCCTGCAATTTCTCCCATTACCTTGTTTTATGCAGCCTACTTTTTATTATTGCTGAGAGACTACAGCCTCTCCTGTACGTAGGGAGACTAAAGAAAAAACAACCTCTGGAGGCAGGCTTAAGTACAGTTGTTTTCCTGGCAATTTGCATACATTACCTCTTGGATTCTTGGTGAAGTAAGGAGGACAATATTCTGCATATAAATTCCTTCCCTCCCCCACCCCAAGGTGTGGCCCCTTTCTTTTAATGTAAATCTACCACTGACTGTAAGGGCTAAGTTCATGACCATTACCGTACAGATATAAGGGTGATAAGTCAACACACCCTTGTTCTAAGCACTTGAATCTTCAGCCAGAAGTTCAAGGCCATAGCAGAAGCACTCATGGCATGGCCTATCAGATTCCAATGAAATCAGCAGATTCTGCTAAATACATTGTCACAAAGGCAGAAAAAAAGAAAGGGAGCCACTTAGGCTTTAAGTCCCTCTTAGCTGCTAAAGAAACTCATTGTCACTTGAAAGCTGTGATCCTATTGTACAATCCTGGATTTATTATAACATAAAAGAAATACATTTGATAACAAATACTATAATACATAGATGCATAAAGGTGATAAGACTACATACAGCTCACTATTACCTATATGTAGAGATTACATATGTCATAACAGTAAAAGACATTCAAGAAAACATCTATGACACCCTATGAACTCCCAGTTTGTGACAACATGTAATTGACAGAAGTTCATCAATCAGCATAACGCAATCTGTTTGCCATGATTCACTCCTAGCTACAACCTTGAGTGACAAATGAGGAGTTTCACTGAAGATGGCACCACTCATGTTTTGATCCTGTCCAGCAGTATTTCTGCTACTTCAGTCTCGCATCTTTTTGAGCAGGGTGGCTGTTTTTTAGCTATTGCTAAATTGGAAGGATTCTGTGACATGGAAAAATATCTCCTGGGTTGAAATATCTCCTAGGCTTTTCACAAGCAACTTGCTAGTGTGTTGGGATTTGCTAGTTTATATTCTGGAGTCTGCGGCACATGGTTGCAATGGCTACAGTGGGAGACCACATATTTGAGGGGATGCCTTTGCAGATCACGGCCTTTATTTGAACGCTAGATTCAATGAGAAATGAAGGTGTGAGCATTGTGGAGTGTCTAAGAATTCATTTGTAATCTAGTTTTTTTATTTCCGGCAACCTAATATGCATTCTACGCGTGAATTTGCGTTTGGAATGCATAGTGTTAATGTGCTTACAGTTAACAAGACAAAATGTCCATCAATACTAGAGATGCAAAAAATATTATAGTTTCCTTTCTATTCAAAAGTCCTATTTTGGCTACTAGGGCTGTCATTGTCAAACATCAGGCAGTGTGTGAATGAGTCTGGGTTGACAGTCAATACACTGTGTTTATTGTTTTCATATCCTAACCTTTCTGTTTTTTACTCTCTCAGGCCTCATTGCTCAGCAATTGATTTTGCTTCCAACAGAGAACTTTAATGCCCACCATAAATAGAAGTTTGGGAATAACATTTTAAATTAAACACTCAATTATTGTAATGCTCTGTTTATTGGCTTTCCCACTTATTTGATCAATAGGCTGCAAATGGTACAAAATACAGTAGTTGGAAGCCTGATTGACAGTTTAATTACATGAACCTAATCTCACTCTTTTTGCATTGGCTACAAAAAATGTATGCCAAAGAGTTTGTTCTGGGGTTTATATTAGAGTTTACATGGAACTAATACATCTTTCTGAGTGAATTGCTTCTTGTACTGTGCTCACTGAGAGAAGCTGGTATGGCTCTCCTTACAGTTTTGCTCCCCAAATGGAGCAAGCTTGAATGATTACTCCTTTATCTATTTACAGTTATGCCATGGAAATCATTGTCTATCACATCCAGTGTGCCTGAACCTTTTATTATCTCACTAACAGCAAACGACACCTAGCACCATGTTAGCACTTGCCTCACATAAAAGGAGAACCTTTATGCATAGCCTATCCCCATGAGGAGTCCACTGGAGAAGGAGGTGGCAGTCAAATAGTGAGATTTAAAAAAAGAAAGATTTGGATAATTATATTCATATTTGTGACAACATTTGTTGTTATGTGAGCTGTAGCAATATGGGCTGTCAGTGGAATAAGGTCAGAGAATTTACTGAAGAGCGAAAGATTTCACAAGTACTATCTGTCCCTAGCCAAAGCACCTCTGGTACCCAAGCTAGCTCATTTAAAGATAGCGGAGAAATCTTACATGATATTGCAGTATCCTGTAAGTGCTTACAGGGTCAAGTGGCAGCTGAGCAGGGTTTCTGAGAACCTAACTCATGTCTAAAGGGGTTTGTACATGACACAGGGATTTAATTCTCCCTAAATTGAAGTGGTGTTTTTTTAAAACAATCGCTTCAATTTAGGGCGAAGTTAAACCCTGTGTTGTGTACACCCATGTCAGAGCCTGATCCTTAACTGCCTCTCCAGAAGTTGTGGGAGAGGACAGCGAGCTGCTGGTGGGCAAAGCGGCCCCTGAGCTGCAAAGGGGGGAAGAGGGGGATGGTGTTTCTCTCCATGGCAGCGGCGGCCCTCCCTGCCCCCATCCTGTGGCGCCCGCCCGCAGCCAGTCCTGGGGGGCACTGCAGCCACCGAGGGACCCCACACAGCTGGGGCAGGCAGACAGGCAGGCTCTGGGGGGGGGGGGGGGGAGATCAGGCTCGCCGCTTTTTTCCCCCCCCTTCTGTGGAGACTGCCTTCCCAGGCTGCTACTGAGCTGCCTGCATCATCTGCCTGCAGAGCCCCTGAGCCGTACAGAGCCTGGTGCTTCCCTCTATGTCTATAGGGTAGGAAACCAAAACTCCTCAGAGGTGTTTTACACTGCAGTTTCCCAAAGTCTTTTAAGGTGCAATACACTGCCAAATGTACTACAGCGGCTGGAATTAACGCACAAGATGCCACTGAATGTGCAAACAGTGATGCCATTAAAGAAGCACAAAAGGCATTTAACCTCCTTTAAACCTGCTTAGACATGTCGTCTACAAATGCCCTAAAGAGACAGATAATTACCTACATGCCTCCAAGGATCTGGCCCTCACTTTTGTAAATGCTTTGATGAACAGAGGTGGGGATTACTCACAAACTCAAACCTAAGCATATGTCATTTATGACTTTCTGAAATGATTAACAAACATGCTGTGCTAGTTCAGTCTAATTCAGGTAATTCTAGTCCAGTACCTGTCTTCAAGGACAGCAAATAGGGAATGCCTTAGCAGAAATGTGTAAGGAACAGGGTACATGTAGAACAATCAATTCCGTGACATACTGTCCTAGACACCAACACTTATAGGTTTGGGCGTGTCCTGAGTTTGGGATTACATCCCTGATTTCTTCACCTGACGGCCTTATCCTTCATAAATTTTTTCTTACTTTTATGAACCCATTTGTACTATTGGCCTCCACCACATCCTGTGGCAGAGTTTTACAAGTTATTGTTGTGCTGTTTCAATATGTACTTTATTTTGAACATGCTGCCTGAAAATATAAGAACTGGAGGTGCTTGGTAAAATTATGAGACACAGCTCCTTATTCACTTTTTTCCAGACCTTTCACATTATTTGGATATCTATCATTCTCCCCTCAGTTCCCCATTTAGAAATGAAAAAACTGTTGGCAAATAAAGGCCACTTCCATTTTCAGTAAAGTTAATTTCTTACTTAACAGCTTCATCTTCACTATTGTATACTCTGTGTTGTTCACATAAATATAGGTCAATTTGTGTGATAGTTAGTACAGGCTATTATTTCTAATAACAATTTGTGATTTAATAAACACAGAGCGACTGTTAAATCCTTAATGGAAATGCACATTTTAATGTGAAATTTAAACTCACACCTGATTGCATTCACTCTGATTTGCACTGACAGTTTTTTGAAATGCAAAGTGTATCTTTAAGAATCAGGAATGATTAATTGTCAATTTGTACACTCATTTTAGTGGGTAAGGGAGGCAGGTTGTCATGGACAGAATTCCAGTCTTTCTTTTAAATACTAAGTGTGATCACCAGTTGGCATTCATCACTCGCTATTCAGTTTTAAGGGACTATTATTATCAAGTGATGTGCAGTAGATCTAGTATTCTTTATTAGAAGGTTGTTGCAGAATGGTGATAAATGATAACAAGAGAATTAGCTTTGGGAAAATGGTGCAGCTAGGGCTGAGGCTCCCAGCCTGGACCTGCCCTGAACCACAGCCCCTGGGTCTTCTCCAGAATATCTGGATCAGATATTAGCACCCAGAATGAGGAGCTGGTGGGAAAGTTGCAGGGTGAGCCCAAAACCCTGGTGTCATGAATTCCACTCTGTTTTGGTGGGGGGGTTGCAGTGTCATGAAAGTTTTCCTTTGCTTCACTTTACTGATTTGGCATATATGATCTCATTAGAGAACCTTTGTACTGCATATATCTATGCTACTGTTATTTCTGTACAGATTGTATTCTATTGCCTGTGTATCTCTTTATAAGTATGCTTGTTGTTCAGGCAGGGGACTGACTAGCAAGGATAGAATCAGTGTCTTGGAATTTCGGGCTTTGGAGGTTCAATGACACTAGTTGCCAGGACTGGTGGAGTCAGTGGGAGGCTGGTCTCCAAGAACCCTGGCAAGGACACTCATGGGAGGCTTGGGGTGACAGGCGAGAAGATAAGAATCAGTGGTTGTTTTGCTGTTCTGTCTCCAAATCTATGGTCTGTTTTGGTTGCCCAGCTCTTTTCTTCTGTGTTGTTTGTTTCTCCTCATGGATTCCCTGTGGAAAGGGAAATTTCTAAGGGAAAGACAGTTCAGGCTGCCCTTTCCATGGAAAGGGGGACCTATAATTTAATTTCAACCCAAAAATAGGGTGGTCAGTTGGAGCTGGCAGAGAATCCCTCACCACAGTTTCAGGGTCTGATATAAAGGCAGTAGAGCTGAGGCTTGCTGTGGTAAGGAGCCATCCCAGGACAACCTCAGTCTGTTCCTTGCTTGGGGCAATGGAAACCACGATGTGGAGACACTTGAGGCTCTGGGGGTCCCCTGAAGATGGGTTTGTGATCCCTTTTATTGAGGCATATCCAATAGCTTGCCACAAGCAACTATAGAGGTTCATGACACTGAAGTGTGATATCCTGTATAAGAATGAGAAGACTGGTGATTAACATACTCTCCGACCTCCTAGTGGACGGTTCATCCTGAGTTGCATTGTCAATGTGCTATTGATTTTGGCCAAGAAGTTAGATGGCACAAAAGCCAAAGGCCTGTACTAGTGTCACTATCTGGACAAGGAGACACCAGCTGTAGTAATGGTAGAATGGGTCAGAATGGGACATGTTGAACGCAGCAAATAACAGGTGATGAAGAACTATTGGGCAATCAGTGTGGCAATGTGTGCAGGGCACAGGGGAGCAGCTTCTTTGGAGGAGCTGGTAGAAATTCCCGTTGGAAAGAAGAAAATGCAGGCCCACCAGTCCCACCTCAATAGGATACTAACATCAAACTATCATGCATCCCCTGAGAAGGGGTAAAAGGGTGAAATCACACAAGCCCAAAGATGCAGTGGTATGATACAAGAGGCAGAGTTTTGGCCTAACTCTGACTCTTGTTCCTTCTTGGAGCTTTAGCCTATTATAGGAGTAAAGTAGCCACTTTGGGTCCACCTGACCTAGCGACTGGTGTGTCCAGTCTTTGGGGCACCCCAGAAGCTTCCTGAGGATGCCTTGAGAGAGACTAGAATTAGAACAGGCCAAAGTATGTCAGTGCACCTTCCACCTCCAACTTTCCAGCTCCACATGCTGCCAGGAGCCAATGGGGGAGAGCAGAATCATGGGGTCTGTAAATTCCACACCAGTTGGTTTTTTTAATAGAAAAATCTTTATAAAGTGGCTGAAGCTGGAGATTCCCACTCCCAAGGTTCGTAGCTTTCTGTCTCAGCAGCTGCCTTTGCTCCAGCAATGACTGCAAGCCTGGTTCCAGCAGCTGCATGTTCCCGTCGGTCTTGGAAGGAACAGCACAATGAGTTCTTCAGTCTCTGGTGCTCCAAGACAGTCACTGATCAGGATGTTGTGTATGCACAGACCTGCTTGGCTGATCTTGAAGTGTCCAGCTATATGGGGGGTTTCATACTGGGCTCCAAGGTCTGGTTCTTCAGAAACATGATTGATTCAGAGAAGAGGCCAGTAGTTTGAGAAAGATGCATCCCTTATGTGGACAGCTGAGGCTGGGCAGATCTTTGTCTGGAATCCAAACCCAAGCAATGAACTTTTTGATAAACAGGAGTGTTTATAATGGGTAAAGCTGTCTGGGAGCTTACACTTCAGGGACTTGACTGATCCAATTAAGGTTGCTGGCAAAACTCCTATTAACCTCAGTGAGAGCAGGTTTGGCTTGGAAAAAAATAATCAAAGGAAGATCCTGGTGATTCATTCTAATGCCTAATGCTCTTGATCCAGTAAAGATTTAGGTTAAGACTCCAATCCACAAAAGCTACTGGCTGCAGGGCATGGGGGAGGATACAAGGATACCTTTGCTCTGCCTAATTGCTGGATTTGGGGGTGTGTGGAGTGGAAATGTGTTCAGGGCTTGTTTGGGGTCAGCCGTTTGATGCTAAGCAGAGAAGAGTATGGCATGAATTTCTGATATAGTGAATGGGGTGAATCAGATATTTAGGAACAGGACACATAAGAGCCAGCTCCAGGTTGGGGGAGGGAAGGAGGAGCCTAAACCGGCCAATGGCAAACACTGACGAGAGAGGCGTCTGTGATCCTGTATCCCTGACTAAAACAGCCTTAGATTTGAGCACAAGTTCTTATACTAGGTCAGGATTCATGGTTTTGAACTTGAGCTCTTCCACCATCTGGATTGCTTTTTCTATTTCAGATGCAAGAGGAGGTGAAAGTAGTGGTCCACACTGTTTCCATAATAGTCTCACGGTTATATCGCTTGCTGACAAAGCGTAACACTTGACTCTTCCCCCTTCTGCCTGAGATGGTTCAGATTTATATCTCCCATCTCTCAGGAGAGTGTCCTAACCACAGAGGTAGAGGCCAGGCTGGGGTGAGGGATGCTCACCTGGGAAGATTGGAGGTTGTGCTCCAGGCAGTGTTTTTGTTTTATCCAATGTTTAGCACTAAATGCATACACAATCCTTGGAGCAGGGGCCACAGCAAGGAATCCCCCAGGGAAGGGTGCCAGTGTCACTCTTCCTCTTTGGCCTGATGACCCTTGTGCTCTTGGCTGGCTTCCAGCATGACAGCCAGGGCACTGTTGCAGGACACGGGAGATGTGGGTTTCAAACTCAATCAGTCTGAGGAGGGCCTAGAAAACAAGTCTCCCACTTCCTGGGCAAGTGCTTCAACTAATAAGTGATTGCTTAAAACAGGGCTACCCAACTTCCAAGTCCCTAGGGACCAAATGTTGCAGGGGCCTTGCCTGCAGGGCCACACACCACACTAATCACTCCCTACCCTCCATTGTGACACTACACAAGCCCCCTCTCACTGAACAACTATCTGCCCCCACCCCTGTGCTGCATGAATGCATAAATACAATCCCACAACTCATTGCAACATGTGCCCATGCAGGTACATGTTACCTGTGCAACATGTGCCTATGCACAGCTGCACTAAACAGGCACAGTCCCCCTTTCACAAAGCCCTGATCTCCCACAGCCCTGGATTTACCCTCTGGTTCCTGAACTGCTACACTAGCCCACTCCCTAGGGCAAAGGCAGGAAGTGGCAGCTGGAGGAGAGAGGGTAGAGCCGGGAGACTACAGATGCTATTGCAGAAAGACCAATAGCAGGGAGTGGCAGCCTGGTGAGAACTCAGGAGCCACACATTAATCCCTCATAGGCCTTGGGCTGCCAGTTAGACAGCCTTGATTAAAAAAAATATGCCCCTCTTTCTCCTTTGGCAGCTGGAGAAACTTTGGCTACATGTAAGAGCAGTTAGGCTGGTCAGGGCCCAGAAGCCAGGATCAGGGAAACTGGAGTCAAGAACCCAAGGCCAGGACCAGAGTCAGGATTGCCAAGCCAAAGTCAGTGTAGCAGAGCATTGGTGAGTGGTCCCAAGTGGGTCAGGAGTATATGGTAGCAAGCAGTCCATTACCCAGAAACTTGCTGCTATCTGGTCTGGGCTTAAAGGCCTATGCAGGCAGGACCATTTTCCTGTAGCCCTGGGGTAGGTGGGGGTGACTCAGCCTAGCCCCTGATCACTTCCAGCTCGGATGACATCAGGAGGCAAAGTCTTTTTCATGCAAATAATATTTCTTTAAACTATTTGAATGAGAGCCAGTTCTTCAATGGTCTTTGAATCTGAGGAAAAAGGTTATTTTATATTACAGGGTTCTGGGGTTGTCTTTCACTTCATATTAAAGCAGTCTGATTGGTTAGGAAGTAGAAAAAGAAAATATATTGAGCTGCTGGCTTTGCAAATTCATAAAGGGCTCAAGGTCCTTTCAAAGCCACACCAGTACTAAAAGTTTGGCAGGCCAAATTATATCTACAGTGACACCTCTGCAATGTCATTGCTTACAGTGGGTTTCAACAGGGGTTATTATTAGAACTTAGAAACTTTTTGGGATGGACAAAAAGGAATAAAACATGTGGTTCCCTTTCTTTCAGCTATGTTGTCCTTGCTGGCTTAATGAGACTAAAAATAGGAAAAGTTGATATAGGTAAATTAAGTTTATCAATGAAGCCAGTAAAGATCACTCTGCAAATCCACAGAGAGCAAATGTACTAAACAAAAGGTGCAATCTTTAGACAACTGACTTTCTGAACAGAGCCACACTCTAGATAAAGAGGCTTTAAATAAATGAATGCTTGAATGAATTCTGCCATTCAGCGTTGGGGATGGGGAATGTAGCAAAGTGAAATGTAACTTGCAGTTAAATGGGAGTGACTTCTGCAAGAGTGGACTCAGGGAGGACTCTAAAAAGTGGTGGGGGGGTGCAGTTGCAGCCCCTCCCTGCTTCATTGCCAAGAGCTCTAGGCTTGGCCATCAGATGCATGCACAGCGAGCTCTCTAGTGCTCCCACAGTCCCCTTGTCAGCATCCTAGATCCACTGCTAGGTAGACTTGTGCAAACAGAGTTAAAAACACTGGAGCAATAGTCTCAAGTTGCAGCAAGGGAAGTTTAGGTTAGATATTAGGAAAATATTTCTCTGTAGGAGGAAACAGGTTACCCACAGAGATGGAATCTCCATCCTTGGAGGTTTTTAAGACCCAGCTTGGCAAAGCCTTAGCTGGGATGATCTAGTTTGGGTAGGTCCTGCTTTGAGCAGGGAGTTGGATCAGATGACCTCCTGAGGTCCTTTCCAGCCATAATTGTCTATGATTCTATGAATTAGAACTGAGAAGATTAAGTGGAAGTATTTGGAAGGGCAAATTGAAGAACTGGATGCTTCTTTCTGGGATCCTTTGAACCTACCTGACTTCCTGCTCCTGGGGTAGGGGGCTGGACTTGATGATCTTAAAAGTCCCATTCCCACCTCCAAACTGGCAAATCACCATCTTTTCTATTTTAAGCAAAGTGGAGCACTTTCAGTAGGCAGGAGTGAGAACCCAGCTCCAGAAGATCCTTTAACCTGGGGCTGGAAAGTAATGTTGTTGGAAATGTGGGTTCAACTTCCCTCAAGCAGACGAGAAAACGTAACCTGGGTTTCTCATGTCTCCAGTAAGTGGAGACTCTAAGCACTGGTTCCTGAGTGAAAGGGGTTGCTACCAGTAACAATGATGGCATCTTGTGAGGAAGATCTGGTTTACTGTGCCTAACAAAGAGAAAGGTTTGAGTCGTGAATCCTGAGTGAATGGAGGTGTTTGTCTACAGCCCAGAAGTAGGTGCCTAATGGCCTGATTTTCAGACGCACCTAACTCCCATTGATTTTTATGGAATTTAATGCTAAAATACTTGTCAGTATCTGGGCCTTGGCCCTGCGGAGGGCTGGGTTTAAAGCACCCCCTGCTCAGAATGACCTATTACCTGTCCTAGGGATCTCCCTGCTTTGTATGCTGGCTTTTGTGGCTCCCAGTCTCAAATGCCTAAATCTCTCCATACATTGTATACAGGAGTCAAAGCACTAACTTTGCAATTGTGGATTCTACTAAGCCTTGAGGGGCCTAAAATTGACCTGCTGCCATGTCCAGGTCCTTTTGTGGATCTAGCACCTAGCAGGTGGGTCTTCTGCTCCTCTACCCACCTGCTGGTTCAGTTGAGCTACAGCACATACAGTAAGACTGAAATTTGTTGATCAGGAGCCAGGCCAGGGACCGAGAAAGACAACATGAAAAGAAGATTTGAGGAATATGTAGGAAGAAACAAGCTAAGTACAAAGTCAGAAAGTGAACTAGAGATAACATGGAGAAGGTGTGAGAGAACAGGGAGAAGAAATGAAGTCCTAACATACTGTGTAAAAGTGTGAATGAAAAGAAAAAGAAGCAACCAAGATGCAGTAGGTCAATTTTTTTTTTAGAAAGCTAGATGAGCACCTTCCACTTAAACAGGGCAGAGAAGAAAAAGAGAAGTGAGAAAGAGAGGAGGTAAAAGAGCAGCCCAAGATGAGAAGAACAAAAGGGACGTAGGAAGGAAACAAAGTGTAGGACTCCATCGAGAGAAAAGGGTTTTTTTTTTCTTCTTTAGGCCAATTTCTGAGGAACACTTGACTTCTCTGGGGACTGGGGTTTTACTTAAGCTGAGAAGTGACAACCTCCCTTCTTGCCACCTCTGTCTTCTAATCAAGTACTTCTATCCCAATACCAGCTACTTTCTTTGGGTCACTGGCCTGGTCTGGCAGAACTTTTTTCTCTGCATGCAGCCAGTGGGCCAGCTCACAAGAAGACATATCCAGACATCTGTTAATGACAGCTGGACGTGGAGCCAATAAAAAGAAGCTAGAGCTCTGCTTATTAGCATCATCTCCTACTACAGTAACTTCCTTTTTCATTTTTTATTTCAGTGTGTCCTAAAATGAAACATAGGGTCCTGTAAATCCGGGTCCTGTAGGGTCCTTTTTAGTCATTCCTGACTTCATTAGAGCCCTTCAATGGGATCATGTGCCCTAATTTGAACCTTTGTGGCAGTGAGTCATTGCAGGGGCACAGAATCATTTGAGGTGCAATCTGGCCCAGTTAATCCCTGCTTTCATTCAGTCTACCTCCTTCTTCCCCCAATTTGCTGTTCTGCAGTCCCAAAAGCCCCTACGCTGTTGGAATAGCATAGAACTGGTGGAGTTAGCATTAGACCTGTTCTAAGGCCTGTCTCAAGTAGGTGTAAACATCAATTTTGGGCAAACATACAACAGTCTCTTTATACTTGACTATATGGCACAGGAAGGCTCTAAAACAATGATCATAGAAATCATAGAAATGATAGAGTTGGGAGGAGCCTCATGAGATCATCTAGTCCAACCCCTTGATCGTACCAGGATCATCCCAAACTAGATCATCTCAGCCAAAACTGTCTAGCCAGGTCTTAAAAACCTCCAAGGATGGAAATTCCACTGTACCAGTGATTTACCTTCCTTGTTGTTAGAATGTTTTTCCTAATATGTCATAAAAACTTCCCCTGCTGCAACTTGAGATCATAGGTCCTTGTTCCAATAATTCTGTCCTCATATAAACAGCAAACAGTAAAAAGCCAGCATTGCTTTTAAAAGAATTAAAGACAGCTAGCACACGTATGGAAGTTCCCAGCCAAAGTAGATGTTGATAAGACATCTGTGATGCTTTTAATCTGTTATCTGAGCTTTGCAAATATGACCTTCATTATTCTAAATAGGGGGGCAGTATTTTCCACAAATGTTTCATAGGGTTCATTAGTATATGCAACTTCTTTTACATTGTGTCAGCTTATAATTTGCATATATAGGACAGTCAGATCATGGCTTAACAACTTAATACTGACTGCCTTTGCAGATTGCACTAGGTGGTTTGTGCTAGTCTTGAAGCTTACCCATAATACCACAATTTCCTGTCACAATCAGTTGAACAGAGAATGCTCCAGAGGAAGTTATGAAGAAAGCAAGTAAGTGGCCCTCTATTTCTGACTGTTTGATAAAGTGTTTTCTTTTAATTAATTGTTCTGGTTGAAGTTTATTTGGAGTGGTTCTCATTCTGCAGCATGGTTTGGAGGAGTGAGGGGGCTTGCAGTTCAGATGAATACATGAGCACATTTCAGAAATACTACAATTTTTTCTGCATGTTGCTGAAGAACAATTGCAGAAGGTTCAAGGAGACACTTTCATTTATTGATGCGGGAACTGGGAGGAAAGTAGCTTAAAATATTCAGCTTTGAGATACTGCCACAACTGGGATTTCTGATAAGCAAACTTGTAAATGTTCCTTTTGCCATTGGTAAATCTACTGTATGCTTGTAAATGTTCCTTGAAGGCAGTAAATGAAAAGGCAGTTTCATGTATCCAGGATAGCATGTTTTAGAAGTGACACTTACTTATGTGCCCTGGTGAGCTCCTTGTGGGCTAGAGATCACTCATAACATTCATACAACAAGTTATTTGCTATAAAGGCTACATGTACCTCTTTGCTAATGGCTTCCTGTCTTTGTAAGAGGAAATAGGGTGGAGGGGAACAGCAAGTAATCCCTCTGGCCCACACTCAGATAACCTGAGTGTATAAAGCTACTGCATGGTTCCTAGTGGACATTATTGCCTGTCCAGAGTCCTCTTTGGCAAAGCATCTACTGCCCCTGCAGCTGGAGCTCGAACATTTGTGGACTCAAGTCCTCGACCTACAAGAAGCCAAACCAGAGCGAGAATATTAGGTGCTGGACTCACAATGCCTGTATGAGGAAATATTGTGGGAAATTTTGGGTTGCTATGCAGTTGTTTTGCTGGTAATATGGGAACTAAGCCAAGCAAGAGCAAGATGTGAAGACTGTTTTCATTATTCTATGTAAAAACAGAATCTAATTTTCCTTAATGTCTTCACATTTTGAAAAAGGGCAGCTTTCTTTCAGTAATCAGATGCAGCTTCTGTTCCTAAGTGAGGCTGACAAGCCCTCCGAAAGAATTGCTGCTGTGTTTTCCTGCCACAGTCCCAGAAAAATATTAATTTCAAACCAGATCTTGAGATTTTATATTTAGTTTTAAATTCCATCCTCCTCAGATAAAACTTCCATTGGCAATGCTGAAAGAGAGTAGATTTAAAAACCAGGGGAAGGGCTTGGGGAGGGAGGTGGACACCAAGCAGCAAACTTAGGATGTAGCAAAATCAAAAGTTAGAAACAAACAAAAATCCTGTTTTTAAAATTATTTGTTTTCTACATTTGTATTAATGTTAATCAGTGACACAGGCACTTGCTTTGTGTTTTTTACTGCACAAGTTAGTTTTTTTGCTACTAACTTTTCTAAACATCTGGCAGACTAGCACTGCGGTGAATGCAGACGTGTAGCAAATATGCAAACTAAGATCATCATTAGCAGGATATGTAGCACAGTGTGAAATCCCAGGGCAACTTCCAGTAGTTTGTGAGGCCCTGTAAGATCCAAAGTCTTGCCACTAATTGGAACTAATTTCCATTTCTGAGATAATGCGGACAGTAAAGTATAGCCCCTGGATAATATGCTACTACATTTCAGTAAACAGTGAGAGGGTATCTTAAGCACTTCAGTGATAGAACTAGAAATGCAGTTGTAGGTGGTAGAAAGGCAAAGAGCTGCAACTTCGAAGGGCCATCATGTATTGCATTGGCACACAACTTGTACAGAAAACCAAGGATATTTTCAACTACATTATTCAGCATTTTTCATGGTTTCCTCAGTCTTGAAAATGTTTGGGTCTGAAAAACCATCCTCACAGTCTATATCCTTATAGGCAATGCCAGCAGATTGAATTATAAACATAAAATTGAAAAAGCACATATAATAATCTAGCATCTTGTTCTCAAGCGTAATGTTTCCAAAGTGTGAGGCAGCTCTTGTTCCCAGTGCCCATGCTGTCAATGTGTTTTGGCTTCTAACTTCCGAACCCATCAGTCTGGCACCTTTCACATACACTAACTTTACATATATATTTTTTAATTTATGAGTTGAGATTTGCTAATTATCCCCACCCCTGTGAAAGAAAAAATGGGTAAAAGGCACGTTTTAAGTTGCCATTATTAATTTCAGTTTCACATTGCATTTCAGTTTCAGGGAGCTCAATATCTCCTTGCTTCCCCCTTGAAAAATCAATCCTAATTTTATTCTGTGGATGAATTCTATTTTTGTGCTATATAAAAAAATTGCATGTATAGGACTGTATTACATGTACTGTGACAAATAGTAAATACTGTTGGCCATCCGGGCCTGTATGTTTTAAACAAAACACTTTCATGATAGCGTATAGTGCATTTATAGAGGATATTATGTATAGGGATCTACCTAAATCACAATGAAAATGTTTTTTTGGGGCCTACCTGCAGCATGCAGAACTGATTTTGCAGGCATTGTGTAGGTGACCTGCCCCTCGGTGCTGATTGGCAGGGAGGCCTTGGGTGGGGGAGGAGGGCTGAGGGGATAGCCTTGATCTTGATTGCTGGCTGTCCTTCGTGCTGCCCCACCCCTGAGCACTGATTGGCAGAGGGGCCCTACCAGGGAGAGGAGGGACAAGGGGGTAACTATTATCTTGTTAGTGTGCCCCACCAGTCAGCACCTTCCCCTCCTGGCAGCAAGGACTGCTGGCTCCCATGGGAGAGCCAGCATTTTATTTTTATTACTGATTTCATGGATAATCCCAGCTTTTGCGGTTTCCACAAAATCTACAAAACTGCAAATGAACTAGGTTGCTAATTATGTGGTATGCCCCCAAACTCTTGCAGTGTGATACTTTAGGTACTTATATGTGGTGATTGTATAGAGGAACATGGCAGGTTATCCAGTAAATGTGTATTCAGCCACTTCACATACAAATGTATTTAATTTTTCACAGTTTAGTAAAGCTTGGACTTTATCAGGTTTTTGAAACTCTTGAAAGGCTCAGAACAGGAGACGAAGGCAACTTTGTGCTACTTGGATTCTGAAGAAATCAGAATTTCCCTGAGGTTACTGAATACCAGTCTCTCTATCCTCTGTCTCTGATCTGCACATTTAAAAATGCTCCATAGGCATGCAACTCATATACAGCTCCTGTAGGTTGCTAGGAAATTGAGTTATCACTTACTATGTCATATAGTCCCTGTATAAAATCCCAGAAGCCTCATTGTCCAAACCCTGTGCACAACCTTATTTGTGTAGAAATCAGAAGAACAAGATCAGTGATGAAACCACAGACAGATGTCATGGGTATGTTTGGGTATAGCACCAGAAACTTAGTAACCACCAAGTACAAGTAGGAAATGGATCTGGGAAGGTCTGAACGGCATTGGCAAGAACATGATTGACTTGTTCCAGATAAATACAAGATGGATGAGTTCAGAATTTGAGTGGAGGGGTTTCCCCAAAACAGAAAACTGGTTGGCTCACAACTTTATCTTCTGCAATTTTTAGTTTTACTTGAAGTGCTTGTGAGAAGTGTAAGCTGTATAGGTCAGTCATATTCAGTATGGAAAGATCCAAGTTAAGAAGGAAATTGAAAAGGGGGTCAGCCAAGAGCTTGCAGGACACAGCTTGAAACTGAGAGCTGAGTGAACTGCTAGAAAAGGTTAAATGAACCCTGAAATCTACTGCCTCAGATGTGCTAGTGGCAAGAAGGCAGCATGGAAGCCCTAGATGTTAGAAGACCATCCGTTTCTTGGTCACTAGAAAGTAGAAGGCCAAATGCAAGAGTACATAATCAAGCAGTTACATGCAGGTGTACCAGGAGCCGTGTAGAAAAGTCAAAAGGTTACAAGGAGAACTGAATGAAGGTCCTGGGTCCAGAGAGGCACTGAGAATAGTTAGGATGATCAGCCAGGTGTACCAGCCTCTGTTCCACACCATCAAAAATGGCTCCGTGCTCTTAGAAATGAAGAACACCAAAAAATGAGATAAACACTGGGCACCTATAGACATGCAGCAAAGCTGCTCTGATGCACTGTAATTTTAGTACATTGGAGCAGACTCAATTAATTTTAGTCTATTCAATTAATTGAGTCTGCTGTAGTAATTACTATGCTCCAGCAGACTCCAGTGTCATGTGTATCAGCATCCCCACACTGAAAAATGGTGGGGGGGTGCTTTAACTATAGCTCGTCTAACAATCTTTAATTAAAGTGCCCCCGCCACCATTTTTCAGCAAAGGGACATGACACTTTAATTAGAATAGCTTTCAGAGCCTTGCTGCACCATAGGCTAGAGTGCAAGACAGAGTACAGTGGAGAGTTTGAGCTATTAGATGATAGTACAGAAGAAAGACAGGTACACTGCCTGCTGGGTGTATCAGGGAGGGGGAAGATGTGATAAAAAATCTGACCTTCATAAGATTAAAATTATTAATGTGTCAGACTTAAATTTTTTTTTAAGTTACTGAACATGACCAATAATATATATCATAACAACATGGTAAATAGAATAGCCAGAGCTCCACACTACTGCATTCATATCCATCAACTTCCGAAAAGCTCAGAAAAAACTATGGGCTTTGTCTTATCTCCAGAAGGCTACCTAATGTAGGTTCTGTGTAACCAAGTAGGGAACAGGTTCTAAGATCATGTCTGCAAGCTGTGAACACCCTGCAGACATCCCTTCCCGCTTATCTGAGAAGGCTCTGGTTTGAGTACTTTGCTGACTGCAACTGAATCAAGTGTAGCAGGAGGAAAGAAAACACCTCCAATGGTCTTTGAAATGTAAACCAGGCACACCCCATGCTCCCTGTAGAGTGCTGGGTGCCTGAATCTGAATCAGGTCTTTCTAGAATTTCTCCAGCACAATGGGAAGCTTGGCCCCCTGTCGAATCACCCTGTTGGACTGACACTCAAATTTAGATGGGACAGTACCTAAGACCATTTGAATTTTTCCTTGTGTCTGAAGCAGGAGGCTGGAATGGATGTAATGTTCCCTTTGAACACACATCCCTGGGAATAATGAGTGAGTTAAAGTGTGTGTGGGGATGGGGGAAATATCTCATTTGCCCTCCCAAAAATTCTTAAACTAATGCAGCACATAGTGATGGGATGGCCCTTTCAGGTTATATTTGAGAGAGACAGAGTTAGGACAATTGCTTTGGAATCCATCTAAAGATGTCAGGACTAGCTCTGCTTAATACAACATTTCATCTGTCTCTGGCTTGGAACTGAAACTGCTGCTAATAGAGGCAACTGTCATGCCATTGAGCCATCTGTGATAGCTGCTGAAGTTATAATAAGGGAAATTCTTTCCAGTATCTTTCTTCACTACTTCTACATGTATGTTAGGGATGGACCATACACTTCTTTCGCCATTCTGTGAGCTAGTTCAGCCACTGGCGTGGTGGAGATGGGAGCCACACTATGCTGGTGGGAGGGAGAGTACTTTACCTAGGAAATGTCACCTGCATTGTTGACTCCAATGGAAAAATGATGGCTTTCCTTGTTAAAATTTTGGCAGTATATCATGTGTCCATGTGGCAGGGTTTATTTGCACAAGTGTCAGTGTTATAAGTGGATTTGTTAGCACAAGTTCCCCCAATTTTGCTTAATTAAACCACGTCTTTTATTGCTTTCATAGTTTAACACTTGCAGTGACTGCTATTAACAAACTTCTAAACAATGTCTATAGAAGCATTTAATCTTTAAGGAAATATTCCAAAATGAGGTTTTGTCTATAATTATACCTTGGAAAAGTTCCTGTGGTATGGAGTATCCATGTGTAGTAAGGAATGAGAGTGCAGACAGTTGAAATGATGTTAGCATTTGTACAGGATAAAATGTCTCTAAAAGAGTCAGCAGGTGTATCTACGTGTGCAATTAAGGCGCATGAATAAACTCACTCCAGAGTTTATTGCTCCTGGGCACCATGTCTGCATGTGCACCTAGGAGTGCAGCACACTGAACCAGGTCAGAGCAGCTCCTGCTGGCAAAGTGTCGCCTGCTATCTGGGGGTGCTCCCCCTGCCTCAACATGCTGAGGAGGGGCTGCCTGGGGCATGAGGGTGCTTTAGCACAGGGCTGGCCAGCAAGTAGCCTCTGCATGAAGCACACTGGTGCCCAGCCAGCTGGGGCAGCATTTACACACGTGCTGCTGCGGAGTAAATTAGTTTACTCCAGCCTAGTAGGGGTGCATGTATAGACATGCAGTGTTTATTGCACAGCTATTTAGTCAACTGTGTAGTAAACATCTTGTGTGGATGTGCCCAGTGAGAAGTTCTGTGAAGCTTGTCAGCTAGGTGTCCATAAAGGAGATGGACAGGAGAAGCACATTCTGCAAAAAAATCTACAGGGGAGAAAAGTTATGTATGACAGAGTTCAGTAAAAGTGCAATGAAGTAAGTAGACAAAATTGCTTGCATTTTTAAGTTTCTTCTTTTCCTTCCCCTCTGTCTTTCAATGGGGATTTCATTTTACTTGTTTAAATACCTAAATTACACATTTGACTGTTTGCTTTGTGGTTATTAGTGTTGTCTCGGCCTCTTTCAACTATTTGTTAGGCACTTCCCCTTGTCAACAACACGTATATATATGCAAGGTCCTGTTTTTGTTTAGTTTTGTTTTTTCCCAAATCCTCATTAAGCATATGAGAAAACACATGAAGCTACCTGAGGGAAGGGGTGGAGGGAAAGGTCCAAAAGTATGCAATTATTTTGATCTAGGATTGTCAGGAACAGGGAAAATTAAAAAACAAAAACAAAAACCCAAACAAAGGACTCAAAGTGGAATGAAACCATTTTGTATAACTGTGGATAGGAATTTATTTTCAGACAACTGCTCACTGTTGGTTTGATAGAAAAAATGTTTTTATAATGTTCTTCCCTCAAAACAGAAAATGATAACATGAGTATAAAGTCAGGAATAATTTGCTGATGTATATTTTTCTGTATATTAATTTGCTGTATATTCATATATTACTTTGCTGTGTGTTAATCCTTTAGTATAAAGACTTGCACGTGTCAAAGATCTATATGGGATGGGTTTTCTTGTCCCATTTTCAGATTTTGACAGCAGTCACCACCACAGGTCAGGGCATTCCCTGAGGGTTTAGTACTGGCTGGAGTTTGTCTCTTATCTGACTGTTAGGAAAGCAGTTACTCCCAGCCATTCACTTAGCTTTAGGAAATACTCTGCACCTCAGTCATTACTGCCCGAGTAATGGGAGCACAAATTAATAGAGATGATGATCCAAGGTGGGGAGAGGATATCTGATATGGCAGACAAGAAAGTCAGGCTGGGAAATTAAATCTCCTCTACTGATGACTGGACTGATTCACGCGGTGCTGGACTCTTGTTTCAGTTGTATGCAATTAAGAGCAAAATATGTTAGCTGACTGTGATGCTGTGTATCATGGCTTGCAGCATGGTAGTTACTCTGCTGGTAATGAACTTTGGAGATGTGATTTAACAGTTGATCAGCTGCATTGTAGATACAAGACCCTATGACATCAACTTTTGCTGTGTACTGTTTTCTGATTTCTGTAGTTGTGATATATTAGCCAAATTTTCCATCATTAGCACAAGCATTTCTTTCTGTCCATACTTCTTTCAATTTCTAGTGAAAAGTACATTCTGTTAAATTATGATTTCAGGTAGAGAATAAACAGTAACTAGAGAAATGCCTTTTTGAGACCGTCAAAAAGCTGGAGACTGAATCAATTCAGTCTTTGCAGTTTAGTCTAAGCTGAGCAGATTGAACTGATAAGCAAATGAACAGACATTCACTTTTGACACAGGAAATTAAGCCACATGCCTGCAGTGGCTCAAGCCAGAAGCTAGGAGGTGCTAGAGCACACCTGCCAGCCATTGCCAAAGGGTAGAGAAGAGAGAAGCCCTCCAAGGCTTTCCCCCACTACCTACTCCAGAGGAGAGGGTTTAGCCAGGCACCAGCCCAGGGCTAGCCTGCTGGAGGGTAGAGACCTAAACTGAGGTCTGCCTAGGGGAAGGGCAGTGCCTGCCAGGCTTCTGCTGTCCCATCCCCTCCCCCTCTGCTCTCCACTCGAGTCGGGGGGCAGCCACTGCCAGACTGAGGGGGGTGGGGAGAAGCTAGTGGTTTTGAATTCATAAAAGCTTGAACAAGAACAGTCCTTTATCTGAAGTGAGCGTGTAATGGACACAGCACTTTGCAACCTGAAACACATGACAGAACAACCAAAACCTTCACCTAAGCTAAGATACAGCCCAATAAAACACAGTGAGAGCACACACAGTGTAGTATAACTTGAAATGAAATGTAACACACCAAAAAGACATAAGTTTTTTTGCATAAGTCTTACCTTATCCTAAGGGCAGTGTGTCTCCTTGTTGTCAGATATTCAGAAAGTCCTTGGGTGGGTATTCCAGTCTCCTACTTTTTACAGGTTGTGCTTTATTTCTCTGCCTTCTTTGGTCACACAAGCTCTAGCAGTCTGCACCCTCCCTGTTCCTCTGTGGTGATTGTGCCAGGCCTTTGCCAGCACCTTCCATCTCTCAGTCTGGTCCTACAGGGCTTGGATCTGTGCTTATAGGCCGCAGGGAACCAGCCTGGTTCCCCAGCCTCTTCCCCTTCCCCCATGGCCTGGGGGAGCTGACGAGAATTATTACCCCTGCCCTTATCAACTGCTTGCTTTAGTGTCTACCAGAGGTAGGAGGGGGTGGAGTCTGCTGGTCTGCCATTTCCAGATCTGGGTCTCTGCTTTCTTTGGTCATGCCTCTTCCCTTAGCTCCATCTCCAGCACATATATGTGATGATTGTGTCAAGTCTTTGCCAACACCTCTCACATCTCAGTCTGGTCCTGCAGGGCTTGGTGCCAGCACACTGAGCTGGGCAAGCAGGGATTAAAGCTTCTCCTAGACCCCAGACTCCAGTCAGGGTTTGCTGGAGGGGAGGCAGTCCCTCTTGGGCTGTTGCTCGCCTGTGACCTGCACCCTGCTCCAGCAGAGAGCATGGGGTGTGGGCAACACAATGAGCTGGGGATGGGGGGATTAAAGCCCCTCCAAGACCCCCAGACCCTAGCAGGGGCTTGCCTGGGGGGGGCAGTCCCTCTCAGGCTGTTGCCCCTTCCCACACGCCCACCCCATTCCCACCCCTTCCACTCTGGGGGGGAAAGGTCTGGCAAGGGCTGCCACCCCCCTTCCCACCCCCAGCCAGGTTTCCCACCTCTTTGTCAGCCAGCCCTCACTTCTCTATCTAGGGAGCAGAGGGCAGGGTCCAACCCAGGGCTGCAAAGCATGCTGGAATGCGGGGGGACTCTGATTTAACTTAAACCAGGAAGAAGTCTGGGATAGAAGTTCAATTAACCAGTTTGACCCCAATCAGTTAAATCTGATACTACATTCAAAACCACATTTATCTTAAATCAGTTTTGGCCATTTTGAAACTGGTTTAAGTGCACTGAACTTCGGATCTGTTACAGGTTTAAACCAGTTTCTGATCACTTAAACCAGTTTATGTGTAACTTCTGTCCCTAGCCCTAAAGTTCATTGCCATACAGGCTCTTGGTGAGGGGGGTGTAACTACACCTCCTTCAGTGGTGTTGTGCATGCGCAAGGAGTTGTCTTCACTGGACTTGTGCCATATTGTCAAAGTGGATGTGGCTGCACCTCTGTCACTGCAATCCTGGATCTGCCTGTTTTGGGGACAATAGTCCTCTTGCTGCTGCCAGCTAACATAATTAGCTCTGTATCTTAACTGGTATAAGTATATGCTAAGCACTCATGTTCCAAACCCTGAATGATAAAGCGATTGCTAGAGTAGCACACAATATAATTTGTTTGTACTGTTGTGCAGAAAATAAAAATACCCCAAGGAAATAGCATACAAAACCCTGCCTTACAAATATGCTACTTAAGTTGCAGAGAATGGAGCTCAGATGTTAGAGAAGGCCAGATATGTAGATGCTTTTAATTCAGTCATCCTTTGCAAATGCATTAGATAGAATAGTCGGAGAGGCAAGGATTTCTTAGGGTAATATCTTTTATTGGACCAACTATGTATTTGGGATAAAGTTAGACAAAATTTGAATGCAAGACATTCTTCCTGATCAAAAGGAGTCAGGCACCTAAAATTAAATTGAAGAATAGTTTTTTAAAGATCACAAGACCTTGTCTCATTCAGTGCCCAGGGTGGGTATAAAGAGCACTAAAATCAGTAATGCCCTAATGCTGTATGTACTTAACTTTGTAATCTAGATTTTGTTCTTTTAAAATGGTGGGTGTGTATGCAATATGAATATGGTTTACATTGTTGAAGTCATAAATAGCTAAAGAAAAATTCAGTCGTCTCTAGCTGCGAAGTCTAAAGGAGATAATGTCTACTTAGAATCATGTTATCACTTAAATTTGGGTGAGGTTTGTATTAGTCTTGAGTATGTATATTAAACTATAGAGTTCTGTGTACTGTGATGGTGGCTAATGCCTTTGATCACAGAGGTGGCTGCATCTCCATGGAAGATGAAAGTAGGGTGATCCATGTTCTTGTATATGTATACAAGGGCATTTGGGTAAATCTGATATCTTTTATTAGGTCAATCGGATTTACCCAAATAACCTTGTCTGCCTATGTCCTTGGACAGCTACAACCTACACCCTTGTAGCTGTATAGCTTTTAAGTCTCTAAAAAGCGCCTCACGTCTTTTAAAAGATGTTGGATAAGCTCCATCTCCCTTGGGGCTCAGGGTCGATTTTGCCGTGCAGGCTTGGGCATGAGCATGAATGGGATTTCAGTGATACATGGACTTTGTTCGAGTTCCCTGTATGGAAGAATCCTCTTCGTGAGACTTGGGCCTGCACCCAGAGGAGGTGCCAGGCAACCAGGCTGCACAACAGAGTGAGGGGGAGATGTTACCTAGCAACTGGAAGCTACAATCAGCTGAGCTCTGTTTGAGCTGCTTGGGAGTCCTGTTTTTCGCTGAGCAAGGTAATGCAGAGGTGAGAGGCTGATCCAGGAAAGGATGGAGTGTCACAACTGAGGGCATAGAAGCAGAATGGAAAGAGGATAAAGAGGTTAAGAAAAGAACGTGACTGAGTATAAAGAGGAAAGGAAAAAGAAGACGGGGACATAAAAGTGACATGACGGTGAGGCCTGTAACAGCGACTGAATGGAAAAAGCAAGAGCAGAAAAACCTATTCCAAAAAGAACATAAAATATATACACGGATGGAAACACTGCTGGTATGCATTTGAGTAGTTCCAGTAGTCATGTAGTATGTTCTTTAAAGGGTCTGATTATATTTTTGTTGATGATCTCACTTGCTTTGGAAATCATTCCATACAGGTATACAAAATGCTTGTATCTTACCTTGTAGATTACTGTTTTTATTAGAATTGTGCAAGGCAACATACAAACACAACACAAGGGGGAGATTCTGCTCTGAAAATCTTACGCTCTAAATAGACAAAAAGGATCTGGGAGAAAGTCACCAAATACAGGAAGCACAAAAATACTTGCATCACTTTCGTAACACACGCAAACACACACACCAAACCTTGCTTAGGCAGAAGGTTGTTCAAATGTATTTCCTGTCAATGCAGGCTCTGAAATTCAAGGAAATTCCCTAACCACCCTCACTCGTGTGCTTCACCATCAAGAGATCATACAATTTTTAACTCATGGTTTCTTTATTTCCTTGAGTGTTTTTAGCAATGTGTCAACTCCTTTTACTGATGAAGCTTAATTCTGAATTAAGTTATGTCAAAAATTCACTTTGCATTTTCTTAAAGTCAAACTGGGCACTGGGAGAATGGGGTCTCTGAGAAGGAGAGAATGGTGGAAGAAACTGGACTGAAGCAGAGCTGAGCTGTGCTCCTCCTATGGTCTGCTGGAGAAATATACATTTCTTCCTTTTCGAGATCCGCAGGTGACTGGGGATCAGGAATGGCATTTGGAGGAAGCAGAGTTGTAGCTGAGAACAGAAAGGAAAGAGATTTTGCTGGTGACTTGACTGATGGGGTGCTCCGTTGGCTCTCTCCACATCCATCCTTAGATCTGTTTCCTCTGACTCAGTCAGATTTGGTTCCATAACCCCCGTATGTCTGTCCTCCAGTTCTGGAGTCCCTAATACCACCAAACATTATGGTGCCCTCTCCATCCCTCCAATTTCCATGTGTTCATGTCATCCCTTATTGACAAGAGTGATTTTGATTTCATCACTTGTGTTCCTTTTCCTAATTTCTCAGTACCTGCCTATGTATATTCCTTATGGGGCTGTAACTCCAGACCTTTGGGTCTTTCCTGTGCAAGGTTTGTCTGGAAGCAATTAGTTCAGGCCACTGTGCCTCTATCTTTTGTCACGAATTTGTTGGAAAATTTAATTTTCATATATTGTTTTTAATTTACCACCCACAAGAGTTTCCTTGTTCTCCTTGGTTTGGCTGGGACATTATTTTTGGCAGCGCTCAAGCAAACAATAGTCTAAGCCACTTAGCTGTTTCAAACCTTTTTGACCAGACAGGGATCACCTACTGTGGGTATACATGGGGCTAGTGCCTGAGACAAGATGAGGTTCATGTGGTTATTGCCATTTTGGGTCTGAGCCCTCATCCCTATGTCGATCTTTGGACCTGGAGAGTCATCTACAAGGTCCAGCAGAGGTATAGGATCAGGAATGGTGCTGTAGAGACAGAAAATCTCTCCCTCTCTAAGAGGAGAGCCATGTGTGCAGGGTCTCCTTTCTTCACTGAGCAAGGGGAAAACAAGTTTAATCAACAGATGGAGAACACATTTCCTCAAGAAAGATGTTGGCCTGTTGTAAAAAAAGTTCCAGATACAAATAAAGAGATCAAGTTAGTGGGATTGAACAGCTCCACAGGTTAGGGTTTTTCTGCTGTATATAAATGCCAAGGCCAAACTAAGAAATTTAGCAAAAGCAAATGTTGAGATGAACTTCACATGCTGTATGAATTTCTCACTTCCTATTAGAACCAATTTTATTTTTGGCACAGTAAAGAACTGCTAGAGCTTGAATTGTTTTGCGGGATGGAAGTCAATTCCATGAAGTGACATTTGATCAGATTATCGTTAATTAAGTGCTATACTTTGAGTGGCTTAGGAAAGGAGCATTTGTTTCTGTTTATCTTTGAAATCCATCTTTACTGTGATTTACTGTGATTATACGTTTGTGAAGAAGTTGTTTTTTACTGGCTATATATAAAAAAATGATCTGTAAATAAGTGTTGGTTCTCCAGCACTCTGACTGACAGGAACACATTCTGCTTGGCATCATGAAAAAGTAATATCAGTGAAATAGAATCTTGTCATAGGATAACGGCCTCCTGCTGATACATAAATGCTCAGGCATTTAAGAAAAATATATGGCAAAGCTAAACCAAGATGATTATTTTTGAAGCAGGAGACACTCATCCTTGACTAGATTAAAACAATGTTATTTCTGGTATATAAAGTCCATGTATCACTGAAATCCCATTTCTGTTATATTTAATTATATGTTTATTAACATCAAATAAAATTGGACATTTTGGGCCTGATTCTTACACTGGGCATCTTTTACTCTGCTAAGGGCCCTGAGTATAAATTAAAATCATACCATTTAACATTATGGTTCTTGGTGGAACTGAGAGAGATTTGCTTTCTATTCCTCTTGACTTGCCGCACTCTGATTGGCTTAGAGGACTGGTTTCTCTAATATTTGCTTCAAAAAAGTTTTTTTCTATAGTTTAAGAGCTCTTTGCTTTTTATAGGACCATGTCTTAAACTACAACTTTAGCTGGTATTTCTCATCTGCCAGTGTCCCCTCTTGGTATGACAGCCTACTTTGCTATTGTCATTTGTAGGGCTCTGTGTCTTTCGCTCTTGTTGACTCTCCATTTTCATATGTACCACTGCTAAAAACATATGTCCCTGCTTCTCTTCAGCCTTTTAAATGTTCCACTGCCTTTGCTAATAATTTCATGAAGTGGTATGAGATACAGCATGCATGCGTCTATATAAAATCATGCTTATTGAATTAAAAAGTCTCATATTCTTTTGACTAACCTAATCTTAGAGCAAAAGATGTTTGATTTGCAAGTAAGTAATGGCCACAGACCTTCAGCAATATGACCATAAAATGTGGATTTTATGACACTGGATGTATCTTGGTCCTAAGCGTGTAAGATGGTATCTCAACCTGTTGATACTATCAAGTAAATTACACATAAATAGTCATAGCTCAGCCTTCTTCTGGAAAATAAGCATGTTGAAAAATTACTTTCCCTTTGGTGGGGGAGAGAAATGGAGCTGTTCATGAACTTTTAGGAAAAAAGGGGTACTGAGGAGCAGAATGGATCCTTGGGGAGAGTCTATGCCTGTTCATCTCCTCTGGAACAGAATAGTGAGTGCATCTACATGAGACATTTACTGCGGAGTAGACTAATTAGCTCCGCAGTAAATGTCTTGTGTCTATACGTATGACTCTATTAAGGTGGAATAAACTAATTAACTCCACAGCACTATACATGTAGACACTGACACGGCTGGTGCTTCAGTGTGGGAACTGCCTGCTTACTAGCCCCACACTGGACCACCCTCCTGCCCCAGCCAGCCCCTCTGCAGCTAGGTCAGAGCAGCCCTAGGCTGATAGGTAGACTGGTTGACTGGCTGATCCCCCAGACCACCTGCTAGTGGGGACTGCTCCGACCCGACTTAATGGACTGCGGTCCCGGGCACATGTGTAAATATGGTGCCCAGGAGCAATAAACTCTGCCGAGGCAAGTGCTGAAGTTTATTGCTTCACCTTAATGGCACGTACAGATGTGCCCAGTGAGAACTCTCTCTCCTTCCCTTCCTCACTCCAGGGTAATGTTTCCAGTAAAGTAGTAACCATATTCAGCCCAGTCCTCACCAATAAGGAGAAGAAATTTTGAGGGAAATGAGGTGTGTTACCCAATTTTTGGCCTTTTTTGAGGCTAGAATTCTTTTCTGAATCACATGGTCTTTTTCCTGCTCTAACTGCAGTGATTTCTGATAATTTACATTGGTCTCAGAGAAATGAGAATCGGGCCATCTTGAGACTGTGCACATTCGCTGGGGGGGTTTTTCCCACCAATTTTTTTCTATCAATTCTCAGTGGAATTGCTTTAGACAAGTATGGCTTTTGGAGTGAGGACATAGTTTGTTGTTCTGTGAAGGTATTTTTTTAAAGATGTTGTTAAACTCTTATGGGAAAATCTTATAGAATTTTCTAGGGATGAAACCAATAGATCCTACTATAAATGTAATAAGAGTTTTATAGAATCAATTGTTAAAAAATTATAGAATGTGATTTTCTACTGCCCCGCAACTTGTATAGTCATGTATAGTCATCCCAAGGAAGTGCAAAAATGGGCATAAAAGAAGAATAATGGAATTAAGTAACCAGTTGGTGTAGCGAGGTTGTGAATAAGGACAAGTCCAATGAACAGGTTTCAATTTTTTTTCACTTAGAGAATCTTATCTCTACTACAGGATTCTATATTACATTATAAAGGTGTTTTTAGCTTATTACAGACAATCCATAAGGATGACTTTGGTTGTGCTGTTTTGGAAAATTAATGCTTTTTAAAAATTTGTTTGTGTTTTAGAGAAACTACTGTTTGGTGGAAGAATTCTATCACTGTTGCTCTGGTGAGTTAGACAGCAATAGTAGCATTATTAAGAGCATAACTGGAGTACTAATGTCATCTTTATTTTCACAGAAAAAACCTCTAAGTTAAATAGCTGTTCTACTTGTATTAGAAATAGTTAGTGGTAAGGACCTGGAAAGAGAACAAGCTAAAGACTCTGATTGTATACAAAACATGGTCTGGGCAGGACAGTGGGATTTTTGTATTAATTTGTGTTAAGACTAATTTGTGTTTAAGATCTTGAAAACTGGTTCTCCATTTTTTTTCTCTGACCCAAAGTGCCAACATAGCTGCATTTATGTGGTATAACCTCAAAACACAATTGTATATAGCTCCAAATGACTCACATTGAGATTATAGCAAGAAACTAGATCTGGATGTGAGAGTCCGGTTGTGGATGGCTGGGAGTGCTTGAAATTACTGAGTTTGAGACTGGGGAACTGATTAAATGGGTCCTGGAAATGCTAGATCAGATTTTACAGGGATTGATGGGTATTGCTGGAAGTCTTTTGTGGGCTAGGGTATTCTGGATGAGTTCAACACACTTGAATTGCTCAGTGATAGTGTTTGAGGGCACTCTGGAGCATTGCTGGGGAGAAAGGCTGGATACTTTTCCTTCGTCTGTTCCTACTCTTCCTGCCTACAGCACAGTCGGCTCTGCAATAAGGTGCCATCCTAGAGTGTTGTGGAGAACGGGAAAAACTGCATCACAGGGAGAACTGCTGCTCTGTTGAACAGTTGCCAAGGGAGTAGTAAAGGCCTTGCTGTCTTCCCAGAATGCGTTGTGATAGAGGTCTTAGAGTTTAGTACGTGTAAAAGGAGACTGGGCAAAATAATATTAAATAAGGAAAAGTTTCATATCTGGAAGGGACCTGAAGAGATCATCTTGTCCAACTGAGGATCAGTGTTATTAGCACCACACTCTAACCAACTGAGCTAAATGGCCATCTGGGTATGTTGCAAGGGGGTGGGTTGGATAACATAATAGTCCTTTGTCATCATTCCTTTTAATGATTTGGTGAAATAAAAAACAGGATCTGACAGCAAGTTGGTAACTTACAGACTGTAGGAAAAGAACCCCTGTCTTTGGGTTGTACAATATTAGAAACCACTGAATAAGAGTGGGGCTGCAAAGACTTTCAGTTGTTCTCATATGGTTCATTTCTAACTGAATTTATATGAGGCGCAGTCTCCAGGGTACTTATATAACTAATGTGTTTCAATGTCTTTGCGCTCACAGAAGGTCACAAATACGTGGCTTTGAAGCTTGATCAGTTGTGCTACAGGACACATTCTTTATTTAGTTACAAATCCAGAATAAATCCACTGAGGTCGGTGGAGTTACTTGGGATTAATAGGAGGGTAAACGAGTTCAAAATCTAGCTCTATGGCTAACTGTATTTTTGTTGCAATTGGATTTATAATATTGAGAAAGTCTGTTATTTTCATAGAGTATATTTTAGGAAAAGATTCAGTGAGTTCATGTTGAATAGGGCAAAATCACAGCTGCCTGAGAAAACATTTGAAAAGTGAAGCATTGATTTGTATCCAACTATCTTCTATTTTCCCATTAACACAAGTGGTAAAGGTTATGCATATTCTGTGCAGTGATTATAGTTAACAGTTTTGTTGTTGGAACTGGGATGTAAGTTCAGCCTCCGTTTTGTGCTGTTTTATGTTATTGGTATCTGTGGGGAAGACCTATCATCTTCTAGGGAATCAGAAGAACTCAGTATGAATCCACTCATCTGGCCTTTTCTGACACTCAGATGACACTGAACACTTCCAAAAATCTTTCTAGGCTGGTTGATAAAAATGCTGTAAAAATGAGAGAAATAGCAAAGGCAAGGGAAATGAAGTAAGAAGCTTTGATCCAATGCTGGTTTATTTTTTGAGGTATTACAGTACACACAGTGAAAGAGTATTTTAAAGGAGTGGGCTTTCCTGTTTATTTTCTAAGTTATTTTTACAGTGCACCAACATGGGAGGGTGCCATCTAATCTGTTTTCCTGTAGAAGCCATGTGGAACAGCCAAATACAAAAAAGTGAAGCCTTTGGTTAATTGAACTAAGATTAAAACTTAAATGTGGAAAGTTAAACAATATGACTTGTGAACGGTCCAATCCATTGCCAGATATAAAAGGTTTTGACTGCTCTAAAAGCCACTCATAAACACAAGTGCTGAAAGTCTCTTCTCTACTGTGTAGTTTTTTTTGTGATCTCATTGAACCATCAGCCATGAGATTTGTGTTTTACAATTGTTTTCTAGTCTCTCTAAAAATGAGCTTAAAGCAATTGTATGCCCAAAAGACAATTGCCTTTTCTAAATCTGTGTTAAAGGGAAAAAAAGGGGGAAGGGAGAAATGAAACACAAAACTAAAACCCTCACTCTTTCCTTCCCTCTGGATTTATTTCCCTGGCACACCGTAAGAAGCGTATCTCCTGCACTACCCCTTCTAAGGATGGAGAATGCATTACTTTGTGGCTTTTGGAAAGGAGGAGGAGCTGGGCTGCGTTTGAGTTGGTTAGCACTCCAGGGGGGTTGCCATAAGAGTTGGTCATCAAGTTTCTTCCTGAATACCGGTCTGCCCAGAATATGTGACAGAACCCTAGGAACCCATTAAAACTTTTGATGAAAACCAAGTGGGGTAGCAGGATGGGCTGCCAGGGTCTCTGGCTTGCTGTCTGCTTACCCCACCAGCCGCAAGGCCAGCCCAACTCCCTGGACAGCCTGACTTTGCAGGGAGCCAGTTGTGTGGTGAACTGAATAATCCTAGGAAGCAGCTGCCCCTTGGCAGCTTGAGGACCCTGGCAACTTGCCAGATGTGTGGGTGAGGAGCTAAGACGTTGATCACTTAAGGAGGCAGCTGCCAGCAGACCCAGGCAGCTAGGATGGTCAGGGAGCTGTTGTCCTTGATATTGAGGTCAAGAATTCTGTTACAGTTTTCCTAAAATTGATTTTTTCTTCCATCAAAAAATGGATTGTTTGACCTGTCATCCTGGCTAGAGGTGAGATTTTATTTTTCGAAAGCTCAAAATGTGTCATAACAGGAAAATTCCTTTTTCTGGACAGCCCCTGAACTTAGAATGTAAAGACTTGCATTTAATTTGTCCCAAATGCAAGGCTGCATGGTTGGCCTCTGCAAGCATCAGTCTGGCCCTGCCTGCATACATCCCACTTTGTTCATTTCTGCCAGTTAATTTAAACCTCTTCTGGGGAAACTTTACTTTCCCCCCAGGAGCCAGCTCTGTTTCCTAATTATAAAGCCGTTTTATAGAGATACATATCTGCCAAGTGGTTTCTGAATGGCTGGTGGTACAGTGTTATTAGCAAATATTCCAAGTAAGGCAGTTGCCAGACACATAGAAAAATTATTTTCCCTAATTTAAGCATACATTTGAAACGTTGATATAAGTTTGTAGAAATGAGGTTTTGGGGAGTAAGCTTAATGTACCGAGACCTTATTAATAAGGTTTTATTGTTCTAATTTTGGAATTGTTCGCATGTGTCATCGGACAGGGGCAGGCTCAGGGGGAGTGCAGTTACACCCTTCTTTGATGCCTGCTCTACTCAAAGTTTAAAACCAAATGTCTGGAAGGTGGCAACAGCATTTCTATTCAGGCAGTAGTGAAGGAGTCAATTGACTTCATGGCTCATTATAATCTACTTGACTCCTTCTAAACTCCTCATTCCAGAGGTGTTAGCCATGCTCTCTCATTTTACTGGTCTTTAATTATTCCACTAATCAAGGTACCCTCTCTTCTGCAATTCTGCAATTAGATGCTCCTGGTAATGTCTCTCCTACTTCATAGCCCTGCAGGCTGTTTTTAGCTCTAGCTTAGGGTGTCATTACACGTTACCCTTAGGTTATATTCAGTGTTATGGAGCATTAAGCAGTCTTAATTTTAGAAGGAGCTTTGAGCAGGCACACATTAAGGCTTAATGCCATCTCTGACCTGCCTGACCGTGACTTGCCACTAGGGAGCTGGCGAGTAGGGGTGTGACTAGAAGCCTTTCACCCTCCTGGTTAATCGCCGGAGTGTGTGTCAGGGATGAGGCATCAGTAGTGTATGCAACCCCACTACCTAGTCTAGCACTGAAAGGCACCCCGATGCCAAGAGACACCCCAGAATCTAGAGCCCAGAGGCACCTCCCAGCTATGAGCTACCCCTTGAATCCTGAATCTTCCTCAAGCCATGTTAAATGTCACCTATCTGCAGGTTCTCAAATACACCACCAGCCATCTCCCTTCCCTGAGACTTACCACTGATAGGTGCTGACCTGTCTGTGTCCCTCAGATCAATGAGAGTATTGTCAGCTGACCCCATCTTCTGCATTGGCTTGAGTCTGAATTTGGATTTGAGTCACAGGATTCAGGGTTAGGGTCACAGACTGGCTGGAGAACAAGTCCACAGAGCAGACATCCTCCTGCTCCTGCTTGTCAACAAGTGGCCAGTATGAGATTACTTCATCGTTGTTGCTGTCTCCTTCACTGTTGTCATTGCACTGTACCGGGTCCATGAACATACAATGTATGGTTTGCTGGGATGCAACTGTATGGTTCTTCTGGAAGCTCTAGGCCAGCTCCTTGTGGTAGAGGACTATGGGCCTCACTGTATCCAAGACCTTGTTGTCATCCCTGCACCATATAGACCAGGGGCGGGCAATTATTTTGGGCAGAGGGCTGCTTACCCAGTTTTGACAGGCTGTCAAGGGCCACATGGGTAGCCCCGCCCCTTGACAGGTGTCCTGCCCCCTGATCACCATCTTGGGACAAATGTTGCAGGGCCAGCACTGGTGGCACCCAAAGCAGGATCCAAGCTGGCAGGGATCCATGGAGCTGGGCTGGGCTGCACCAGCAGGGAGAGGGGGAAGCTGCCCCAACTCCATAGAGCCCCTGCCAGCTGGGACCCCGCTCTCCTGCCACTCTACTCTGGGCCCTGCTGGCACTGACCCCGAGGCACTGGTTGTAGGCCTTGTGCTCCCGCTGACTCCCTGCCCACTCACACCCAGTGCCCCCCAGCCCTACAGTACAGATGAGGGGCAGCACACAGCCCTGACCTTCTGCTTGCCAGCAGGGAAGAAGCTGGTGCTGAGTGTGGGGAAAAAGCAGCCCCTTGCCCACCCCATGGCCGGTGCTCTCTGCTGCAGGTGCTTGCAGCCTATGCAGGACTGTCTGGAGCAGGTGTAGGCAGTCCCAGACGGGCTGCAAGTGGCTGCAGCACAGGACACCAGCCACACGGCCAGCGAGGGGCCACTCTTCCCCACGCTCAGCACTAGCTTGTAACCTGGCCCTGCTGACAGAGGAGTGGGGGGCAAGTGGCCCCTCACCTGCCCAGTGCCTGGTGCCTCATGCTGCAGTCGCTCACAGCGTGCCTGGGGCTGCCTGTGCCTGCTCCAGACAGCCTCACGCGGGCTGCAAGTGGCTGAAGCATAGAGCACTGGTCATAGGGCAGGTGAGGGGCCGCTTTTCTCTGTGCAGGGAAGGAACCCAGGGAAAAGCTGAGCATGGGGGAAAAAGCAGCCTCTTTCCCGCCCCATGGCCAGCACCCTGCACTGCAGCTGCTTGCAGCCCGCAAAGGGGTCTCTGGAGCAAGCACAGGCATCCCCATGCCGGCTGCAAGCAGCTGCGGCATGGGGCACCAGCCACGGGGCAGAGAAGGGGCCACTTCCCCCCCATGCTCCTTCCCTGCCCAGGGTCCCCTCCGTCCTTCTCCCCCACCACTTACCTGCAATTCCAGCACGGGGCAGCCACGTGCTCCCAGGCCAAAAGCCCTGTCTTACTGCCCTTGGTTCCTATCATTTTTGACAGGAACCAAGGGCAGAGAAATATTAATTTTTTACATTTGTTAGGGGCCCTGTGGGCCAGATAAAATGGCCTTACAGGCCATATTTTACCCACCCCTGTTATAGGCTATGTCTTCAAGGACTTAATTTTGATCAAGATCTGTAGCCAGTCCCAGTGCTGCCTCGAGCCACCATCTGGGCTGTAATCCACTCATAGATTACCTGGTGCTGCCTGTTGCCTTTCATGGTAATAATGGTCCTCTTCTTGCCCCAGATTGTGATGAAGTCCAGCATTTCACTGTCACTCCAGTCTGATGTCCATCTGACGAAATCCAGGCTTTGGCTCATTCTCTGTCTCTGGTTGCCTCTGATTGATGAAGATAAGTAGGTAATAGCCAGCTTCTTGCACTGCTCTGTGGTTGCACTGCTTGCATGGGGTCGCTCCTCCTGAGGGCAAGAGGAGTTGGCAGTAGAACTCAGAGGGGTAGAAATTTTGCCCAGCAGGAGGTGGGAAATGCTGGAGAACTAAAAATTGGTTGTTTTAGCTCCACAGATCTGTCTCATGTTACTGTAATGCAAACTGGGTAACAGTTCAAAGATTAATCTCACCTGAACTATCAAAACTTTAAGACTTCATGAGGGTGTTTAGCATTAGTTTTCATGTTTTAACATGTGGACACTCTCCTATTAAGAGCTTTTAGTGTAGCCTACAGGTAATGTGTAACAACACCCCTAGGTGTGGAAAAGTTAACTTGGGTATGGAAATAACTTTCACTAAAGCATTGCATGCACTGTCAAGATACTCAAGAAGGCTAGAGTTTGTTTTATAAATCTGGAAAAAGATATACACTTAGTTCTAATGAGTACAGTACTAATGAAATAACATATTTAGATTATTTTTGCCTAGTTTTCTGTGTTTCTATATATACTATATGAAATATTATATTAAATTAATGCACATTCCAATAAATGCTTTCTTTTTTTGCTTTGATCTTAAACTGAATAATATAGCCCTAGACTCTTAGCTTATTAATACATCTTATAGTTTGTTTTTAACTAGTGAAAACTGTGTTATGTGTAATGATGCACCATCCCATCTGCATCCCCCTTTTCATAATCCTAGATCCGCACATGATCATAACCATCAGAAGCAATGTTCTAACCTAGGTGGTCTGCGCGCAGCAGTTTTTTCCCAGCTTCTTATTTTACTCTTCATATTTTTGTATTGTACTGTGTATGGTATGAGAACAAGAACAGCTGTTTTCCATCACAAGACATCATAATGTCACAGAAGGTAAAATGGGCCCCCCTGGCTCTGTTAATTCTGTTCTGCAGATGAGCTGATGTAATTTTCTCTGTCTTGCACTAAGTATATAGTGTTCTGGAGAGTTTGCAGTGCAACTGCTGTTGCAGTACTTGACTGATAGGAAAGCTCATAAAAGTGCTCTATCTGAAAAAGTGCAGAAAGTCATAACTCAGGGTTTCTCCTAATGAATAATAAACTTTAATGACCTGGAATTAAAGGGTATTTTCAAACTGGAATTTCAGTCCATCACTTATTGAACTGGTTTCTCTACTGAGATTCCAGTTTTGTGGTACACTTGGTAAAGGTGGATTTCTTAGTGTTGTCATCTGCCTACTAGGAATCAAATTGACATGGCAGAGCTACTTTATATACACCAATGAACAAGTGTCTGTGGGAAAGTCTTTTGTTCAATATTGATCTCAAGCCTGATTGCATTTGTATTACTATAGGAAAGCCAATGGAAGAAAGGTTCATTATGATGTTCCTTTAGTTAACTTACGTTGATCTATTAGTCTGTCCTGTAAGTCATTTTGCCACAATTTTTAAACATCTTCTTCCAATTACTGTATACTTTTTCTATTGGAAAAAGCCAATGATAAACAGACTACTCCTCAAATAATTCTAGTGCATGAGAGGAATAATAATCACCTTTAAGCTACCTCATAACTGGAGCATAAACTGTTAGAAAATGTCATGAGTGTATGTTCTATAAACAGCATGTATTCCCAGTCATGTTTTGAAATTACAGTGTTTGATAAATACAGTTTTCAGGTGAATACTGAGTCAAAATTTTTTACCAAAATTGCAAAAAGTTATATCCAACCATAATTTTCATTATGTCCCAAAGACAGTTAATAGTGATAGTTACTAGGAAATTAAATAATTTGTCTTTCAGAATGAAACTAAAACCTCTACTACCTTAATGTAACCAAGTAAAAGGGAAAATAAATCTTTTGTTCATGTCTCACTTTCAAGAAATACAATATCAATTTTCTAGAAATCAAATAATTTATAATAGTTTCTACTGAGTACAGTCTTGTTCGAGACTCACAAGATATTGATATGGACAAAATTCAGTTTCCTAACAGCAGCTATTAAACATGTCTTGAAATTAAAGGCTTTTGTGTATTTTCTCCCAAGTATTCATAGTATTCTTGTGCAAGTTGCAAGCTACTGAAAATAAACTTTTTCTTTATTTACTGATGACAGCATTAATACAGACAATAATAGGTGTTGTCACCAGTACTTGTAATAGAGGTTTTTGCAAAAAAGCAAGACGTTTGAGTGCCAACTTGGCTGGTTGATTTCATTTAAAATTTTTTTTTTCATTACCTTAAGAAGTTAAGATAATTTCCATGTAGGGTTTGAAAACATGATTTATCTCTCACATAGAATCTGTCTGTGAAGTTCTGAGTGATTTTTATAAGCAGCTAAAGTATAGACAACTAAAGGGACATAAACATGGCAACACTCAGTACTGCCAAACCCTTTTTTTAGGTACCAGCCTCCCAGCATATAATTCACAAAGCTGCATGAGGTGCTTAAGAGCCTCTCCTTGGGGAGAGTTACTTACTGCAGAATGGGATTTAAAGGAGGCAATATGTCAAGCAGGAGACACCTAAAATAGTTGTTAAGAGAACAGAGAAGGGTATGTCCAAAACCTGGCTTCTCTGCTGGAGTTAGGAGCATCCCTGCAGCCCTGATTAGGTACCTTTGTGAAACTGGGATTGCCAGCCTCAATTCCAGCATATAGGCACCAGAAATTATCCCACTTGAGGGACTGGCTCATTCTTTTCTTTAAGTCACAGCTGCTGGTGTTGGTGCTACCCACTTTTTATATAATACTAGGCAAAGTACCCGGCTTTGTTGCAGTAATCAAATGTTAATGTTTTATAAATAAAATATTTTAATTCTATCTTATTTCCCTCTACTAATAAGATGTGTGTATGTGTTTATTTTTGTACCCTATTTTTACTTGTGTGCTACAGCTTGACACTGAGAGCTTTCGGTCATACCAAAAACCTATAAAAGTTGAACATTTAAATGTATTAAACAACTGAATTGTGAGGTAGAATTATTTATTTACTTTGTAAGACTTTAGCATAGGTGGCAAGATGAAAAAGTTTTTGCCATTAGCAACTCTAGAACAACCAACATAGAGTTGGCCATGAGAAAAGCATGGGCTTTGCCGGTTGAGGCCAACAACTTTGAGTGATTGTCCCTGTCCCTTGTTGATGCTCATGGCAAAACAGGCGGATTGGGAACTGGAGCCTTTTAAATTGAAATGGCAAGTCAGAGGGAATGATTGAAATGAGTGGAATGAAGACATCCTGTCCTGCTGCATGGCCAGTCATGATGGTGGCTTCAATGACATGTGGCTTGAGCTTCTTGACAGCCAATCATGTTCCATTGCAGAGTTCTGGTGGGTCCAGATTCCTGAGAAGAATGATGCTCCAATCTTGAGCCCCAGATTGTGTGAAGGCACACCTGGTAGTTCAAGACAGTTGAGAAATTGTATTGGGTAGTTGACTGCCTCATTGCGTCACTGTCTAATGACTTGTATTTTTGCACAGTGCCAGGCAATTGAGAAAGAAGGTCTTTGTTTATGGTACTGACCGCATCATTTTGTGGTGGCAGGATGGCTTTTTGGCATAGCCACATGTGGTCAAGTAAGTGATGTGCAACATTTGGAAAAACTGCCTTTTTCAGTTCTTGAAGTGTTGCAACTGTTTTCCCAAAGTTGTTCATTGGGATGGTTCCATCTTGATTCTCAGATACCAGGGCCCCATTTCCCAGTTTGAGCAGGCTTGCAGCAAACTCTGCAGCGGATGCATCACCTGTTAGATGCACTCACATATTGGTCGTGAGGCAGAGTTGCTGAATGTTTTTCCAAACGTATGAAGCTTTGAAGCAGGCCTGCAATTCATCAGCTTTGATTCCATGTGGAATGACTGGCAATGTCTGTCAAAAATCCCCAGCCAACACCAGAGTCAGTCCTCCCATTGTTTTGTCGTTATGTTGAAGATTTTGGAGGGTGCGATCAAGAGCCTCTAAGGCAGCTTTGTGAGACATTGTGTACTCATCCCAAACAATGAGCTGGCACTCCTGCAGGACCTTTGCTTTGCCAGTACCCCTGGTAATGTTGCAGATTGGTGCCTCTGCACTTGCCAAATTTAAGGGCAACTTGAAGGCTGTGAGCTCATCTTCTTCCTGTCAACAGTGTGGCAACAATGCCTGATGATGGCACTGCGAGGGCAATACTGTTTGTTTGCTGGATTTTGACCAAAAGACAATTGAGGAGAAAAGTTTTCCCAATTTCACCTGGAGCATCCAGAAAGAAGATGCCCAAGTTGGATTGCAGGTGAAGAAGAGATCAGGGCGGCCATAGCTTCACACATACGTCATGGCATCCTGAGTGTGCTCATGCATGTAGTGAGGCCCACCTGTGAAACTGGAAGGCAAAATGACCGACTGGCCAACATTGGCAGCATCTCCATCATTGTTCATGGCATCCCTGAGGTGAACATAGTTTTCAACTCTGAGTTTTTTTTGGTTCATTCGAATGAATCTCAACCTTTCTGCTTCAATTTTGGCATACATGTCCACAGCAAATTGGTGGAAGAGATGTTTGCATCACAAGGTATGATTGAAACTTCTAGCTTGCAGCATCATCCTATAGGCATAAAAGTCTATGGCAGAAATCTTCTTTTGAGTTGGCAGCCCTGTTGCTGGGTTTGTTTGCTGCAGTTCAAAATGGTAGCCATCATCATCCTGCCAGAAAATTTGTGGATACTGAAGTGCATCATATGATCAGTGTGTCTCAGCCATTCTCTGGAGGGAGTTGTTCATGAGTTGCAACACAATATCTCGATTGCCATGTTGTTCACCAGCCAGAATGACAGCCATGTCTGATGTTGTGGGTGCATTGAAGCGCCGCTCATGCTCACCAGCTGGAGTTTTGTCTGCATGAATGACAACATTATACTCTGGAGTCATCTTCTCCGTAGCACACTTGAAACTGTGAACATAGTTGTTTTCCTTGTGGAGCATGTCTTGCAACTGCAACACCACCTGCAGGTTGGTTTGAATGACATTGTTGCAATGCTGTTC
>JAGPOW010003642.1:91880285-91919993 GCA_030014935.1 Caiman crocodilus | reverse complement strand
CAACTGCAACACCACCTGCAGGTTGGTTTGAATGACATTGTTGCAATGCTGTTCAGCCTGCTTTGTATTGTCACCCATGAAGTAGATCTGCAGGAATTTGGGCTCTACATTTTGGAGTGGCATCAGACTGCGAATTTATTGCAAGGCAGTGGCTGCAAGAAGTCGCCATTGAGCCAGTTGCAACTAATGGAACAGAGCCATAATCCGAGGCTGGATTGTAGAAGAATGCAGAGTTTTCTTTTTCCCTCCAGGGCTGGTTCCTGGCTGCAGTCATTGCTGCTCTGTTTGCAGTTTGCTGTGCAGGAGTTTCAGTTGCTCTCAATGCAACCATTGCTGCTCTGTTTGTTTCTCATCTTGCAACTTGCTACTCTGGAGTCTCACCTGCTCTGGTTGCAGCATTTGCAAGTTGATTTTTGGCAAGTTTGCTTCTTGTAGATTGCCTTACAGGGAATGTCTCTCACAACCCTCTAATCAGTCCCTGAGAAGGCCCAATACAGTTTTCTCCTTGGACCTTCCTTAAGCCGTCACTCCACCTGTGGGTTCTCCCAGGTCCTGTTAACCAGTCCTAACCACAGCCCTGAGGCTATGCCTTCTCCAGAGCCTTCTCCAGCTGTACCGGTTGACCTTGGCCAGGAGCTTTGTGCTTTACTAAAGAATGTTTTGAACATGCAAATTTATTCTGCTTCCTGGGGCTGACCTGTCACACGGGGTTACGCAGTATAGGTCAAAAAATCGGCAACATTTTTCGGAGCCAAATAAAAAATTGCAAATAACCCAAATAAAAAAATAATACCCAGATGCATGCCCCCAGGGTCTCCTTAGTATGCATGCAAAGTTTCAGGTCTCGAGGTATGGTCTTGGAACCATGGCGCGCGCACACGCACACACACACACGCTCTTTTATTAATATAGAATATTAATATTTATTAATATTAATATCTTCTTCGGCAATCCCTCACAGTCAAGGATGATTGTCTTCCATGATTGTCTTATCTGTGCATCTGAAGATGGATAATGAAGCCTTTCCAGAATCAACACTCTATTACAGTTCAGACATGTGTTTCCATATGGGTAGGTGGTGCTGGATTCTTGATTTGGTCCATGATGCACTGTTTCTACCATTGCCAGTTTTCCATCTCTTATTGTTGTTGTGAGATTTCAAAGTACTGAGATCCCTGCAGCAAACTTTTCCTTCATTTGGGGAAGGCCTGGGTGACAGTCTTTCACAATTTGACACCAATGTTGCATTTTTAAAGTTGGCCTTGAGGACATCCCTGAAGTGCTTTCTTTCCCCTCTTGAGCATATGCCTTGGCTAACTGAGTGATTAAAACTTGCTTCAGGAGCTTGGAGTTGCACATCTGAATGACATGGCCAGCCCAACAAAGTTGATGTCAGACAATCATTTAATCAAAACTCATGGTGTTTGCTTGTAAGAGGATGCTAATGTTGGTGTGTTTGTCTTCCCACTGGATTTAGAGGATCTTCCACAGGTAGTGTTGATGGTACTTCTCCAACTACTTTGGATGTCTCCTATATGTTGTCCATGTCTTCAACTCTGAATTTCTTTGCTCAAGCAATGTTGGATTTCTTTTTGGATTTCTGCAAGGGATGGCTTCCAAGGTACAGGAAATATTCAGCCTTCTCCAGAGCCTCTCCATGGATCTGGATTACCAGAGCTGGGTACTGTTCATTAGGAGCTTGTTGGTGGAGGACCATAGTCTTTTGAATGTTAATCCCAATGTTATGTCCCATGTTCTTACATGCCTCAGTAAAGATGTCAATGATTGCCTGAAGGTGTGCTTCCAAGTAATCACACACTACGCTATCATCAGTGTACTAGAGCTCAATGATTGAAGTTGGAGTGGTCTTGGTTTTGTCTCGGAGTCAGCTGAAGTTAAACAGTTTACCATCCATTCGGTAGTTTAGCTCCACTCTAGCTGGAAGCTTGCTAGTGGTCACATGTAGCATCGTAGCAAAAAATACTGAGAAGAGTGTTGAAGCAATGAAACAGCCTTACTTAATTCCCATTTTAACCTCAAAGGGATCTGTGATAGATCCATTACTGAGAACTATCACTCACATACTGTCATGGAGCAGGCAAGGAATGGTGACAAACTTCAGTAGGCAACCATACTTCAGAAGGATTCTCCACAATACTTCTCAGCTGACAGAGTTAAAAGCTTTTATGGGGTTAAATAAGGCCATGTAGAGAGACTTATATTGTTTCTGACATTTCTCCCACAGCTGGCAAGCTGTGAAGATCATGTCAGTTGTGCCTTTGGATGCCTTAAAGTTTAAACCTATGCTGAGATTCTGGGAGGAGCTGTTCAGCAAGTGCATGGAGACAATTCAGGGAAGTTGTCACAATGGTCTTTGCTGTGGTGGACAGCAAGGTGATCCCTCTAATTTATACAGTTGGACTTGTCCCTTTTCTTGAAGATTATCACAATCATGGTGTCCCTAAGGTCATCTGAGATTTCATCATCATTCCAGATCCTTCAGATAAGGGCATTAAGCTGTGATGTGAGCTTCTCTCCCCCCTTCTTGAAGACTTCCATGTAGATTCTACCCACTTCAGATGCCTTGATGTTATTCATCTGCTTGATGGCTTCCCTCACCTCATCAAGGGTTGGAAGGATTCCAACTGGGTGTTGTGAAATGGGGTTGAGAACACTCTTGTCAGCATCAATCTCAATTGAGAAGGTCTTCAAAATGCTCCTTCAACAGGCATTGATGCCTCCCCTTTCCTTGAACAAGTCTCCTCCATCCTTAAATCTCAAGAGGTTTGGTCCCTAAGTGCTCAGACCATAGCTGGCTTTGGTAGCACTGAAGAAACCATGCATATCATAGTTGTTAGCAGGATGTTGAATCTCTCTTCACACCATCTGTTCTTCATATCATGGGTCTACCTTTGGACCTCTGCTTTGGCTTGTTAGAAATTCAGTTTTGTTTTGCTTGGAGTTGGTGTCATTTTACCAAGCACAAAAGGCCTTGTGATTGATCAACTCTTGGATAGCCTGATCATTCTCATCACGCCAGTTTTGATGTTTCTTCATAGAGAATTTAAGTGTCTCTTCACAGGTGCAGATGATGGTAGCTTTGAAGGTACCACACATGCTGCTGACATTCTTCCATTGTTGTTGATTGGAATTCACCAGTTGTTCGTTGAGGCATTGGTGGAGGAGGTCTTGCTTGCTTGGATCCTTGAGTCCTTCAATGTTGATCTTCTATTAGCATTGTTTCTGCTGCAGCCATTGTTTGGGAGCCAGTTTGAATGACATAACTGAGTAGATGAGATGGTGATAAGTCCAGCAATCATCAGCTCCTAGCATAGCTTTGGTGATGTGGACATTTCTGTGATCCTGGGTGTGAATGATGACAGTCAATCAGGTGCCAATGCTTAGATCCCGAGTGTTGCCCTGATGTCTTGTGCCTGTATTTCTGGTGGAACTGGATGTTGGTGATGGTGAGTCCATGTTCAGTGCATTTGGTCAAGAGGAAGATGCCATTGGAGTTGACCTTTCCTACTCATTTGCTAATGTTTCCTTCTAATGGTATATTTTATATAATATACTAGTGGTTACCTTACTAACTGAGGAAGTTGGAGAGCAGGATTCTAGGTACCATTTAGCTTGAGAGAACTCAAAACCACATCTCTCACTTACCAGGAGAGCACCCTAACCATGATGTTAGACATATGGCTAGGTAAAGGCACCATCCATCTTGCATATTGAAGAAGTGCCAAAGGGCTGCAAGGTCCATGGAGCCAGAGAGAAAATTAACAAGAAAAGAGTAGGACTCTTCACTGGCTTTGGGGTTAGTCCTGGCTTCTAGTCATGGAATCAGAAGTAGGTCTGGAAGGGACCTTGAGAGGCCATCTAGTCCAGCCTCTTGCTTGAGAAAGTATCATCCCTATCCCTATCCATTGTCTAACCTCTTAGCAAAAGTATGCAGTCAACCCTGACACAAGACAAGGCAAACCACCCTAACCTGCCATGGATAAATCCGGGGTACCGTGGGGGCCACTGTCCTGTTCCAAAGGTTGATAATATTATTAATATATGCTCAAGAGATCTAAGGAAGAGGGCCACAGCCCCTGCTGCAGAGGAAGGCAAAAACCCCCACAGTCCATACCAATCTGACCATGGGGTAAAATTCCTTTTTGATCCCAAATATGGTGATCGGTTGACCCTGAGCAGAGGGGTAAGAGGCTCTAGCCAGGAACCTCCAGGTTTAAGTGCCAGCAGGAGCACTAGTGCGCTCTAATTGACATCCCTAGCCTTAGCTGTTGGCAACAGCCAATGCCTCTGAGGAAGGCTTGAAAAAACCTCTTAACACATGTAGCAGTGAGGGGAGGGAGAGGGGGAGGAATTCTCTCCCAGCTTCTTGCAGCAATCAGAAAAGCCCAGAAATGTAGGAAATACCCATAGTAGAACATAATCACCATCTAACAGTAATTGGGTTAGTACAGCCAAGTGTGAGGTAATACACCTGGGAACTAAGTCTGTTGCTTATGTGTGCAGGATGGGAGACTGTCTTGGATAGCAGTGACAGAAAGCCTTAGGGGAATAATTGCCTCAGCAGGAGCTCTCAGTGCAATGCTGTGACAGAAAGGACTAAGGAGATCCTGGGATATATAAGAAGGAACTATGAAGCAAAAAAAAGGAAATGTTTTTTTCCCCATATGTGGCATTGATCAGAAGGCTGCTTAGGCCAGTTAGGGCATCCACACTACAAAAAATGATGTAGAAACACTAGAGAGAGTTCAAAATTGTGGATTTTTTTTTGTCTTTACCTTTTGTTTTTAGAGAGATGTTTTAAATCAACTTCTGGGAGAAATTATTCAGCCAGCTTGTGCCCAGGGAAGGGTGGTCAGGCTGGTTGGTCATGGTAGTTCGTTCTGGCATTGGAATCTATAATCCCCTGCTCTTCTTCTTCCTTCTTAGACCTTAGGAAGAACCAGAGTTCCTGCTTCACTAGCACCAAACTTATAGCACTTGCAACTCTGCACTAAAGGCAATGTTTGGATTCCAGATTAGGTGGCTATCATGATATTCTACTTAAGGCACACCAGTTTTTGTAGCCAGTGACACAAGGCACTTTCTCTAGACAATGATGCATTTGACTCACCAGCCCAAATAGCCAGGTATCCATTTGCCCTCAGTCAAATGCAGGCTATGATGGATCATAAGCTGAATATGAGCCAACAGTATGCCTGTGTTGCAAAAAAAGCCAACAGCATCCTGGGTTATATTAACAGGAACATTACTTACAAATCAAGGGATGTGATTCTTCTGCTGTATTCAGCACTGTCGAGGCCTCACCTGGAGTACTGTGTCCAATTTTGGACACAGTACTTCAAGACACTTCAAGAAGGAAGCGGACAGCTTGGAAAGAGTCAAAGGCAGGGATACAAAAATAATCAGGGGCCTAGGAGACAAACTTATGAGGAAAGGCTAAAACAGTTAGGGTTATTTAGCTTAGAGGAGAGAAGACAGAGGAGGGATTTGGTAACAGTCTTCAGATATGAAGGTGGTTATAGAGAGGATGGAGATGGGCTTCTCTCTGTGGCTGTAATGGACAGGACCAAGAACAACTGCCTCAAGCTGCAACAGGGGAAATTTAGGCTGTAGATTAGAAGGAACTTTCTGATTGTGAGATCAGGCATTGGAATAGGCTATCTAGAGAAGTTGTGGAATCTCTATGCTTGGAAACTTTCAAAGGCAGGTTAGACAGATACTTGCCTGGGATGCTTTAATCAGGGACAATCCTGCCTTTAGCAGAAGGCTGGACTAGATGACCTTGAGGTCCCTTCCAGCTCTCTTTCCTATGATCCTATGAACTCAACCATAACCTTTGGTATTGGTTAGGAGAGAGTCTTTAATGCTGAAAGCAGGTCTTGCCTCTGGATGTGTAGGGAGAACAACTTACCATCTTGTATGAAGAAGATTATCATAATCAAATCCCAAACTTCTTCATGGCTTTGGGAAGGTCACCAAATCTCCATAGGACTTGTTTAAAGGTCAGGTTAGAAATTTTTCTCTAATGTATAATTGGCTACATGTATTCTGTTTTTTTTAATTTTCTGTGAAGCATCAGAGATTGGGCAGAGCTAGAGAACAGGACAAGGATCTGAGGTGGTACACATAATTCTTTCACTATGTGATTGGAAAAGGTGCCTTGCACAGAAGCTAAGGGTTAAACTGATTGCCACATTTTGGGTTTTGTGAAAACATTTTCCCTCTGGTCAGACTGGTGAGAATCTTTTGCAGAGTTGCATTCCCCTGCAGCACTAGAGGTATTTATCCCCTGGGATCACTTGGACATATCTTGCCTCACTAATTTCCTGACAGCCTCAGGTACTGGTCACACTATGATGTCTCCTGTTCTCTTCCTGTGGCTTACACAGTTTAGTCTTCTAAGGACTGAAATAGGTGATACAAAGCTATCTGGATTAAAATTCCTGAGCTGAACTGCATGGGAGAGCTTGATTCTGTTATCCAGTGGTTCCTCTCTGACCTTAAACTCTGTTAAACTAAACATTGGCTTTATTTTTACTGATTAGTGATTAGTGACTATGGTGGTCATAGGAAAGCAGGGCTGGAAGGGTCCCTACGAGGTCAGTCTAGTCCAGCCCCTTCCTCAAGGCAGGATCATCCCTGGTTAAACCATCATAGTCAAATGTCTGTCTAACCTGCTCTTGAAAATATCCAGGGATGGAGAGGCTGCAACTTTTCTAAGCATATGATAGATACCTTACATTTTGCGTGTGATGGATACCTTATATTTTGGACAGACACTGAAAGAAGAGAGGTTAAATAACTTGCTTGAGTTCCCACATGGAGTTAGTGATAAAGAAAGGAACAACACCCAATTTTTCTAGCTTTCACTTCTATATTCTGTAGTACTGATAGTACAGGCAGTCCTCAACTTACAATGTTTAGAGTTACAACATTTTGCATTTACAACGTTTATGAATTGACACCCTGTTTATGTCAGTTTCATCTTTACAACGCTTGATCTGATGCGACACCACACTAGCAAACAAGTTCACTGCGTTGCTCATCTCCCTGGAGAACATTTGTCCAAACTTCCTTGGACACTTTCTTTAAGAAAGCAGACAAGACTCCAGAAAAACCCACAGCCAAGACTCCTGAGAAGACTCCAGCCAAGAACCCTTCAAAAAGTCCAACCAAGAGCCTTTCAAAAAGTCCCTCAATGTCACCTCAAAGAAGTCCTCCCAAATCAATATGATCGCTATTTACAATATAAATACAATCATGTAGCTGTATTACTCATCTATAATTGATTGCAAAGAAAATTCTGGGGTATTTTTGGTGAAAATAGGGTATTGGTTCAGGAACCAATCCCTCATATATAACATTGTTTCTTATGAGAAAATTGGTTCCGAGTTACAACGTTTCGACTTAAGATGCGGTTTTCAGGAACCAATTGTCTCATAAGTCTGAGGACTGCCTGTACTGCCTCATGGGCTGCAGGCAGCCTTTGCCATTTTGCAGGGCAGAACAATGATTAATATCCTATGCTGTCTTTCAAAGCTGTCAAATTCTCTCCCCCAGCCAAAAGATGAGTACACCAAATTAACCCTTCTGTAGAAAATGGTGTGTTCCCCCAACCCCAACCCAAAAATCTCCTCCTATTGAACTAAGACTGTTGATTGTACAGAAGATTCTAATCAGCAGGCACTGAGGCACAGGTCTTTCATCCTTATGGTTTGATTTTTTCCCCTGATCCAGTGAACTAAGGACATTGAAACTGCCAAAGTCTGTTTCCTTTGTGCTGTATTCCTGCATGTTCAATAACTAATAAGAGATGCAAAGAACGTTTTCATGGTCAGTACTCAGGCCATTCATTGCCAGGCACAGCATTCATTCCTAGTAGTAAATGTCATGCACACAATAGCTCTGCTCTAGGTGTGAAAGCCAGCTTCATTACCAGCAGTAGCCCCAACTGATCAGAGTGCATCCTTCTGTGAAACTGTGCAGCTCAGAACAAGTTTTCCTGGGGCAGTTCGGAACACCTTCATTAGGGTGGGCTAAATCCAGGTTTCACAGTTATCTGCCCGCATCTAATTACAGGGCAGTATTTCCTTGCTTTTAACAATATTAAATGAGTTATAAAGTAATAATCATGGTACCTCACTGACTTGAAAAAGACAAGTCTGTGTCCAAATGTGTTTGCAGTCTAAATGAGGTTTTGTAGACTAATGCTAGATTGTGCCTAGCCCTTAAAACAAGTGTTCCAGGGTTCAGGAGGAGGGGAGGAGGAGATCTGCCTGACCCATACAAGGGCCAGACAGAATTGTGGAGGAACTGGGTGGTCACTAACCAGCTAAGAGACTATTACACCTCCAGGGCTGTTGTATAGGTAGGAGATAGGCCATTGCTGAACCTTCTTCCCCAACAGTGGCCTGGGCAGCCAGCTGAAATGGTGATACTAAGACGCAAAGAGGAAGAGTAGCAGGCAAAATCTGCAGTCCTAATTAGTATAATTGTGTTGTAAATGAGAAGCTGAATGACTTATCTGAAGCCACACAGTGAGCAGATGACAGAGACAAGAGAAAATCCAGGTCTCTGCCTTCCAATTTTATTTTCACTATGAAAAAATATATTCAAATATAACACTTCCTGTGTATGAAATGGTTCCTCCAGCTTTGTACAACAAAGGGTGCTTATGAAAGTCACGTATAACCTGGCTGATAAATAATGTAGCTTGGAATAAATAAATTATATGCTTTGACATTTGGTAGCATTTGTGATGTATAGCCCTAATGGCGTGAGAGTTTAAACAGATAAATTATGTTTACAGGAGATCAGCTGCTGCACACCTCTTAGGTTTGCTAATATGGGCCATTGCTCTTACAGCTGTAAGCCAGCTCTGTACTGAATGAGTATTTAGGACTCTGCTTACTTGTAAGAGAATGAGAATAAACGCTACTGATTTTACAGGGAGCTGCAGCTGCACATTACTTCTTAAGGCTATAGATTTTTAAACAGCTTGATTTGTGGACAGTCATAGCCAGAGGGTGAATCAGTCTGTTCTGTAGATTACCTGCTAGTGAAATGGATGTAAAGTTTATTTATCAGACAGGATATGTTACATATCCTAGTGATGGGTGCTGTATAAGGATCTATCTAGACAATTACAGAATTGCTTTCCAGTGTTCATGTGTAGACTTATTGTTAGCACGAGTTTTCAGCACTGGGTTGTTCCATTAGACAATGGGGGCATGACACTTCACATAGACTATCCTAGAGCAGGGGTGTTGCAAAGGGCATCCAGCCTGCAGACCTCTATCATCCAGCCTGTAGTACTACCTGTAGGTCTTGGAATGGACCTGTGTGCTGTATATATCATGTACCTCAGGCCAACTTGTGAGTCACATGCAACGCACGCTGTTCCTGGCCCCATGTATTACATGTGGTGTGTGGGACTGGAGCCACACTGCATGTAAGGTCAGTCTGAGGCATGCACATGCTCCATGTAGCATAGGGGGCCAGACTGCCTCTATGTGTTGAACCCAATCTGGCCCATGGACTGGCCCTGTGCTACTCATCTGGTCTGTGGGGCCTAATGAGTTTGATGCCCCAGTCATAGCACAGTCTGTATCTTATTGTTCTCTGACTTTAGATAGAAAACAAAAAAGCTAGCTCTCTTTATATTATGGAATATGCTACATAGAGCTGCATATCTAGCAGTAAGATGTCACCACAAATGAGACAAGCAAGACAAAAGCGCTCCTCTTATGACTAAGCTCTCCATTGACTTACAGACACAGAGATAGAGAAATAAAAACAACTAGATTGGAGTCAAGTGGCTCCTCCTTCATTCAAGAGAATTTTGGCATCTTGCTTACCATGGAGAGAGGCCATAAATAATACTTTTAAGTCCAGAACCGCTACTACTTTGTGAAGAGTACTTGGGATCTGATCTTGAAATTCAGAACCATTCCCTTTCCCTAGAACATGATGAATTAAAGCTGTAGAGTCAAACATACCTCATTAAAACCCTGTCTCTGTATTCCAGGCCGATCTCTAAGCTTTCCCCACTATGATGTTGAGAGGGAGATGTGATGAGGTCCAGAATTGTTTTGGGTCCATCTCTAAACTGCAAGTTTTGTAATTAAAATGCCCTACTGAGCTTGTAAAAGGGCCTGAGCCAAAACGCATTGAAATCAATGGAAACTCTTCCACTGACTGCAGTGAGTTTTGGATCAAGACCTAATAGCACTGGCGAGAGCTAGGTATTATCTGGGGGGCAGCTGTGCAAGCAGTTTCGCACAGCTCTGCCAACTCAGCTCCTTCTTAACCTGCTTTTGTCTTAATACTGAGCTTTGTTTTAGCTGAGAGTATCTATCACTTGTGAACAGTTAACTCTGCTATCACCAGACAGTTTAGAGAAAAGCATGCAGATGTGACTTCCAAACTTATTTTCATTTCTGTATTTTAACCTAGGTTTCTAGAGGGGAAAAGGTAATGCATTACGTTGTCTAGTCCCTTAATAAGAAATATCAGTGTGTGACCTTTTATGTTAAGTTTCAGTCTAGAATTTTTACAGATGGATTGAAAATCCCTGGAAATGGTTTTATAATGGAAATAATGACAGATCCTGTGCTATGGTAACCAGAGTGGGTGCTTTCATAACAATAATATCCAGTACATCCACTGCTGCATTTACAAGAACAAAGAATTAAAGGCAAAGGATGCATAGGCAGAAAGGAGAAAATGAGACTGGGATGTTTAAAGCAACATCCTTTTGCTTTCAGAAAAACTAGTCACATTTTTTCTTTCTTAAAAATCTCCTTGTAGCCAGTGGTAAGAATCAGTTGTTGCCCTTTGAATCTTTTTGTCTCTGTCTACTGTGACAAAAAAAGTCATTAGCTTGTATGTAAACTGAAGAGCAGTGATGCCGTTTGAATAAAGGGGATGGCTGAGCCTTCTGGAATCCACAGTGAAAATACATGAGAGTTATTGTGGATCCCTTAATTGATCTTGTTTACAGTCATATTCATATAATCACTCTCTACTTATTTTTTTATGACGTGGTTCTTCAGTACTTAACATTCTAATGTACTATTACAGTGCTCCCCCCAAAAGAAAACCTGCATTTTTCTATCCAAAGTGACATTAAAAAGTATCTCAGCACCACTTTTTAAAAGAATTATAAATACAGGTTCAATTTGTTTACTGCTGAGAGTTGGATCTGTTTCATGAAAACTTGATCTCTGGGTTGCAAAATCATCTACATTAATCCTCACCCTACTTGGTCCTGCCGGAATCCAGCCTACATTGTGGATGTCCAATATCCATGAAGCCTCTGCAAGTAAGTCCTTGAGCCTTCTCTGGCCTTGAGTCTTTCTGAAAGCCCCTTCCTGGGGCAGCCACCAGGTCTGTGCGCTGGGACTGGGTTCTAGATCTGGACCCTTTGGGCCAGTCGGGGACCTCACTTCCAGTCCCCCTGGCTGGTCTTCTGCTGGGCTTTTTATCCTGGCTTCAGGGGTCCAGACAGCCAATCAGCCCTGGCATGTTGCCATTAAGTGTGCCCATGCTGACGTGGGAGCCGGTCCAGGCTCCTTCTGGCTTGGCTGTTTTTTTTCTTTACTGTGGCATCTCTGCCCACAACAGTTTCACTTTCACCATGCTCTGTATCCGGCGCGGTGTCTCACCAGCTCTGCTCCTCACCCAGCTGCGGTAAGTCTTTTCCATACACCCCAATAACCCAACTGATTTCCTTCTGGTCACAATCTACTTCCCATAACAATAAACAGCAAAACAGCTATAACTATGATCCACCCCTAGATGGCGGAGTTTCTGCTGCTCGGGGGAAAATGGTCTCCTTTAATCATCCCTGGTAACACAGCCAAACAGGCTCTGAGCAGCTGCTGCAGACAATAGGCTCCCTGTTGTTTCTTTTATTGGCAGATTGTTCTCTTAAGCAGTTTCCTTCTGAAAATGGACTTACTACAAACACTAGTGATTAGATGTTGCCTCACATACCCATGCTGGTTTGTTTTCTTGCAGCTCACTCCCTCTTGGGGCTGTCTCCCCCTCCCACAGACAAGGGTTTCCCTCTGAAGGTCTCTGACTCTGTGGCTCTAGCCTCCCCAGCACAGATTTTACCCCAGTGTCTTAGTCAGACACAACTCACAACCCAGTCATTAACCCTTTAAGGGCTCTGATGCTTCTCCCAGCCCCAGCAAGCCTACCAGCCTTGCTTATCAAGGCCTCCCTACTCTTTCCCTGTCACATGTGTCCCTAGTTGCACAGCTCCAACCCAGTGGGGCATCAACTTCTCGTGGGATGACACAGGCTGTTCCCCATCCTGATGCCTGCTCCCTGGGCAAGTTTCAGCTCAGTCTCCTCTGGCTTGGGCTGAGTTTGCACCTTATCTCTCCAGGGCTGGAGTCTGCCCCTCTCAGCTTCTCTTCTTCTTTTGCTCCCCACTGCCGGCATCTTTTAGGCTCAGTAGCAGCCAATCAGAAGCCCCAGTTTGGTCACAATGTAAATGCTCCAGTAAGAAGCATGCATGTGCACTGCATACCCTCCTGTGTGATAAAGCTTATGCACCCTCTGCGAAGTTTTGCCACCCTTTTTTTGCAGAGCTCTTAAGCACAGCTCACCCACTTGGCTTGCAGACAGGTAAGCTTTGCAGCTGTAATACCTGAGTATTTATACAGTCATGGAAGAAGTATGGGGAACAAACAGGAAGAATTGGAGGTCCTAGTATAATCACAGAATTATGAGGATTGGGATTACAGAGATGTTGTGGGATTGTTCACAAGACTGGAGTATGGTCATAGATGGATATAGCTTGTTAAGGAAAGTAGGCAGGGGAGAAAAGGAGGAGGTACACAAAGCCAATGTACACTTGTACAGAGGTGCAATAGAAATTAGAAGGTAGGCCTCTGGATAAAAGAGGGAAGAGCAGCGGAGGTGATGTCATGGTGGGTATCTGTTAGAAGCTTCCAAATCAAGAGGAGGTAGGCAAGGCCTTCTTTAAACAAATGATGGAAGCTTCCAAATCTCAGGACTTGGTTCTTACCGAGCAGGAGTTTTCAACATTTTTTGATTGGTGTACCCCCGGTGACCAGTCGAGAAGCAGGTAGTCCCCTGGCTGGTCAACAAGTGAGCTGTGAGGGAGGTCCCCTGGTGTCTGATTGATGAGCACGGGGAGAGGGAGGTCCCCAGTAGCTGATCAGCGAGCTGGGAAGGGGGGGGGGGGCCATGCATAGTGGTGAAACCAGAAAAAATGGAAGCACTGCTGGCAAAACCAGAAGTGCCCCCGCTTCTCCATGCCACTGCCATGTACTCTCTGGGGCATTCCCAAGTTCCCCCAGGGATACATGTACTCCTGGTTGACAACTCCTGTTATAGGAGATTTCAGTTATTGGGACATCTGCTGGGAGGGAAACACAGCAATACACAAGAAGTCCATTAAGTTCCTGAAGTGCGTTGGGGATAACTTTTTGATCCAGATGGTAGAGAGGGCAACAAGGAGGAAGCTTTTTTTGACTTACTGCTCACAAATAGGGAGGAGTTGGTTAAGAATACGAAGGTGGGAGGTAACTTGGGTATCAGTGACCACAAAATGAGAGTTTGAGATTCTAAGGGGAAGAAAGAAGGAGAGCAGCAGAAAAAGGACACTAGACTTCAGAAAAGCAAACTTTAATAAATTCAGGGTCCTGGTAGGCAGGATTCCTTGGGAAGCAAGTCTGAAAGGGAAAGGAGTCCAGGAAAGCTGACTGTACTTTAAGGAGGGTCCTTTAAAGGTGCAGAAGCAAGCTTTCCCGATGTGGTGGAAGAATGGGAAGGTCAATAGGAGACCAGCCTTGGTCTTAGTATTATGAATGAGTATAAGAATATTGCACAGGCATGCAGGGAGAAAATTAGGAAGGCCAATGCACAATTTGAAATATAGCCAGAAAGGACATAAAAGGCAGTAAGAAGGGATTCTATAGGTATGTCAAAAACAAGATTAAAAACAGAGATTCCATAGGTTCTTTACTGAGTGCAGAAGGCAATCTAGTCACAGATGATGCAGAAGTATTTAATGCCTTTTTTTATTTGGTTTTCACAACAGGGGAATGTAGGCTGCAGATTGCATGGAGCTTTCTGACTGTGAGAGTGATCAGGCATTGGAATAGGCTATCTAGAGAAGTTGTGGAATCTCCATGCTTGGAAACTTTCAAAGGCAGATTAGACAGATACTTGGCTGGGATGTTTTAGTCAGGGATGATCCTGCCTTGAGCAGGGAATTTAATTAGATTACCTTGTGAGGTCTCTTTCAGCCCTAAATTCCTATGATCCTATGGATGAGAGGAACAGACTTCCCAGGGTACATGAAACGAAAAGTGGGATAAGCATGAACCTATTTGTTTCTTATTTATTTGCCTAAAGCTTTTACATCAAAGAATTGCATTCTGGACATGAAACCCTCAAAATGTACCCTTAATCAATTGTAAAAAGGCATTACATGATGACTACAGATAACTCTTTCTGAAGTATATCAAAAGTTGCATTGTCTATTACTTAGTCAGAACTGACAGTGTAGTGCATGGCGACAAAAATAAAAAACAAGCTGTTTGTAGGAATGACTGAATTTCTTGCTTTCCCAGCACTCTATCTTTTTCCCTTTTGGGAAAAAGCAACCTATCTTTAAAGCTACTGAGCCATTTCCCATGCTGTAATAAAGAACTTTTTTCAAGGTCTTATGTTAATACTGCTACTTATATCAGCCAAGAAGAGTTGTCATTCCTTTCGTTGTCATTCCTTTCCATCTTATACCCGTCTCTTCTTTCCAAGGAAAGGAGTTTTCACCAGGCAACATGATATGCTACCAGCCAGGGTAAACTTACCAGGTTTCAATAATTAAATGTGCTTTTAGTTTCCATAGTCTCTTTTCACTTTACTTATGAACACAGCTGCTCTCTGTCTACCAGAGGATGTAGCAGACAAGATTCAAAGGCAGCTGCAAGTCTCTTCTAGGTGCTGCTCTTTTAAATATCACCCATATTTAGTCTTTTTATCACATATTCATATCAGAAACTCATTGTGTAGCACAGAGATAAACCAATTTGGCAGTCCTAGTACATGCTCACAAAAATTATTCTTAGTCTATAGGTTTGGAAATCCATAGGCTATTTTCTTTGATTTGAAATTGAAACAATGCTTCTTAGCACTTCCTTTATTGCTCTTATAACACTTCACAAATCAACAACACTCACTGAGTAATTACTGCAACATAACCATCTTTATGTGCAGCCACTTCAGCTCAGGAAGCTGAAGTTAAACACTGAACTGAAGCTCAGTTAAACACTGAACTGTTATTTAGCTTGGTTCAGTGATGAGGTCCCAGTACTGAATTCAGTGAGATCTGGGTTTCCTTTTCAGCTCTCTGGCAGACTTGTGCCTCTCTTGATCATCATTTTGTAATATGGATAGTATTACTCTCTCTTTTGTAACGAGTTGGACTTCACCTGGAGATGAACTCTCATAACTGAGGCATAATGTGACAATACTGCTTCTGAGAAGGTTGCCTCCATTCTGGCCACCTACCTCTATTATTTTCTTGGCTGCTGCTTTCTTACTCCGGAGAGGCCCATAGTCAAAAGTCTCCCTCCTTCAGGGAAGCTCAAAGGGGCTACAATAGTTGCCAGTTTCTGCATGTAGGATGAACACAGAGGAAAAGCATTTGCTTTTCCCCATGTACAGCTAAGCAAGTGCAGGCCAAGACAGTTCGATTTCATTTACAGGAGTTAGCAGTGCCTTTGATTTTGATATGTTTAGATAGAGAGATGGATTGTTTTTCTTGTTTCCTCATTTAACAGTAAATATAAATAAGTCTGCTGCTCCACATCTCATGAAATGATATTGAATTGGCTTTATATTTAAAAATAGAATGATGGGAAAGAAAATCTAGCTGGTACTCTTTGCCAAATAGTCAAGCTCTCTTTCAGGAAAATCATTAAAGGAGCTCAGCACATTGAGTTAGGCTCTTTGGAAAACTTAATCCCTGAGTGCCTTGTAAGAGCTGGCCTTTTTATGCTGGTTGACTGTGAAATTAAATGCAGTTAATTATTAAGTTTCCACCTATGATCTTATCATGGTTATTGTTCTATATGCTACCAATAAGGATGGAATTGGAGTGTTTCTGAAGTTAATTTTGTTTATTGATATTTCAAGCCAGTACTTCTCTGTGTAGCTGGTGAGCTTTTCAGCTTCAGCTGTGAGTTTAAATCACTCACTGAAGCCATCATGATTGTGAGGACATTTAAAAAGTATTTTGGGCATGACTGGTCTGACAATATAGTCTTTAATGCAGGAGAGTCAGTTTCCAGAACTGGCCACTTATTCCCTACGCCAGCACAAATTATACCTGTAGGCAGATAGTGTTCTGCACACTTGCTGCTTATCATCTGGGTCATCCTAATTGGTATGTATATATTTAATAAAAAACTGTAGACATGGTAGGAAAAGTGGTACCTTTTATTATACATTACGGCCCAAATCTTATTTTACTTTGTTCACCTAAATGGCATATAGGTGGCCATTTACATTTTTTGGCACTTACAGTTTGGAGCAGCGGTTCCCAAATTGTGGGTTGCAACCCCAAATGGGGTTGCAACATCAGCAGATGTGGTTGCAATAAACCAGGTTTTCTGTTTGCTGCAGAACAAAATGGATGTCCTTTCATGGAGAAGTATGTGGGAAAACACAGGTTTCCCCTTTCAGGCTGGCAGAGTTCCAGTCTACAAGGAGCTGCTTGGGGTCGGGGAGAGTGGAGGAGGGCGATTGGAGGCAGGAGACACCACATGCATGTGTGCACACATGCACGTGGCAGCCAAGCAGCAATGGAAAGCAGTTCCTGCAGCTCCCTCCAGGTAAGTCTGTGGGGATAGGAGGAAGGGGCACAGACAACATGTGTGGGTGGCAGGGGGGCACAGGAAACTAGGGGGAGGGAGCAAGGGGGCCAAAGCAACATGGCAGGGGGGCATGTGCTCTCCAAGATTTCTGCACTCACAGTGGGGCATGGGGTGTGGGGCTGCAACTAGGCCGGAGCAGCTCCAAACAGGAGCCACCTCCACAGCCCAGCGAGTAGGACCCAGCATGGGAGGGAGCACCACACTGCCATGGCCACCAAGGTGAGGTGTGGCAGTGGCACGGAGTTGTACCCCCTGCTGCCAGGCACACAGGGGGCATCTCAGCTTGATGGCCATAGCAGTGTGGTGCTCCTGCCTGTGCTTGGTCCTGTCTGCTGGCTTGCAGAGTCCCCAGTGGGAGGCAGTAGGGCAGAGAGCCCCAAACTCAGAGCAAGCAGCCTGCATCCTCTCCCCCGCCATGGGGAGACTCCGCTCCAGCTGTGTCACCCTCAGAGGAAGTGGGCGTGGGGTGGGATGGGATAGGATGGGATGATGGGATGGGATGGGGGAAGCTGGGCTTTGTACTCTGCTCTGGCTGCAGCAGCTGCCATGTCCCATAGGCAGCAGCTGGAGCTCCAGCACTGCTGAGGGAGGCAGGGGGTTGCGGGCACTGGCGCTGGGGCACCTGGAGGGGGCTATGGGGCTGTGGGTTGGGAGTGAGGAAATGGGGTCAGAAATGGGGTCAGGAAAGGAAGGAAAAGTTTGGGAAGCACTGGTTTAGAGTTTAGTTCTGGTTGCTGGCTCAGTGGGGCTGGGCTTGAACTAAGCAGCTATATGGTGCAATAGGATAACTTAAGTACGTAAGGTAGGACAAGTCCTGAAATTTTAGTAGCGAAAAAACTGCAACTGGCTGGAGTGGGTAGGGTACAATGCCTGGCTCATGGCACTGCAGGGAAGCAGTAGATGTGGGTTTAAAACTTAAAACCCTCTGGGTGTGGCTAAAACCTGAGGGCATTCATACATGTGCTTTGGGAGTGGGGAGGGTGCTTTAATAAGAACATCTCCCCACCAGTCTACAGGCACCCTGAGTCTCCCATGCACTAGACCAGGGGGTCTCTCTGGTGGCCCACAGGGTTGTGTGAGTTTGACACCCCTGCACTAGGCTGCAAGACCAAAAGGTGGGAGGCCCTTTTTTCTTCTCCTCTGTTATACTTCTGACAAGTCTCCACACTGTGTGATTCTGTTTTGCCACAGGGAGCGCAGAATCCCAAAATTGTACATAAATGCCCCAAACTGCAGTTATTCAGCTGCAAACATGCCATTTAGGTGTGTAATGTAAAATAGGTTTTAGCTCTTAAGTATGTTTTCAAGTATAATTCATGGGTTTCATGTTAGAAATCACTTTTACCATTTTTGTTTTATGAATTATGCATTTTCTGGGTTACACATGCCCAATATTTTTGTCACGGTGCTTTGGTACTTCTGCAGAGAAATTAAAAAATCATTAAAACACGGTTTTCTGAACATTTTCAAACTTTATCAAACATTAAATTTGAATTTCAGTAAAAGGGTTGGTGTTTGTTTTAACAAACTCATTTCCTATCTTTAATGGACTATTGTTTTTCTTCATATGTAGTATATACCATTAGGCATGGCTACCACTGGAGTGTGTATTATTTTTAGTTTAGACTCTGTATTTGGTGCCTATAGTTTTACACCTTTACATTGCCTAGCACATTTTTGGCTGTATCAGAACTAATCATAAATACAGCAATTCATGAAGTTGTCACAAACACGGAGAAAAATAATGTTAATATGTAGTTCAATGTTTCCTTTTTTTGGGATGTACTTTACATTTACTTGATAGTTATCCTTGATCCAATAGAAAGATATTTTTTCCTTAAATCATTAGATTAGCACTTTTTTTTTGGTTTTATATCATGGTCCATATAACTATTAGTAAAAGTGAACTACTTATGGTATTAGTTAAAAACCCCCCAACAATTTACTGTTGCTTTGTCTGTTTTTTCTTTTATTGTCCTTGTTGTTTTCTGTTCTGTTTGTATTTTTTATCTTTTGAGTGCCTCATGCCAAATAAAGGCCATCACATATGTTCCAGTAGTGGCAATGTTATGAAAAGCTCAAGTAATATAATCCTATTGTGGTTTTCAGCAAAGACTTCCATGAATGAATTGTCTGGATGGAAGATTCATTGAAGAAATCTGCAGATGGGAATCTTATGCATGGCTGACCCCTACACTCTTATTTTCTGTCTGTTAGTATCTGTTGTAGCTTCTTACGTGAATTCTTGTTTCCTGTTTATTCAGTGTTGTTTTCTTTGTGTCATATGGATATCGGGAGCATATACATAACAATTTTTAATCCACATCTAGTTCTCATGGACTGGCTATCAACAAGGAGACAGCCCAAAGGGAGACTTAGAGTTAAGATGAATCTATTGTGTAAATCTTGTATTTTTACTCATCCTTTTAAATATGACTGTTGGTTCAGAATACCTGCCATGTGAACTGATGATAATAAATATGTCCTCTAGGGGCTAAGGGTGCTGCTCCCAAGGATTCTTGCTTGTTCTGCCTGAGCAAAGTAATCATTGTCTGAGAAGAGGATAATGATGGGAAGTTAACTTTATACCTTTTCAACAAAAGATACAGAAAACATTGATTGTCCTGCATCTACTCTTGTGTAGTAGGGCAATTGAAAAAAGCATGACTCTTAAATTCACTTTGCATTTACAGGTGTCTCTGTTTGGGATGGCAAAGTGAAAAAGCATCCTTTGAATGTTAATCCTTTGAAAGTTAAGAGCCTTGTAATCCTCTAGAATTGATGTGATGCTACTCCACAGTTAGCAATTATCACTTGATTTTTATATTTTTTTCTTCTACTCATATAATTAAATAGTAACCCTTTCAGTTTTACATACAATTGAATTTCATCTTGGTTTCTCGGTGACATCACTTATTATAAAGAATGTACTTAATATTAATATAGATGGTCCTGTTTTTTCCTGAATAACTTAGCAGTAAATGACAGACAGTCTCAGTGAAATGACATATATTTTTTTCCATTCTTGCTTTATCCCATTTTAATAACTAACCTCCTTCAGGTTAGTAATTTGATCTTTTTTCCATTTATTTCAACATGTCTGGCCACAACAGGATTTGGGAAATAATTTTATAAAACAAAACATTTCCTTCCCTATTTGACTTCTCAGGCAATATGTTAAAAGTAGAATGCTGGAGAGAGATCTCTGCAGCCAAGTCAGAGATCCATGGCTACTGTAAATAAGTATATCCTCGTTTGGGCTATATTTAAGGTTCAAGTCATCATCAAAACAGTCTAATGATATTGTCTGTGTGTGTATATGTGCATATCATATGTTAATCCCTGCACCCTGTGAAATAAATCCACCAAGTGTTGTGAAGCAAAAAGGCTCCTCAGGTCCTAATTTTGCTTTGCTTTGGGTGTGTCGAGAAGAGCCTGTACTAGTATTTGTTTACCAATCTAAGATTGCTATAAGGAGGCTAAAGTATTTATAACCTGCAGCTCAATTTAGAAATACTATGCCTTGCAGTCTCAGTGAGGATAAGACTGGCTGACAAAAACACTCAATGAGGAGCAATTCTGGTCAGCACAGTGGAGAGAGAGATAGTCTGATTCTGCTATGTGGAGTGCACAGGTTCTGGGGCCAATACAAGCAAAAGACATCTCTTCTGTGGGTTTTGATTTAAGGATTTCAGGATTTGCCCTGTTAACATATAGCACTAAAAAGCAGTCATTTCAGTCATGAACCGATTTGCTGCACAATAGATGTGAAATACTGTGCCAAGGATATTGGATACACTTTTATAGGTAACAAAAGCACAGTGGGATCATTGTTGAGTAAGTAGAATCTAATTTTCAAGGTCTCCTATGAAAACATTATAGAAAACGTATGTGTATGTGATCACATATGTGTATACAGACATGCACACATGCTCTCTTGGAAAGGATAATGACAAGTTAATATTTTTGGAATTTCAGAAAGTTAAAAGTTTATTTAAGATCTAATCTTATACCATTAAGCTATCCTTACCTATTTCTTAAAGTGTCTAATCTGTTAGCTATGGTGCTCCCAAACAATCTTGTCTATGTAATTGTTTGATCTCAGGCCATATTCAACCCAGGAAAGAGACTGGAGAACTAGTTTCATTTAGATCTGATATCATCTTCCCAGATGATAGAAGTTAGGGCTTTATACGCATCTTTGTACTATTGCATTTAAGGTTATGTAAGGCATGTTAAAAATAATCAGTCACTGATTAGACATTCCAGCAATGCATATGATCCAGCAATATGTACAAGGAGTGTAACACTTGATGAAGTTAATGATATTTGTATTTAAAACAAGTTGAAAGAAATGCTTTCTAAATAGTAATGCAGACTGTTGGATTTACTGACACTATATACCACTGAACTAGACAAAGTCAAACCTGGAGTAAATTCTGTTGACTTGAAGAGAGTTTGACAAATTTGCTGCAGTGTTGTTTTTGGCTTGTATAGGAGTAACTAGATAATCTGATCACTAGTTATTCTTTCTGGGTTTGGAGTAAACAAATCCCATGCTTCTGGTCATCAGCTGATGGTCACAGGCATTTGGAAAGAATTTCCATTCCACTCCCCTTGTACATCATTGCATTACTGGCTTGTTGTGCTGTGGTGTTTTTTTGCCTTCGTATTATTTAATATTGTATACTGAATTTCTTAGTCTTGCAACTGTCTGTAGAGGTCAGTAGGAGTTTTCACTGTACAAGGAAAGTAATATAAATTCCTTAATATAAATGACTGACAGTCTAATCCTTTCCTGAATTTAAATTACTAACAGTCTAATAATTTGTTTTAGATTAAATACACAGGAGGTATATGCTGTAGGCTTAATTTTTTTTTTAATTAAGCTTTTTAGTATAGATGTCTAACCTCTGTACAACAGCTTGCAGGATGGAGATCTTGTAGCATAAAGCTGTTTTCTTGACATTGCCTTCTGCCTTTTGGTTGCCATTTACACTGGTGCAAACTACAGTAAAAGCTTTGTTATCTGGCATGAGTGGGGTAAGAGGGGGTGCTGGTTATCTAAAAATTCTGGTTATCTGGGCTTGTATGTGGTGGTGGCACAGGGTGGTAGATGGCATTAGCAGTGGTTGCTGTGGCACGCAAACTTCTTCTCCGGCCAGCTGGGTGGTGCCTTTGTGGTCCGCAGAGGGGAACCGCTGCCCTCGCCCCACAACTCTGCTCAAGAAATATTTGATGTGCATGCCGGAAATTCTGGTTAATAGAGTATTCCGGTTAGTAAAATGCTGGTTAATACAACTTTTACTGTAGTTTACTCACAAGTCATAGTGCCATCTCAATTCACTTTAAAACCCAAACATTTCCAGGGATGAGTTTGACAGTAATCAGAATTCCCATCTCAGAAGGAATTCTAATGTTTGATGTATGTGTGGGGTTTTTTGGTTGGTTGTTTTTTTGTGTCCTGAAATGGGACAAGAAGCTGAAATACCAACATTTTGCTTATTTTCAGATGGAATATTTTGGCTTGGCCTGGCTGACATTCAGTGATGTCTGCCCATGCTGGTGGTGTACCTCCTTAGAACTCTATTTTTATGTGATTTACCTGTAGAATGATAGAACAATTATGAAAATGCTTCTTTTCACAGATATGAGCAGATACAATTTGCTGTCAGTGCAGTGTAACAGGCAGTGAGCCCCAGTGCAGTGATTCAGTCAGGTCTAATCACTGCTTAAGTCAGCTGAGATAGTTGGCTTTTTTTGTAGTCCCACCCAGCTAAGCTTGAATAGACCATATTGCATGATTTGTAGCTTGCATAATTTTCTCCCAACCAGAAAAAGATTGACTTGGAAATTTCTACTGTGATAAAGACCAGACTTAAATGAGATATTTAAGCAACCTGGGCAGTACTTTCATATATTTAATAGACTTCATAGACATTAGAGCTGGAAGGAATCTCAGAAGATCATCAAATCCAGCCCCCTGCCCAAAGGGCAGGAGGTCAGCTGAGGTCATAGGATCCCAGAAAGATAAGCAACCAGATTTCTCTTGAAGGTGTTCAGTGTAGGTGCTTGAATCACCTCTGAAGGCAGGTTATTCCAGACCTTGGGGGCACGAACAGTAAAGAAATTCTTCCTTATGTCCAGCCTAAAATGGTCTTGCAGTAATTTATAACCATTTGACCTCGTCATCCCTTTGGGCGCTCTGGTGAACAAACGTTGCCCCAGATACTGGTGGTCACCTTTGCCTCTCTGCACCTTCCCTACTCCAGCTCTGGCAGTACACTTGGTGCAGAAGGAGTTTCGCTGCTGCGAGAGGAGATGTTACCTCTTCTTTTGCTGCTGGTGTACATGCTGAGTGTCCAAAACACCATTTTTGGCAACAAAAAGTAGGTCATTCCCCACTTGCCCTCTAGTAGAGAACCACTAACCAGTGCTGCCTCTTCTACTCCCTCTCTGCTGCTGGAACTAAAGTCACTATAGGAAAGGTACAGGGTGCAGGAGGATGGGAGGGTAAGATGTCCCTAACTTCATTCCAGCTCTTTTAGCATCTGGGGCTCATGCTCTTCTTGTCCATCCATCATTATACAACTGCTTAACAAAAGGTGTACTGTGGGGGGAAAACTTATGATGTTTAAGAAAGAAATGGAAACTTAAGAAGGGAACGGAAAAGTTGCAATTTGAATTTCAAAGTCATTCCCAATATAGATTTTTAGCAGAAAATATGCTATAGCTTTTGACCAGGCTGTAAAGATGTTTCACATCCTTGTAAGCCCCCGGAAATAGTTTGTATTGTCTTAGACCAACTTCTAATTACAGTTTTTCTTCTTTTAGCCGCCTAATTTCTTAATTCTATAAGATATGAAGGAAAATATGTAGAATAAATTAAGATTGCACAAAAGGTTCACTCACACAAAAGTGCTGTTTTTCCTTGTCGTGCTCCAGCTTAATTCAGTTTATAGCATTTTTTTTATGAAAAAAACAAACATAAAATAACTATGTGATTTGTGAATCCAGTGACAAATCAGTTGAATATGATATTAAGGGGGTAACAGCTGTTTAGCACCAACACTTATCTGTTATTTTCTGTTATCATTTCTTTCTTGTTTTCTGCCAAGAGGGAGGAGTTTGTGTCTCTGAATCCTGGGGTGGGGGTGGAGAGAAGGCTTTTCAGACAATAAGTCAAGCCCATTCATTGTCTGTAATAGCACATTTCACAATAATTATACTTGGAAGGGACTTGCTTCCACTTGTACATAAATTAGTGGTAAAGCTACATCTATTCTTTGGGCTATACTATAGACACTGTATTATACTATTCAATTTTTTATACCTCTTGAATTGGGAATGACAAAATTGTAATTGAATTTACTAATATTGTAAAGGAGCTGCAACTGTGAATGTTTCTCTTTCTTAGAGGGGAGGAAAAAAATTAAAATCCCTAACTAGTTTCAAACCAGATTCCTAGATCTGAAATTCCTGAAACTTGTTTCTGTGTAAATCCAGATCTGGATTTTTAAGATTTGGTCCATCCTGCAAACTCTCCTTTGCAGAGGATTCAGTCAAATTAGCTTAAGTTTGAGAACTCAAATGTTTTCTTTTATGGCAGGATTAAATAGAACAGTGTGAGTGTGCAGAATGGAGCAAAATGCTTTATTAGGGAATTAATAATGCATTAGTAAGCAAAATCTATTTATGGTTTAAATCCACTGGTTTCAGCTTGTCCCAGTTTCTAGACATGTAAGTGCTATGAAAGTACTGATAATTAATTTTGGTGACTACTAAATAACCCAGAATTCTGTCAAAAGGAAGAGACATGCTTCCAATAGCTTATGTTGTCTAAATGCTTAATTCAAAATGTGTACCCTGTTTTCTTTTAACAGGGCTAGAGCAGTTAACATGCTGAGAGTACTGATGCAGGAAATTAGATACTTCAAATACAGGGAAATCATTTTGAGCTTAACGTCCGCAAAATGCTAGTTGAAATGAATGAAACAATCCAGTTGTTTCTCTCTTATCAACTTTTTGTCCTTCAGCTTCCTCGTCCTGTTCCCTTGTTGGTAAGAGATGTTTAGGAATCTGTTTAGTTACCATTCGAGGAAATGCATACCAGATGCACAAAAGCACGTCAGGGACATATGAGATGGAAGGACTGTCATCACACCTTTTCCGGTCACATTTCCACTTGGTCTCACAGTTTCTGCCTTTGGCTTTTTACTGCTGCACTGTGTTGTAGTGTCAAACTCCTAAGTTCACTACTAGTGTGGTATTCTTCTGTGATAGTTTTCTTTTGCAATATGTACTTAATGTAAAAAAAAACAAAACCTTTTACATTGACAGACTCTTTAAAACCCACTTTGCCCTCTTCTGAATGTGCTAAGTAAAAGTGCTGAATTGTAGTGTAAAAGCATATAGATATGAAGCTCTGGTGTTCTTTTTAAGCAACATGTAGAAGAGTGTTCTTCAAAGTGCTACAGAACTACCTTTTTCTGCTTAAGTATTTATGGGCCCGGGGCAAATAAAGAACACTTTGCTGCATATATTCCTTTCCAGCATTTAGTAGCAGTAGTAATAGTATTTTATTTGCCTCTTTCTCCAAAACAGTACAATAAATTGAACAATAACATTATATATAACTAAAATAACAGCATTTACATGTATTAGAACTTTTACTAAAAGTATGCAGTAAGATTGTCCATTCTACCAGTTTGGACAAAGTTAAAACAGAACATAGTAGGTGACAGAAGAAGTAAAACCAAGCAGTGAATAATGAAACAAAATGGGAAAATTCTGTACGATTTTTGGCCCTTTGTCTTTGTGCAAGTAATGCAAATACGCCTGAGGTCTCTCAGGTATCTTTATTAGCCCAATATTTCATAGTTAATGCAGAGGTCCATTTTCCTCTTATTTCTTCAAAAAAACAAACAAACAAGAACACAAGTAATGATTTAAGTCATCTAGCTCATTCTTCTACAAGAGCAGATTTCATTCACATGTGGGGTCCGACATCATCTGCCTGTGACAACTGCAAATCTCAGTTGAGTAATGGCCTTTCTTTGTAGTTTTGTACCACGAGGCCAATTTTCCAGTGTTTGAGACAGCAGCAATGTTTTTTGAACTTGAATTCAAAAGTGAGGATAGAGGGGTAGGAGACAAGATATACATGTTGTGGAAGCACTCTTACGACATCGAGGCCCTTTCCCTAGTCTGTCATGATCCACATTTTTTGTCTTGAAAATGTGGATCATGACAGGTGTATACCACAACTGAATTGTTCAGCAGTTTTCAAGAGGGAGGTGTTTTGAATTTGTTGGGAAGTTTTTCTTGAGTAGATATTTGTCAGTGTTGTTGGTGAAGCTGTTGAGGTCCAGAAATAAGACAAAAGCAAAATTTGTGAAGTGAGATAATATTTTCTATTGGGCAAACTTGTTGAGAAAGGTCAGACAAGCTTTTGGGCATCGGGGCCCTTCATCAGGTGTAGGAAAGAAACAGTTACAGTCCAAATGAAATAAAAGAACAATTGCTTTAGCTTAACCTTAATTTGTTACTGAATTTAACCACTGGAAAGAAAAACAGAGCAGCAGAAAAATTAGTAGCTGGATAGGTGAGAGGTAAATTATACTGAACCATAAATCCGGTGGCTTTATGTCCATCATTTTTGGTGTCCCATAAAGGTATGTGTTCCTGTTCCACAGCCTGTCTTCTGAAGGTGTTGTGCAAGTATCTTCACAGCATTAGTTTTTTTTATCAGTGTACACTTGCCCAGAGGCTTTAAAGTTTACTTGTAGAAAGATGCCTAGAAACTATGTTGTGATAAGTGGGCTACTAATCTGTAGATATTTTAAATTAGCTGTGTGCTGAAATCCAATCTGTAACTGCTAGATTCTCCATAGGAGGTTAAAAGTTAGGAAAAATAAGTTGATCAGCTACCAATAAAAAAAAGCACTAGATCAGCTCACAGGCTTTTGATTTTTTTGTTCATGTGGGGAAAAAAAAGCCCTGTGATATTCAAATTGCCCCTCTGACTCTTGGCTGTGTTCCTTACAGGATATAGAGGCAGAGTAATTCACTTCCCTTGTCTGAGTTTCCAGGTCTGATGTTTTCAGGCTAGATGCTGGGTGTTGGCTAAATACATCTTTGTCAGCCACCACTATCCTATGTCCTTCTTTATTCAGACATATTTCTAACAGAGGCTGGGTTGTATTTGTAAATCTTCAGAATGGGACAACCAAGACCTAGTCACAAACCAATAGCTATGGTATAACTATGCCCAGTTGGGGAATCATTTGATAAGATCTTCTGGGTAGACTGAACGTGTCCTAGGAGGGCGCTATTTTGTTTTCTAACTATTTTTGCTCTTGCCTGGTCATCACTTGTGACTACCTGAAATGGTAAAACAACCTGGATGTTTTTGTGCGGGAGATTTTATTCTTTAAATGAGTAACAGTTCTTATTTTCCTTCATCTCTTTCCCCCCTCCTTTTTGAAGTAGACCCACATATGGAAACTGATGTATTATCACAAATCCTTCTGAGCCTGTGGGGACTAGATTCAAATACATTTAAATGAGGTAGCTTTATGATAAGCTTAGGTGTATTTCATTTGGCAACCAAGTGTCTTTTCAGTTCAAGCTGGGGAGCAAAACCAGGGCCGTGTTGGTCATCCTTTTGCTTTCATGTGTGATGGACTAGCTGGCAGTGACCTAGCCCAGGGGTTTTGAAAGGGCAAAAGATGATTGGAGGACTTGGGATTCACTTTCCTCACCAATCTGGTAATGATTTGGCCCAGGGGTTTTGAAGAGGTAAATGGTGATTGGAGGACTTGTGATACCCTTCCTCACCAATCAGGCCCCAGAGATTCACCCCTCATATCCCCAGATTGGCCCCTGGGTGTCACCTGGAGGGGGATAAAAGGGGCAGCACAGCTGACTCAGAGAGAGACTAGTGAGGGACTATGAGGAAGGAGCTTCAAAGAGCTGGCAAGAGCTGAGCTGGCGAGGCAGAAGCAGTTGCCCAGAAGAGCCTGAAGGAGCAGGACCTGCAGGCAGCAGCTGGACCCTCAGCAGCACGGCATGTGGCCGGTAGGAGGGACTTCTTGCTGGGCTCTAGGATCCCCTATGAGAGGTTGTGGCCAGCAGGAGGATCTGAGCAGCAACCCAAGGGATTCCCAGCTCAGCTTCCAGCTCTTCCAATCAGAGACCAGGCAGCTCATGGTGAGGCCAGGGCTCCAGGAAGGTCAAGACCCCTAGCAGTTTAGGACAGTACCAGCACTGGTGGCTGTGTGACAGTGTTCCTGCCTACCACATGGGAGATCTGAGTCTAAGTCCCAGCTTTGGTGACTTGGGGTGAGTGAGCTAACAAGGAGAAAATCCTCCTCCAGTAGAAAGGAGCCATTGTGTTTTCTACCTTTCTCCCCCTTCAGGTACCGAGGCCCTATATTTCTTTGTCCTTTGACATTCTGTATTTTGTGTCTCTTTATATTTCCCCAACCAGTATTGTTTGCTCTGCTGTTTGTGTTTTGTATTTTGTTAACCTGGTCTTTTGCCAACGATTTTTAAGTGTCTAACCTTTGTTGAATCCTGCCCCTTGTGGCATTATGGTGTCTACTATACCCCCTGATTATGCCTGTTATGTCCCCAGTATTGTTCCCTCATTAAAAGGCATATGGTTAAGTCCCCAGCGGCGGTCTGGCTTTGCTGTATAGGGCGAGGAGAGTCCCTACATCTCCCACAGTGCTTGTGCATCTGCTTTGATCCCCTCAATTGGAGAGGGAGTACCTTTTGGAGTACGGCCTGGGTTACACATGTATGACTTACAATTAATTTAGTATCCAGCTGGATGGCAGGGAAGGCCCCTTTGCCTTGTACTAGGCAGCAGATGTGTTCTCTGTGTGCAGAACACCCCTTCCTTTGGAGGAGCTGCATGAAGTAGAAGATGGAGGAGTAGCAGCAGCCTGAGGAAGCTCTGGTTGTGGGCTGACACCTTGTTGTGCCTTTACCTTCCCACCTCCATGCCCTGGAGTCTGCCCTACCCTGCAGCCCACTAGCTCCCTCCTCCCACATCCCAGATCAGAGCTGTGAGGAGTGAAGAGGGTGGGGATGAGCCCACCCTCAGCCCTGGGGCCTCCCCGGCAACCTCCTCCTGGCCCTGGCAAAGCTCAGGATGTACCTGTCCAGGAAGGAGGCTCTGGCTAGGGAGACCCTCAAGGATTGCAGGGCCGCTTTCCTGTTCCTTGTCTGTTCACGTCTAGGGGGTGTCCACCGCCTCCTTGGGCTCGTTGGAGGGCGAGTGGGCACTGTCCAGTGTGCTCTGCTCCATGTCCCCCTCTGATGTCCTTGTGATACACCTATGACCCGTGTCACTCCTCCCTGGTATGTTTTCTGCTTGTCCCAAGGAATCAGTGATATGGCCCTACTGGCCCCCATCCTCAGGGGGTCTTACAGTTTTGCTTGATGGGTCGAGGCCCACGTTTCCCAAAGGCCTGCAGGGGTCAGACTAAGAGGCTTGTTTTGTCTGCCAGCAGCCCCGTGAATGCTGTGGGGCAGGCTCTGGGTGCCCGGGAGGATGAGGAGATGGAGGAGGAGGTGAGCAGGGAAGGGAGTGAAGGTGGAGTCCACAGACCTCTCAGAGAGTGAGTGTGTGTGTGTGTGCGCGTGCGTGCGCGCGCCCACGCAGTCCAGAGGCTCCTTGACATGTGGGTTTGTGTGTGCGTGATTTTGTGTGTGGCGTCCACAGGCTCATAGACGTGTGTTGTGCGTGGGTGTGTAGTCCACAGGCTCCTCTGTGTGTGTATGGAGACGCGAGCGTGTAGTCCACAAGCTGCTCGGTGTGTGCGTGTGCGTGTGCGTGTGTCCACCACAGGCTCCCAGACGGGTGCGCGCGCCAGGCCGGCGCGGATCCGCGGCGCCGTCGAGGCGGGCCTGGCCGGGAGGAGGGGGCCGGCGCCGCCCCGTCCCAGTCCCCGCCCCGCCGCAGGAGGAGGGGGCGGCCGCAGGCTGCAAGTTTTGTCTCCGCGGCGCTTGGCGGAGGCGGCTGGAGCTCCTGTCCTGCCATGGCCGCGGCCCCGGCGGGGCGGCAGCAGCAGCGCGGACGCCGGGCGAGGGCGGCGGCCCAGTAGCCCCAGCGGCGGCGCCATGTGGGGCCGGTGCCTGGGCGACGGCGGCCTGCGCAGCTACACAGCCGGTGAGCGAGGCGGATCCAGGGCTGCGGGCGGGGAACCGGGCCGGGCCGCAGGCAAGCCCGATGTCCTTTTCCCCAGCAGTGCAGGGACGTCTCTGGTGTGGGCAAGCCCCGTTTACATTGCGCTTTCCGGGAGGGGCTGGATTGGACCCTAGAGGGCTTGGGGGGGCCGTGGCAGGCCGGCGCCCTTTTCTGTGACTCCTGGCGCTGAGCAGGGCCTTAGGGCTCCAGGAGGATGATCCACCCTCCTGCCGGTCTTGGCCCGTCTCTGCCCTGCCAGGACACACCCGGCCCTTGAGCTGTTTTATTTAAATGTTGGAGCCCCGCAGGGAAGTAAGGCTGGAGGGGATCTCCAGAGGTCATCCGGGCCAGCCCCCTGCCAGAGCAGGATCCGCGGAGCCAAACCCATCATCTGAGCTCTGCGTTGGATTGCTGTCAGCCCTGGCAATACAGATCAGTACCCTCCCCTGCCGCAGGTAGACCAGGGGAGCCGATGTCCTGCCTCAAGGAAGCATCCTCAGCATATGCTCAAGAGAGCCCTGGGAGAGGGTTGTGCTCCCCACTAAAAACCCTACGGTCTCCAGACCGAGACCAGTCTGACCGTGGGGTAAAAGTCCTCCCTTATGCCCAAAATGTAGGTGCTCTGGTTCCTTTTGGAATTGCATTATTAGGGTGAAACCCGGTCTCTCATTGAATGGCCCCTGCAATCACTCCGCATGTTTAATGGGAGAATTGTTTGGCTTTAAGCTGACACGGTCTTGCTTGCAGATGCAAGAACAGCTAAGATGTTTCTAGCAGCTGCCTGATCCTACACAAATAGTCCAGTGTGTTGCTTACTGTAATGTGAAAGAAGACACTGTTGTTTCTCTAATAGTAGCGAGTTATTAATTTCTCTGAACCATGTATAACATGAATGTGTATTGTCCAGCGTATTTCTGGGAGCAGAGTTTTTCTTTTATCTTCCTTTTATCCGTTCTTTTTATATGAAAAGTTGTCTCTGTGGGTCAGCTATGATAAGGGAAGGGGCTGTGTTTGTGGATGTGGCTTTTTAAGTACTCAGCATGCAGATATTAGTGAAGTCATTGGGAATTTGGCACCTTTGAAATCTTGGCTGTAATTTAAAATCACATCCTACAAACAATAGACTTGTGACATTAGATAGTGTGTGCCTGTTGGTATATTTGTTTTAAGGCCTAATTCAAAGCTGATTGAAGTCAATGGGAGTCTGTGTAGTTACTTCAGTCAGCTTTGGATCCACTCACGCTTTGACAGCCATTTGGTTTCAGATCAAATGAGTGGTCTACAGCTGTGCTTCTCAAAGTGGTGGTCTGCAGCCCAGTGCCGGTCCGTGAGCCACCGGTCGCTGGTCCACAGCAAGCTGCCAGGAAAGAAGTATCTTTTCAGAAGCATAAACACTGATATGTCATAGCGCTACGGTTTGTACGATCCAACACTCCAGGTGACATCACGTCGTGCGAGGTGAGGAAAGAGAAAGAAACAGCCGGTTGTGCACTTGTGTAGCACTATTACACTCAGTTGCTGTCACTGGCTGAACCAGGGACCGGTCCCCAGCCCACTGGAAAAAAAAATTGCCGGTCCGCCACATCAGATAGTTTGAGAAGCACTGTTCTTCAGTATTTCTGTATTAAATTGATCATTATTTATCCAGTAGTGCATTAATGGATGACTGTGTTCCATACTTTTGTTCAGCAAGTCATCTTTCATTTCATACTATATAGCATGTCAAGGAAATCTTCCACTGCAGCGTGTTAAAAGATTGAGCTTTAATTTGGGATTAGCTAGAAGTATGGCTAATTAGGCGATGAAGGTAAAATAAAACCTTTAGGATATGATCCCTGCAGTAGAATTTCCAAGATGGTGACGAAGAAGGTTTTGGTTGTTCTGAGAGACTGAAGTATCTGAGTGTTTTGATAATTAATATAGGGTGCCAGAGACAGGAGGGTCTTAGGTGTACTGACCTTCTGATAAAAAGATGATGAATGCCAAGGTCAATTGCTGTTCCTGCATCAGATTTCTTTAATGATGTAGAGAACAAAATTGAGGTTTTCTTGTTATTGGAAGGAAATCTGTTGTCAAAGAATAATCTGTCATTGACAAACAGTCTGAGGCAATTCTTTTCAGTGCTGAAGACCTCTGTCCTATAATAATGTTTATATATTTACCTTGTGCCAAATAATTGGTAAAGATTGCAATACTTTTGTCTCGGGCTACTGCCTTAGAGTAACAGTTGTTGATTATACCATTATTGACTGGCTAGTATTGCATTTTGACTTGTTGACACACAATAGGGCTTCTTTTCAGACTTAGTTTATTGTGAAAGCATAATAGGTCATTAAAAGCATATTTTATATCTATTTTATATTCCATTTTGGATTTCAGTATAGTGTATTAATGACTAGTAACCTACCTCTTTAAACCTTATAAAACTAGGTACACAGTGAGAACCTGCGAACTAGCTTGTGAGTACCTTATACTTTGTGAAATAAGTTAATTTCATTTGTTTCAAAACATAATAGGCTACATCACTTTGAGAGTCTTAATTGTAGCCTGTGGAGGTGCACTCAGGACAAATTTGGTCTGTGTGTGTAAAATGGTTAACTATAACAAATTAAAAAATGAAAGGCAGTGTAACGAGTACATTGGTGTGGGACATAATGTAAGCATCTGCCATGTCTTGGAAACGTCTGAAAGTTTAGCTATGTTTTGAAGTCTTTGCTATTTCTGCTTTAATTTCCAAAACTGTGTTCATTTAGCAGATTAGTACAATTGCATGTTCTGAAATGAAATAGATATTATTTTGTGCATAGTTTAGTAAGAAATTTAGGTTCATCTGTATTCTTGGATGAAGTGGCAAATGCTTATCCCATTGCAGATTTTACTTCTGAGCTAAAACAAATCTAAGCCCTTTTAGCCAGTGTTTGAAAATCTAATTATACTTTAAAAAATATGTATATTCATTTTGAAGTCTCTCTGTAAATATTAAACTATGGGCATGAAAAGACTGTACAAATTGGGCTAATAATTATTACCTTTATACAGGTATAGGTTAAAATAGAAGAATCCATACTGATGCTTATTAGAATCGTGCATTAGTCAGAGCACTCCAGTAGCCAGCAATTCTAACAAGTATATTTAATCATCTTGTATCTCACACCTTGAGTCATCCCTGTGCCTTTCTGTAAACAATCAGTGTACGTGACCCTCTTGCTTAGGACTGATGGTGCTGCTTCCAGCATGCCACTGTCCCAAACTCCATTTTGGAAAGGGGGAAGGGGGGTCTTAGCATAACTTGGGGCTAGAGTGTGCAGTCACAGTAGGTCTATTATAAATTAGTGGTTCTCCATGTTTTTTGTACCAGGACCCATTTGTAAATGTCGATGGCCAGTCCTGACCTAGTGCCCCTCACTCCTGACTTGCTGCCTCCAGGCCTCAATCCCCAGTGTGTAGGGTAGAGGGTGGGTATGTGGGGCATGGAGGGTCACAAGCAGCCCCTCACAGGCTGTACCTCTGCTAGCCTGCAAGGGAAAAGCCAGAGTTTTCCACATTTTTCTCCTTTAAAGGCGAATACATTTTTAAAGTTTGTTCACAACCCTTTCATATATTCTTGCAGCCCACAGGTTGAAAAACACTGTTCTAAACCGTGTTTCAAGAATGACCGATCTATTTCCTTTCTCTGCAGAGTACAGTCTCTGCTTATCTATTCATTGGCCAGCCAATGGTCTCTTGCCCCATTTCTCACTGCAGCCTGTGCTTACGGAGCATCCCTGTGACAACATCTGGGTCACAGGGGCTGGCCTGTTCTTATGAAAAGGTTGTTGAACCCTGGGTAGACAATTCATGGCTTGTAATATATTAAAGCATTTTCTTCATTCATTGCATAACCATCAGACAGTCGTTCATCTCAACTGCGTTCCGTATGGTATACATGAGTATAGGGAGAAAATTGTACTGATCATTAATGTTATCTATTCTTTAAAAAAAAACAAACAAAACTACCATTTGTGGTCAAACTACATTTCGCCAAACAAAATTGCCAATACCCAGGTATTTTCAAACTTTTTGAGTTCAGGACGTTACATAGAAATTGAGGAAGACTTGGCTAATGTGACCAATAAAAGTAGGAGTAAAATCATGTATGAGAAGTTTTCTATGTACTGTGGTTTATGACATGTTGGGAATGTGATTTTTTTTTTTTTTCATAACTTAACTGCCTAAGGCTGTCTTCTTTTTCTTTCTTAAACCTTTGTCCTAAGCTATTATGTAAAAGAGTTGATGATGTCATAATTAAACAATTAGCTACTGTGATAAGGTCATAACTCATTGTGAGCCTTATGGATTTGAAAAACTTATGAAATAGATGTTCATCTAGCAGTTCAAATGAAACTTAGCTGCTTAATTTGGTGAAAAGAGACAAGTACTTGGGGAAAAAAATCCTATTGTGCTGGGGGGGGGGGGAGCGGGGTAGGGGGAAGGGCTGTTAGGAGGGGAAGTTTGGGGTGGCACAAAAATACAGTGGTTTCATTGCTGTAATAATTTTATTGATCAGTAGTTGGAGATCAGCTAGTGGAAGATGTGATGGGTCTGGCAAGAAGGCTCATTTATCTTTGGAAACTGGATAGTAAATGGTGAGTTAATGTTACTCCAGACAGACTGAACACTGCATTATAGGTTTACACTGGTACACAGAATAGCAGCAGGCCATTGTACAGAATTAATGATTACTTGAGCTTAATTCAATATTCTACTTACAGGAACAGGCACTAGAATACCCACCCACGTGTGTGCACCCCCTTTCCCCCCTTCCTCTTACTGACTTTCTAAATAATGAATGAGTAAACTGTGATTCTGGTTTTGAATGGTGGTTCAGTAAGTCTCGTCACAAAAAATAACTATTCCAAACTGGTTTAAATGTAAAGTGTTATGGATTAATGAGAATTTATGCTGTTAACAATTTAATGTTAACAGGTCACAATAAAAAGACTGGTGGAACTGCAAAATAAACATCTTAATGAGCATATTGTACCTTTGAGGGCATTAACAAGGGTTTTCCTTCTGTATGAGACAGTGTCATTGAAAACTGATTTAACAATAGAAAACATTTTGTAACCCTATGTATTTTAGAAGTGTAGTTAAAATTAGAATATATGTTATTAATAATAATAAAGTAATCAATTTAATCAAGAATAATTGATAATTACTCTGCTGTTTCTAAACAGAATATCTCTGTTTAAGTCCTGTAAATACAAAACAGATTTGTGTGTTGAAGGGGTTACCTTGTGTGCTGATGTCCATTCTAGAAGAAGGTGTTAGTATGCATTAAAACCTTGTGCAAACAAGACAAGTTTGTACTTCTAACACACATTAGCTCTTCATGGGTAACCTTAATGGGGACACTAGGATTTGGGTCAACTAAGTATGTGTTAAAAATGATTGTCTATGCAAGGGTTTTAATATGAGTCAGTTAGCACCTGTTTAAAAATCCTCACCTTTCAGAGTTGAGAGAAGATTTGTTTCTATTGTAATGATTCTAGTTGCTAGAAAGAGCAAGTGGAAAGACTTAACTCTAATGGCTCTGACTAAAGCTGTAGGAGCAGATAGTTGTGCTGCCACTGTTGGAAGAAGTCTTTGTTGGTAGATATGTTACTGTACAACAAGGTGACACTATGATTTTCTCCAGTATGAGCTACTTTCTGCCTTCCACGCTCTTTAGAAGCCTTGCAACCTGCCTGAGATTTAACACTGGAAAAATTAAGCCACATGTTAATTCTTATAATGTCCTATAGTTGATGGTCTGCCCTCATAAATTGTCCATGTCTGTGACGCAAACATACTGGGTGTTAAAAATTTACACTGAAAACTGTTGCACGTATTTATGTCTTTTGCAGTTTTGGGAAATATGCCCCCAAAACATGTAATATTGTGACAGTGGTGTGTGCACCATGCTTTGAGTATCTTTTAAAGAAAGACACACCACTGAATTGGTGGAGGTCACCAGCAGTGAGGTCACTAAGGTGGAAGTCAGTGGAGCTAGAGTTTGTTGAAGTGCTTCGACCAGCTGTTGCCTCTTCTGCAGGTGCAGAAATAAAATTTTCTTCATTTGGACTGGTTCTTTCAAAGCTGAGAAATTGATTAGGAGTTGAAAAAGCAGGAAAACTTGTTTTTCTTTCCCAGTCTAGGAATAAAAAAGGGGAGGAGATTTTTTTGAGTTCTAAAATCTTGAAAGGGGGTAAACATTTTCAGAGCAGTCTAGGTGAAAAAATGACTGTTTAATTTTAAAGAGAATTAGGCAAAGATAACTTAAGCTCAGGTGACTTTCACCTAGGCATTTTAGAAATGTTTCCCCAGGGTGACCTGAAGTAATTGGGTTAATTCTTTAACCACAGTTCACGCTTCTAATACTATAACAGTTAATTTTAATAAATTAGTTGTAAATGTGCACCATGTTTTGATTAAAAAATCTACATCCAAAATACAAAAGTTTTAATAAATGTGATGTGCTTGTTTTTGTGCGTTTGAATTAAATTCAAGTTGCCATCTTAATGCAGCGTGACACAAAAAGTTAATCATCTAGTGAATAAGAAATACATATTTAATCATGTAGGATTTCTAAAAAATCCATATACATATACACATACACATACTTGTGTGCATAGCTTAACGTATGTATGTATGTACGTACATACATACACACATGTATAGTGTACTTAGGAAACATATCAAATGTACTGTAAAAACTGTATTTAGTTGTAAATCAACATATTTGAATTGTTATATCAATCAATGAAAATGCACCTTTTTTAAAAAGAATAAAATTCAGTGGGATAAAAATCAGTTATTTAAATTGGGCCTTTGGTTTGATGATTTTAAATAATTTATTTACATTGACTTGATTTAAATCAGCCCACTGCGCGAAGCTTCGGTCACTGATTTGATTTGGTGGAGATTTGGCCTGATTCAGTGTCTGAATCTCCGAATCCAAATTGAATCAGAAGACCCTTTAATTTCTCCAAATCAAATTGGAATCCTCCGGATCAATTTGGAGAGATTCGATGATTCGGACATAGACACATCTTTAAATGTGGGTTTTTGGGGGTTTTTTTTTTTACATACCTCAAAGTACCAGGTGGCTCGTGAACGCTGAGATGGTGGGGCAGATGGAGCCATCCCACAGGGGCGGTCCCCAGTGTGCTCAGTGGTGGGCCCAGAATTGGATCAGAAGTGCGTCTGGCCCACTTCTGAGGATGCTGCGGGGTGTGTGGGGGACTCCCGCCCCTAGCTCACTGACTGGTGCCTCGTGGGTCTGGGGGGGCACCCAGGGTCCCCCCAAAACCAGTTGCCTGGCGGGGGGTCCACCATTGAGCATGCGGGTGGCTTCCCCGTACTCTGTTTACCCCACCATCTCAGCATTCATGAGCCATGCCTGGTATCTCGAGGCATGTAGAAAAAACATATAAAGCTGTGTCTATGGCTGAATGGCTGATTCTTTCAATCAGCATTGAATCTTCATATTTGGATTTGGCCAGATTGAATTGGGACAGTGATCTGAATCAATCGAATCGCTGTCTCTCGAATCAGGCCAAATCCAAATCGAATACGGTCCATTTTGCACACCCCTACTATTCAGTAGCAGATTGTAGAGAGCTAAAAAAAAAGATGAAGCATTTGATTACAGTAATCTCTTTCTCTTCAAATGTGTCTACATATGTCACTCTAATCACAAATGATTGTATATCTCCAACCAACAAACCAGAGCAAGAGCTCTGTAGCTTTATTGACAGAGGTTCTTAAATTTCCAAATTAAAATAATTTATAATGCATGGAAGCTTGTAATAGGCTTCTGCATAAATCTGATGTGCTGTTTGGTACCTTTTGATATAATTCCTGTTATGAACACTGTAACAAAAAATGATTTGTTGTTATTGAAACAAACATAACTTTCATTTTGTCAGAGGAACTTTAATGTGCGGTGTTCAAGAAGGAAACATCTGTGTCACACTGGAAAGGTATCTGAGACTCTCTCTCTATATATATTTATTTATTTTTTTTGGTCTGCTTTGGCATTATGGTCTCTCCAGATGGTGTGGAAAGCTGTTCTCTTCCTCCTCCCCCTTCCTCTCCCCAGATATGTTTCAGAGTATCAGGCTTCTTTTCAGAACACTTCTGAAAAAAAGAGATGGCAGCTTCCTTAATGTCTACACTGCAGCAAAACTATCCATATGTGCTGGCAATCCCTAACTTTTAGAGGCCAGTTTTCTAGTTAGGAATTAACATATGAGAGCTTTATACAGAATTTTGTGACTAATACTAATCAAAAGGTAGAAGTGAGTAATATTGCAGCATCAGGTGATACACCTGGTTTCTTCCTAGAGGGATGTGGCCAGTGGTGTCCCTCAAGGCTCTGTCCTTGAACGAGTACTGTTTAATATCTTCATCAGTGATTTAGATGAAAACGTTGAAAGCATCTTGTCTAAATTTGCAGACGATATTAAACTGTGGGGTACAGTTAACACACTAGAGGGCAAGGAGCGAATTCAGGCAGATTTGGACAGACTGGGGAAGAGGGGTAGATCAGAATAGGATGCAGTTTAACAAGGATAAATTCAAGATGCTTCTCTTGGGGAGAGCATCTCCAACACACCTACAGACTGGGAAGTACCATTCTGAGTACCACAACAGTGGCAAGAGATCTTGGAGTCCTGGTTGATGCAAAAATGAACACGAGCCGCCAGTATGACGAGGTAATAAACAAAGCTAACCTCACTCTTTCTTGCATCAGCAGGTGCATCATGAGCAGGTCTGGGGAAGTGATAATTCCCCTCTATGCAGCATTGGTGAGGCCACAGATGAAGTACTGTGTCCAGTTTTGGGCGCCTCACTTCAAGAGGGATGTGGGTAACCTTGAGAGGGTCCAGAGGAGTGTTACTCATATGGTTGAGAGCCTGCAGGTAAGACCCTTTGAAGACAGACTGAGGGACCTGAATCTCTTCAGCCTCTGCAAGAGAATGTTGAGAGGTGATTTTATGGCTGTCTATAAATTCACTGCGGGGCCAGCAGGGAATAGGGGGCACCTTGTTTACCAGGGCACCGCTTGGGGTTACCAGAAATAATGGCCACAAACTGAAGGAGAATAGATTTAGATTAGACATAAGGAAGACAATCTTTATGGTGAGGGTTGACAAAATACAGCATGGGCTTCCAAGGGAGGTGTTATTTTCCCCTACCTTGGAGGTGTTCAAGAAGAGATTGAATAGGCATCTGGCTGGGATTACTTGACTCCAGCGCTCTCTCCAGTTTGGAGCAAGGGATTGAACCCAATGATCTGCCAGGTTCCTTCTGACCCCAGAAATCTGTGAAATCTATGATGGTAACCTAAGTAAAGACTAGGAAGTCAAGTGGAAAAAGTGTTAGAAGGCATGTTATTAAATATGTATCATAGTATCATAGTCATCATAGTATCTAGGGTCAGAAGGGGCATAGAGCAGGCCATCTAGTCTGACCCCCCGCCAATGGCAGGAACGAGTGCCAGGGTCACAGGACCCCAGCCAAGTACCTATCTAATCTACTCTT
>JAGPOW010003642.1:91862590-91873572 GCA_030014935.1 Caiman crocodilus | reverse complement strand
TTGTTGTCCTTAATCCGGGAAGCTAGTCCTATCTCCATCTCTGCCTTGGCCTTCCTGACTGCCCCCCTACATCTTCGGGCGACTGTATCATAGTCCCTCAGTAGATGGTAGATGGTGCTGGAAGATGTAGAGATGGTCTCAGCTAGCTGAGGAGGGAACAGTGCTGAATGTGGACCTCTAAGTCCATCCTTCTTGCTTGGGTGTCTCCAATCCTAGAGTGAGCATGTGTGCTGTAATTGAATTTCTGTGAGGCTTGCGACTGCTAGTTTGGGAACTGTTGCCATAGATAAAATGTCTGCAGTTGGTTGCTTAAGATGCATAAGACACACTTCCTATTTCCCTTTGATTTGTGTAATCTTCTGTTTAGTGGTGGGCTAAATGAAGAACTGTTTATATTTCTTCCCTGTTAAGGTTTTTATGGACAGAATGAGATTGTGTAAATACATGGGTTGTCACTCTTGTGCTTGTTTATAGTCCTGCTAGTTACAAAATCTTAAATTGGGGGGTTGGCTAATTGTAAAATCATTGCTTCAGTGCTGTAACATCTGCAGCTGTTGTGTATTAAATATTTTGCTGTAAAATATTTTTATATTGCTGTTGCTGTAAATGCTGCAAAGGTTCAGTACTTGCATGAAGAAGCTTTATAACTCAAGGACTGTATAATGCAAAATGCAGACCACCTTCAAATTCCCACTGACTCTGTGGGATTTGAAAACTCCTGTTGGTTTGCAGGATTTGTATCTTTTATAGATACTAGATTTGTCTTTATTTAACACACACGGTCACTTTATAAGGTCTTATAGATTCATAGATGAATCTGTCTTATTTCATATTAGGAGTAGGGCGGTTATAATATCTAAAATACTGGCCGGAAAGCAGAATAGCAGATTGGGCAGGGGTGTAGGGGGATCAGAATAGTACTTGGAGCATACAGGGACTCCTTTATGGTATGCCTGCCAAAAAGATTGCCCCCAGTGATCTAAGACCCATACAGTAGAAGATCCCTTCCTTCCTACCTTAGAAAAGGTACTGGCAGGTAGCTGATTTCCTCTCATCTATATTGTAGTTTTTTACCTTTCATTCGTTAGAAGAAGTGTTTACTGGGAACTCTGCCATTGCAAATTTCCTATGTCGCGTAGGCCAGTTTTAGTACAATTTTGGCCATTCATTGGCACTGAAAGAGTTGCCTGTTAAAACTGGAAGGAAATTATGACTCTCCTCTACTCCATGTTAAGTAAATGCTACATTGGATAAACCCATGAATATTCCCAAGTGAGTCTTCAGAAAAGTTAAAGTTGAAAGATGGTTCAGCTGCCCTGAATGGAAATGCCCTTCTGAAACTGAAACAATGTTAAGTAAAGAAATTTAGTAGAGATTTTAGCTGCGCTCCCTTTACCATGCTGATTGGTTCACATACATGTCAACCAAACCACACCTGCACATGCTCTGTAATTTCTCTTTCTTTGGAAAAACAGAAGTGTTTGCAACTAACTTCACTTTTATGACATGAAGGTAAGGAGAGAATTTCAGGCTACTTATTTCATTACATCTCAGAATTAGCTGGTCATTTGAGTTTTAAATTACATTGACTTTAACTTTTCTGTGCGAGTAAAGACCTACTTTACAAATGGCTGCAGTATTTCTGTTCAGGTTTTTTTGAGCTTAGGCTTCGAACTGTTTGAACACTTTCTAATTATTTTGTTAAGACTGGTCAGGTGGAGTATGCACATGTCAGGTGCGTTTTATGTAGCGGGTTGGACCAAATGATTCTCAAAGTATCTTCTGACCCTATGATTTTTGTACTATGGAATTTACTCACACTGGTATAGAAAGTATTCTTCAAGTTTGGGTCTGTTTGGCACTTCTGAAAATTTAAATTTTTTAGCTTTGGATTGTAAAAGTAATATTACAAATGACAAATGCCAGTTTAGGTCTTGTGGAATTTCCTTAGAATGACTAGCATTTTGAAATGATGTTAAAATTTCACATATTTCTATCTCAAAATGTGAAATTTGTCTTTATGCTAGGTTTCCTTCAGCTCATTTAATCCAAAAATGATATACCACAGTAATTGTATTATCTCTCTTCATTTGTTTGTGACCTAAATCAGAAGTCAGCAGTTTACAGCCTAGAGGCTGGATCTGACCTGGAAAGTGATCTTATGTAGCCTGTTGCTGGTGCGTGTTAAAACATCAGCAGATTAGAGGAATCAGCAGTGGTGAGGAGGGAGGCTTCACTGGGTCAAAAATGGCAGCTAGAAGTGTGCTTTATATGTGTTTATAGTATGCTACTGCAACTCTCCATCCCTTCTCTTTCCTGTGGCCCCCTACTGCAGCTGCTCCTTCTGTCACCTACTGGATTGGCCCATGGCAGATATTGATGGAGACACCAAGAGGAAGGGGCATCTGCAGTAAGAGGGTGAAAGAGCAGCCCTTAACACATGGGGAGGGCTGGCGTAGCAGCAGACAGATTGGGTGGAGAAAGTAGTTGTTGGCCCTGGGCACAAACCATACTAATTACACCTGTGGTGGTGACCCCGCTTTGGAGTGAGCTGGGCTGGTTTGCTTGTCCACAAGATGTTGCTGACAGCTGGTCTACAGTATGTTATCTATGTACTTTACAGAAAGGTACAAATACAACACTTTTGATAACAGGAACCTTCATTATATGCTTTACGAACAAATTCTTAGAACAAGTCTTAGAAATTCCACAGCTTATAGGCAGTGTTATTTATCTGGATGTAATTTGCTTCAGCATAACAGATCAACATACCAATACTTATTTTGATTTTGTACATTCAAGATGATCTACATATTCTGGTACTGGTACTTAGTTGTTTGAATCTTCAGGGAATCCCTCTGGGCACAATTTCTTTCTCTCTCAACTTGAATGAATCATACTTGTCTCTTGCTAGATCTTTCAGGGATGGCAAATGCAGCTTGTTATTAAAGGAATATTATCAACTTGAAAAACAGTCAATTTAAAAGCTACTTTAGGTACATCATCTGTCCTTGTGTCCTTTTTTTTCTTTTAGGGTTTTTTTTTGATTCTGCAGTTACATTTCAAGATTTGTTTTCTTCTTCCCCTTTTTTTCTATTGGAAAACCCAGGAGGGGAATCAGGTTTCCCCTTGTCCTGCCAACTTTTTCCCCCTTGAGCCTCTTCCCCCTGCTCCTTACTATCACACACCCTGCTCTCCCTGAACACATTGAAGTGAGAAATAAATTTGAAAAAACTGACCTTGAATGATTACATCTATGTTTATTTCAGTACCCAGAGATGTAGTTCATCCAGAATTGATGTATTTTATGTTTTTTGAAACTAGTGCAAGTTTTAGCACACATACTCCTTAAACACACTTTTGAGTAGATTTTGGTACCTACTGACAAATAATACAAACTATGCATCTTATTAATCTAAAGCCAAAAGGCTCATGATATACCATATCGTTCATTGGGTTGGGCCTCAGCAAAATCAAGAGCATTTCAAACCATAGTGACTTCACAGCTCAGCACTACTTGGTATGTATATGTGCTCCAGATATCCTCCACAAAGAATCTATGTGTTAGCCCCCCACTCATGACTGGAATTGGGTGTTCTTGGGAGCCTCCAAAAATTGATACACAGATGAGGCATAGGGCAACCTGATCTGGCTCTGCCTCATAGGGGAGGGGTGGGGGGCACGCTTATCATATGCACCAGACTGAGAGAGGAATCCAACAGAGGGATTCTGGGTGAACTGTTTGGGACCCTGTTTTGTGATGTATGCCATGTATGTAAAGCTGGTGAAGAAACGGGAATCATTGGAAATGGGAAAGAAAGGCACAGTTCAGCTATAGGAGTGAAGAGGAAGTAAAAATGTATGTGGTGTAGTGGCTCACCATGACTTGAAAAAGAGTGTGCTGAAGGGGACTGTACTCACTGAGCATTACCATACTTCTTAGATGAGATGTACTAGTCTAACCTTGTGGTAGGTTCCTATCAGTATGTTTGCCTAATATGGACCATGTGTTTTATAGTCATGTTCAGTGTTAGCTGCATTTAATAACATGATAGTTGGTTTCTATTACTGAGCATATGCTGTTTTTAGCAGCCGTTCAAAGATCGACCACGTGTTTAGTACAGTTTCCTTGTATGCAAATGTAAGAGAAGGGGCTTTCTTCCCCAATGTGAATTGGTGGGGGGAAGGGAGGAACCTTCTTTTATATTCAGGTAAATACAGTATATCAACATTTCAGACCTTGTCAGAATCCTGGGTATTTTCATTTGCAGTACCTTCGGAAGGAATTGAAACCAATTTCCATCTTTATGGAGCAAGTGTTTATGGAGTAAATCAGAGTAGCCAAGCATATGGAGATAGAAATGGTCAAAACTTGAAATACTGCATCTTTGTTTCTAGGCAGTGTGCAACCACTGTTAGTTGCTGCTCTCCCAGATGAGTGAAGATTGGCAGTTTTGGTGATTGGCAGGTTTAAGATAGGAACAGCAGTGTAGTTCAGGAGTGTTGGCAGTGTAGAGTAGGGAAGCTTGCATATATATCATCTGCCAAAGTTATGTTTGGCTCACTTAGATTGAGTTATGTGAAAGTGAGAGTCCAGATATTAACAGAATTGTACCCAAGTGAAGGTGGGGGACATGAGAAGATGTGTTGACTTTGTCAAGTGGTTTGTCAAGCTACTGAGCTTGACTTTAAAATAATACGCTAAATTCATTTAACCTATAAGGTCTTTTGTTTCCTAGTTTGTACCTAATGGTTAGCAGCAGTGTAAATGCCTTAGTTTGGAATTGAGGCTTTGCAATTTGACACTCAAAACTGTAATTTGACTTTCTGTTGAAGCTAATGTTTTTCAGTTTCTCAGTGTACAAACAGGAGTAACCTATTGCATTGTCTCTTTAATAGTAAATTTAGTTTAAAAAAACTGCTTCATATTAGAGAACCATTGTGCATATTGGTTTTCTTCTATTATGCAAAATACAGGTATAGAACATTAAGATAAAATAGATGAATAGATCTATGGTGCATTGGAAAGTCTAGATGACTAGAATTATGACATTGGACATGCTGCATCCATTGATGAGCAGAATGTATTTGACTTTTGTTATAGTGTACAAGGAAAAAGGCAATACAAAGAAACTTTCTTACCTGCTGCTTGGCCTCTTATATCTGCTGCAAAGAAATCAGCCACAGCAGTAATGTTTGGGCATATTTTGAGTACAAAAATAGATAGCGGACATTTAAAATTTTTTTTCTAACTTGAGACATTTCCCTTGAATACTGACTTGCTCCTTTGTTAGCACAAAGCCTGTTCAATGGGTAATGAGGAGGTGAGGTGCTAGCTAGGGCTAAGCAAGCCCTGTACTCTCCTCTCTGCTTTAGTACACTACAGCACAGTGGAATGGTTAATTTCTCAGGAATGGCCCTATGGGTGTACACAAGATAGTTGTTGGAGGCATTGGGCCTTCCAGTGTCACAAGGACTATGAGAACTTCTCTTGGCGTGGGATAGTTCTGCCCACGGATGGTGTGGATCCCTGCTGTAGTACCCAATTGTAGACTCATAGAAAGTTAGGGTTAGAAGAGCCATCAGGAGGTTATGTAGTCTAGCCCCCTGTTCAGAGCAGGACCAGCCCCAACTAGATCATCCTTATCAAAGCTGTGTCTGACTGGATCTTGAAAACCTCCAAGGATGGGGCTTCTACCACCTCTCTGGGTAACCTGTTCCAGTGTTTTACTACCTTCCTAGTGGAAAAAATCTTCCTAATATCTAACCTAAACTTCCCTTGTTGTAACTTGAGACCATTGCTTCTCGTTCTGTCATCTGCCACCACTGAACAGTCTAGCTCTCTATCCCCTTTCAAACCCCCATTCACGGAGTTGAAGGCTGCTATTAAATCCCCTCTGTCTTTTCTTCTCTAGGCTAAATAAGCCAAGTTCTTTCAGCCAGTCCTCATAAGTCATTTTAGCATATCATTATATATTGTAGGAGACTTGCTATGTTTAGTCACCATAAACTGGAATGAAAGTCAATGGGATCTGTCCCTTTTTTATTTAAATTAAAAGAATAATGATAAAAAATGGAATATACAAAAAGATCTAGAAGTGGGCACTTAACATTGCAATGACATCATGGTGGTACCATTTCTGCTGCACTGGGGAGAAAAATTTTATCAAAATAAATGCACAAAATCTTCCCCATATGGTTGTGTCATAAAGGCTGCAATATCAACAAGAATATTGCTTTTTATCTATTTTTGCACTTTGACAGTATTAAAAGGAAAGGCAATGTAAACCCCTCAGCCAAGCACAATGTTCTCTCTGAAGTCTGAAATGTTTTGAGCTTAATTGGTTTAAGGCTGCTTTAGGTCAACTTTACTCTGCTTTGGACACCTAGGAGCAGCAAGATAGATACTGGAGCTAGTGGCTGGAAAGGAAACTGATGGAAGGAGGAAAAAGTAATTCTCTTCATTGCAGCAGTCAGGATGCTGGGTGCAGAAGAGGGGAAGTATGTATTGGTGGTGGGAGTTGGGATACAACAAAATGAAAGCTTTTCTCTCTTTCAGTTACTTACAAAGGAATGAAGTAGTTTCAGATAAGTAAAATTCTTGTTATGTGGGAGGATGATTTGAAGGATGGAGCCCTAAATGGAGATTAGGGCTGGTACACTTTATTGAATATCAGCAGTCTCTTTCTTGCCAGGTTTGGCTGCTGGGTAAGATTATCACTGTCAAGAAAGGTTGTCCTGCCTAGTTTCCTGTATTTTATTATATATTTTTTTTAAGTCTGGAGCACATCTGAGTTCTGCAAGGGAGGCATGTGGTGCAAATCAGAAAAGAGGCAGCAGATTTTAGGAAAAAGCTAAAAGGGAGCAAAGGGGAAAGCAGGAAATGGCAACACTGGAGACTTAATATGGGAAGAAACAAAGATCTTGTTTATGGAAAAAGAAAAATGGGTGTAGCTGGCAAAGGTATGCAAAAATGAAGAGGATATTAAGTTACAATTCTAAAAACTTAGAAAGTGGTGGACATAGTATTTCATTGTAATACAATATTTGGCAACTATTTGGCTAGCAGATAGATGGGACTATTTTTCATATAAACTACTTCATCAGTTTATAGACTGCATTTACTTCTCAGAGATTTGTCTGTGCAATGGCAGTTCACTGTCAAGGAAGCCCAGTACTTTGGTAGAACTTAATAAACTTGAATATTCATGTTAAATGATCTAAAAGGAAGAACAATGGCTGTGCGCCAGGTGAGAACAGTTGCTATTGTAGAATCAGCGTTATCACTTAATAAAAATAATCTGTTACAGAAACTGCAGCATAGTTATTGCCAGATCAGCATATAACAATAATTAGGTTGTGCAGTGTTTCTAGGTTTTAATGTTGAGCTATTGATTTGAAGTATTCTAATACCTATCCTCTCTTCTTCCTGGACAATATGCATAAGATACTGGTTGATGAGAATCTGCTTTGTGATGGGCAACTGGGCTAGAAGGCTATAGAAATAAGCATATGATTATCCTCTTGGGACTAATTGTGAATAGGTGTGCACATCCTGCAATTTCCTGGCTGTAGTAACCATCTCTCCTCAGAATTGTGCTCTAGAATATAATCTTTCATCTTTATTAAAAATAGTTCTTATAGTGAAAAGAGTAAAGAAACATGGTTGTCTTCAATTTGCAATGGCCTTGACACTATAGCAGGCTTAAAACAATAGATTTGAGAGTAAATTTGCAGAGTAATAAAATTTCTCTGGAAAAAAATCCAAAGATAGTTCAGTATTGTTTCCCTGCTCATTTTATTTAAGAGAATACATTCAGGCAAAGTAATTGTCCCACAACTTTGTGACCACCTTCATATTCAAGGGTCATACAGCTTTTCAGTTGTCCAAACTGTCTCCATCCCCTTTTGCATGGGCAGTGAAATAAACATATTTATCTTGTTAAACATTATGTGAATACTACTGTATATTCTATTTTTATAAAATATGAAAATGATGAGTGCCTTGTATTTATGTTAGCATATTAGAGGAAATGTCAGTTTGTGTTTGATTGCCGTATAAATAATTGGTGCAGTATTTGGGGCAAGCTTGCAATAGGGTACACAGAGCCTGATTTGTATCTTTCTTCATATGTAAGTGCTGTTTGACTTCTAGTCTATATCCGGAATGATAGACTTCTGATTTCCTTCTTTATAGGCTCAGATTATTCTTCAGTGGGATGGTTGCCTGGTACTGAATCCTTGTGGCAGGCCACTAACAGTCCATCAAGCAGTCAAAGTAACCATATCAGAAGACACAGTATAGCTTCTGACAGTGGGGACACAGGCATTGGTACCTCCTGTTCTGATAGTGTGGAAGGTGAGTTGACATTCTTAAATTTTGGAGTTTTCAGTGTTTGAGCAAGAGAGATGATCCAGTATATTTCTAATGGTGAATGTTTCTTAAAATACTAATGTCCTTTGAGTATTGTTAAAGAATGCACTGTTATCAATTGAATTAATGGATTGTGACATTGCTTTTTGTTCATTTGATTAATTTGAATTGCATGCATTAGCTTACATCTCTGTTATATGGCAGTCTTATCATGTAGGAGCAAAGATAGTTTAATTACAGGGCTGGGAGAAAGATGGAGGAGGGTTCCTTTTCATGTCACTTTTGTCTTTTGTTTGGGGAAATATGCATTGCATTTTATTATGTGCCATCTAATGAAGTTGCAAAGGATTTAAGGATTAATTAGAAATATCTAGAGAGGGCTAAAACTAAATTTGGAACAAATCATTCCCCAGAATCCTTAGAGTTGGTCATCAGGTAGGTCAATAAGAATTCTACCCTTACAAAAGCAGCAGCATGCCTTTCCCCAGACCAAGTGAAAGGCTTTCCATATAATCAGCAAGTGAATGAGAAGTTAGGTGGAGTCTGTGCTGGATAGTGACAGGGTTGGATATGTGTGCCCTCCCCCCCAATGATTTTCCAAGGTAGAGTAACGGAAATTCAGAATACAGTCCCATGGCGTCTATGGCCAGAAAAAAGGGGAGCACGGGATGGAACTCCTGACCCAATGTAAAGGCAGGGGCCTCTGCTCTTCACATCCTGAAGATATCTCAAAATTTAGGGCCTCTAAGGAGTTTTTAGTAGGGAAAATCCTTTCCTGAGTGATGAATGCATCCCTTGTTAGGTTTGCCAGTTGGAGAGGAAAACTGCACTGCCTTTCTTTCCTTTTGTTTCTAAAACCATTTCTTCTTGCAAATTTAGTATGTGGGTGTTTTAAGAGCAACTTTGATTGGCTTTATAGTGAAATAATACTTAATTTTGCATCATTAGGGTTCTGTTTTCAGCCATCACTCAGGCAAAGCCCCCTTTCCCCTTGCACAAACTAAAGCAATGGGTTTCTCTTTAAGTACAGGTTAATATTTAGGGATTGTAAAATAGTGAGTTGGGATTGAACATGTGGATGGCAGCACTTTTTTTTTTTCTTATTGAGGGATTCCTTATTTGAGTAGGGACAGGAAATTAAACAGTCTGTCAGCACAAGATTTTTTTATACCTGAAGACAAGACTTCCAGCAGTGGTCATAAACATTTATATGAAAAAAGAAGAAAAATGAGGATGATTACTGTTATCAAACCTGTTTTCAAAGGTGTAATTAATTTAAGTAACCCTTGACCGTACATCTGTGACCTACAGTTCTAGCAAGTAACATCTGTAGTAATTTCACTTTCTGTTGTTGCAGTTTCCTTCCTTTTTTCTGATTGCTTACTTTGTGCATTTGAAGACATTTTGTGTAAAATCAGTTTCATTATATCTCTTGCTTAATCCATCAGTTTCCTGCTTGCTTTACTATTTGAAAATTTGCATGACTGGAGAGGATAACAGTTTAACAAACAAAATAGAACAGGAAAATGTAACTGTAAGATAAGTTGGCAGGAGGATTGAAAGTTTGAGTTTCTGGGTACGCTCTCTCCCTCTCTCTCAATAATAGCCTAAATTTCAGGTTGACTGCCTTTCTTCAGAAAAAAATTAGCATAGTCATTGTGATTTCTGTAGGACTGCCAGGTCAGACTTGTAGTTAGAGACTCAGTGCGGGCCATCTGCTTTCAGTGTAGTGTTGTGAAAGTAGCCCTCGGGTTTTACAGAGAAGAATTATTTTTAACAAGTCAGCAAATCATTCAATTTCTAGTAATGTTGGAAAAATGAAACGTGTCCTTGTTACTTCATTTTTTCTGAATCTAACAATCCTGTAGCTTTATTTACATTTATGAAATTGCATTTTAATTTTAACCTTTTTTTTGGTAAAAAGTTTTTTGTTTTGCAATACATTGTTTGAAGTGCAGAAAGGAGCTTAAGCAGTTTTCTTCTTTCGTTTTTTCCATAGCATTTCAAAAAATGTTTTTGAAAGGATATTAAAGAAAAAGGATGTTAATATTTTAGGAGTATTCTTTCTGTCATAAAATTGTAGAACTTAAAAGTATGTGGTATAAACGATGCTTCTTGGCTTAAAGATGTATTATTTTTAGAGGGGAAATGCATGTCCATTTATTTATTTATTTATTTATTTTATTTTATTTTACTTTTTTTTAACGTGCACCAAAGGGACGAGAAACCTTGATCAGTAGTAGAATATCCAACATTAGAAGCACAAACAGTGGTAGAAACCAGGATTTGAAATTGGCAACAAAACTAGGCCAGTTGAAGTTGAATGAATCGTGGAGGTGAGGAAGAGTCTGGGGGGAAATAATAATTCTGAAATGGTACCTAGATGTTAAAAAGTAATACACATAAGCTTGATTGATTAATTGGATTTATATGCTGCATTTCCCAAAAAAGGCTTAGGTTTGTTGTCCCAGAAGTATATTATATTTGTGAACAAAATCTGAATTATACTGCTCGGTTATACGAGCTCTCTTGGAGCTCTGGACAGGTGCCAGAGGACTGGAAGGTGGCCAATGTGGTGCCCATCTTTAAGAAGGGGAGGAAAGAGGAC
>JAGPOW010003642.1:91640651-91856855 GCA_030014935.1 Caiman crocodilus | reverse complement strand
AAGAGTAGATTAGATAGGTACTTGGCTGGGGTCCTGTGACCCTGGCACTCGTTCCTGCCATTGGCGGGGGGTCAGACTAGATGGCCTGCTCTATGCCCCCTTCTGACCCTAGATACTATGACTATGGTCCTGAGGGGTCATGCTGCTCTAAGTAACAGTTAATGACGAAACCCCAATTTATATAAATATCAGACAGGATGAAATCAAAAGCTCTGTTTTATTAGTTATTCGAAGTCCATCATTTCTTGCTGTGTTTGTCTGACATGTTCTAGCCCAGAGGTGGGCAAAATGCGGCCCATGGGGAGGGACTTCGTTCATCCCACAGTGGGTCCCTCAATCCCACTAGGCCCAGGTGCTGTTTGGCTCAGGTGTTGTCTGGTGGCTCATGGCTGGACTGCATTTCTAGGCAGCCCAGGTGGTTGTGGCTCCTTCTGGCTGCCGCTAACCCCAACCCTATGGCACTGGCGGGGATGCACGCACACAGTTCGGATCCTGGCCTGCCCTGTGCTCACTCTGGGTTTGTCCTGGCCAGATCGGACCAACTGGAACCTGCACACATAGCCCTAACCCCAGCCCAACTCATGCTTGCACCTGCCCACACTGAGCAGTGTCAGTGGCCAGGACATGTGCTGTCTGGGCTCTTTCAGAGGGAGGGGAATGCTTACCAGCCCATGACAGCTTCCCAGAACTGCTTGTTTGGCCTATGGGCCAAAATAATTGCCAGTCCCTGATTTAGCCAGAAAGCTGGCATTAACTGCTCAAGAGAGAACCACTGCAGTGTAAAGTTTGGGATTTTTTTTTTATTGTGTTAGCACACAGTGATCCCAAGAACTAGGCCTTTATGCACCATGGGCACATCCAGACTAATGCACACGTGTTATTTGAGGCACCTCAGAGCTGTTAGAGGCACTGCAAACTGCATGCAGCGCACATGCACTCATTTGCCACAAAACTAATTTGTAGTGCAGCAGTTTTTTTTGACATCTGGAGATCCTGGTGTAAAAAAACCAAACAAACAAACCCCAAAGACCTCCACCGCTAAATAACTGGTACAGTGTACAAAGGAGCAGACTGTGCTGCCAGAAACAGAGCCTGGCTGGCCGGAACCACACTCTGGCTGCTGGCCAGGCTCTGAGCAGCCAGCTGGGCACTGTTGATACCCTGGAAGGCTCCCAGGACCACAGGTATGGCTGCGGGGACCAGAACAGGTGCTGGCCCCAGCCTTTCCTACCCCACCCAAGTCAATTTGCTGTGTGCTAGAGTGTGCCTAGAGACAAAAAACAGTGGCACAAATATATACTGCTGCTATTTGTGCCATGGGAAACACATGCCCCTGTGGTAGGGGGTCAGGCTAGACGATCTGTTCAGTTCCCTCCTGACCCTAGCTACTATGTGTGCTTGTGCCCCATGGGTAAGACATTATTTTGAGTCCCTTTTGCCACCTACTGCTACAGCAAGGGACATAACCAATGGAAAAGGGGTCTCATGGCTGTTAAGCTATTGGCTGATGCTTATATTTTCCTGTGTGTTTTGGGTCCCTGCAACAGCCCAACAACAGCTCTCAAGTTGCTCTAAGGTAGCTTAGGCCTGGTCTGCTGAGATGAGCAATAGATTTTGTCAAAGAACTTGGGTCTAGAGGAATGATTTGATGCTTGAAACCTACTAGTTCATTAGATTCTGAGTTTGCAGAATAGACCCAAAATGATGCTCAGTACCAGAAATGATGAGATCTTTCCAGTGAATATGGCCCAGCTTTATTATTTTTGTCAAGCAATGCAAGTAATGTGTTGACTTAATTTTAAAATTGTGACTTAAGTTCTAGCTTGTCTTAAGACTATTCTACTTCCTTCCTGTGGGAGCTTTTGCCGAATCTAACCATTTGTTAAGAAAAAAACCTTGTAGTTTTGAAATGGAGGGGAAAATCAAATGCAATTTTTTTCTCCCCCCTCCCAGTGGCATAGGTAAGGTTTGCTGTGATGATGGTTGCTCGTGGTAGCTGCAGTAATGCAAGTCTGCACTGCAGAAACTTAGTGACACAGACACTTCTGCTCTTTTTCAATGTTGGTGGGTGGAGAGAAGCAACTCTGCATTGTAGGAGACTGCTTTTGAGTGTGTGTCTGGCTAGTTTTGATCTGCCTCTGGAAAACTAGATTGCAAATGTGATTATTGAAGAGTTTGTTCATATTCTTTTGTATATATTTAAGTTGCTAGCATGATCTGGCTTAATCAAACATTAGGTCAGTTTTCTTGATTAATAAGCAGATTTTTTTTCCCCAAACACCCTCCTTTTTTATACACCACATTATTATTTGCTATTCCTGTTTATTTCTCTTTCATTGAGACAAAAGAGGTTATTTATAAAGTTTGGTTTGTTGAGTAGCCCTTCAGGTGTGGTAGCCAGAAGGACAGCTTCCTACCAGAAACCTTTAATCTATAATTGCAGTGTTGTTTTGGTACATGTAATATTGAAGCCTGAAGTCACCTAATACACATTTATAGTACTCAGGTGTCCTCTTAAATACAGCTCATTTCTCTGAGTATTTAATGTTTCATTCTTCCTGTGAGCTTTGCACACACAAACTAAAATGAAATCCTACTTCCATGCGGAAAAACGAAGTAAAAAGGTTTGTGCATAAGGGTTGAGGATATGGAGGAATGGAAGCCTTGGACTATGATGTAGATTGAATATCACCCTTGTGGTGCATAGTGTTTTGTGGTTCTTGGTTCTTCTGGTCATATCTGCATCTACGCTTTTCTTACATGCAACTATCCTTGTCATCTGTGAAACAACCTCCTTATTGCTTACTCCTGCTGTGCACAAGAGTCAAGACCCTTTCAGGGCTCTGTTTCAGTACCATTGTGATGCCATTGCATTTTATTGTAGTTTTGGAAAATGTCACCCTTTTAATAGCTGATTTTGCAAGCTGATTGGCTAAGATGCATCTATGGCTGCCATCAGACCAATGTCTATGGGGTGCTCCCCAGTTTAAAATCGAAAAAAATTCTTGCTAAGGTACAGAAATGTAAAACTACTGGCAGTGTCATATCATACTGTTAATACATTAGTTGCAGGTATTTGATCTAAATCAGTGGTTCTCAAACTTTTTTTCGTGGACCACTTGAAAATTACTGAGGGTCTCAGTGGACCACTTAAACTTTTTTTGTTCTACAAATCAAAGCACACAACTTATATTTTAATATCAGTAGTCTTATCTTTCTAATGTTACATATGTGAAAATATGTAAACTTCCAAATGAGTGATTTTGAAAAGGCAGCTATTTTTACTTGATGTTAAGTGAGAGATTGTACTTCATGTAAGGGGCTGTGCATACGGTTTGCCTGTTTTTTGAACAAAACTCTGGGAAGTCAGGTGTAATGTGTGTCAACTTTAGCCTTAGGTCATCTTTCTGCAGACCACCTAAATGGAGCTCACGGATCAGTGGTGGTCCACAGACCACAGATTGAGAACCTCTGATCTCAGCTTTGTTCTGTTCATGTCTGCTGTTTTAGGGGAAGTATTTTGTTGGACGTTACTTTCATGCCATGCTGCAGTTTGATACATTCATTCCTTCATTCAAGTTTTACTCCTCTTTGCTCTGAGTTTAGGGGCTAAGGTACAACAGTGAAGTTATTTCAAATGCTAATAATGTTTGAGAGAAACCAGTTCAAAAGTGACTGAGATAAGGGGAAATGGAAGCTCCCAGGTGTACGTTTTTGTTTTGCATTTGAAATATTAATTTTTTGGGTTTGCTTCTATAATTGCATAGGAGGTGATACCTTTAGAGTCATTGGACAACTGCAGGGTAACCCGTCTTGTCTACTGTACAGTGGCTTTGTGCTTCAAAATTTTTCTTCACTTGCCAAATGGTCCTGTATGGCCTAATCTGAGCATGAATGGCTAATGTTGAGATACAGAACAGGATTGAAAGCAACAAGTTTAATACAATTTGGTTTCTCATGGCTCTCTTGCAGAGAACCAAACAGTATCAGTAGTGTTTACGCTGCCAAAAAAGGAAAGCAAAAAACTGGAGGCCTTCTGTTTTTCTCATGACAAGAGAACACACAGTAAAATGCATCAGTAACTAATTTGCTAATGAAAAAGGTCCATCCATCCTCCCTCTTCCTTTCTTTTTTTCCCCTATCAGAATTTATTTTAAAGGACAAAACTGAACTTTTCTTCCTGTTCTCTGTACTCCCATTCCCCATAAACAATTTGATAGAAGAATGATGGCATAACTTTAGAGATGCAAGGATGACTAAGGATCGTTTAAGTTTTAAAGCCTGTTCATAGATTGTAGAATCTGTGTTCAGGAATACAGGCACTGTTTTTTGATGACTTTCCAATAGATGCATTGAAAATGAATATGTAAACTTCCAAATGAGTGATTCTTAAAAGGCAGCTATTTTTACTTGATGTTAAGTGAGAGATTGTACTTCATGTAAGGGCTGTGCATACTGTTTGCTTGTGTACCTCAGTGCACTGTTCGTGTGTTTTCTGTTTGCTTTTAACATTTAATGTGAAACCAACATTTTCCTTCTGTGACCATGCAGAGTTTGACTCTCACGTTCTGCTTTCACTCAGAGAACAACTCATAGAGGGAGGGCGGAATATAAAAGTTGAAGTACACCTTGTGGATTGCAGATTGAAATCTTGCCCTGGAATAGGAAGCTTGTATAAAAATCTCATTACTGTGAAATCCTTAGAAGCTTCTGACCCCCAAACCACTGACGGATCTACTGTGATTAGGTGACCATATGTAGGCTACACTGAGGTTTATTGGCTTATTTTAAAACCCTCTATAGAGCTGCAAATGAATAAACCTTTTAAAGTACTTACTTGCTTCTTCCCTATTTTAAAATTGCATGATGCCAAAGGAAAGCCTCCATCAAAGGCCATTTTGCATTGAGAGTTTTACATTCTTGTGCTGCAGTTGCACTGTTTGGCTGGGGAATTTGTGTTTAATTTTGCTATTGAGAAAAAAATACCAGTTGTGAAAGGTGTAGAGTATTGCTCTTTAAAGCATATGAAAACTTTTTTTCTACAAAGGAGTATGGCTGGTAGGGGTAGCTGTTATCAAGAATGGTGATAGTGCAAATCAGAAAAATAGTAAATGAAAACTATATTATTATTGTTGCATAATCAAGAAATTAGGGCTGGAGATGAAAAGTCCTGAAGCCTAGGCTGCTCCCTGCAGGCAGCTGGGAGTCTGTAAGCCCTGCTGCAAGCAGTTTGGGCTCTGTGGCTGGCAGCAGCTGCCCAGAGCCTGGGCTGCCTGCAGCCAGGAGGCTGTAGAGAGATGCTTTGGGCTCGTATCACATGCCTCAGAGCGGACGGTGGGGGGTGCCCTGTGGCAGCACAGCCAGGAAAGTAGCTGTAGGCTACCTGTAGGCAACCTGTCCCCTGTAGGCAGCCTGGGCTCTGGGCAGCTGCAGCAGGCAGACTGCAAACAGCTGCAACAGGCTCCGCAGCCACTGCATCCGCTCCATACCCACAACTGCATGCATGCCTCAGAGCGGAGGAAGGTCTGCGCTGCCTCAGACCCTATCCATATTCTCTGTTCTGAGGCATGTGTACAGTTGCTGCCAGTACAGAGCTGATGACTGGGCTCCAGAGCCTGGCCCAGCTGTTTGTAGCCAGCCTGGGCTCTGGGCAGCTGCAGCAGGCAGTGGGCAGGCTGCAAACACTGCCCCGGACTCTGCAGCCTGGCATCAGCTCCATGTTGGTGGCGACTGCATGCATACCTCAGAGCAGAGAGCAGGGATAGGGTCTGAGGCAGCGCACTCCTCCACTGATCTCTGCTGTGAGGCGTGCATGCAGTTGATGGTATGGAGCAGATGCCGGGGCTGCAGAGTCCAGTGCAGTTATTGCAGCCTTCCCACTGTCTGCTGCAGCTGCCCAGAGCCCAGGCTGGCTAAAGGTGGGGGGCTAGCAGCAGCACTGGGCTTTTCCCAGTGTTTGATGGTGGCAATGCGGGGGGCAGTTTGGGGAAGGCTACAGTGAATTTTGGGGTGCCAGCAGCCCCCCTCCCATCACTGTAGCCCACCCTGAGTGCTGGGAAAAGCCCAGTGCCACTGCCAGCCCCAGCCTACAGTGGTAGCCTGCTTCTTCCCATGTGCAGTGAACAGGACCCCAGGTTGTGGGGCAATCTCCATAGTGCAGGAGGGAGCTGGGCAGTGCCCTGCCCCTACTGCATGTCTTCCTGCACTGTGTGGGTCTTGGTCTGCACTTCCTCCCCAAGCACAGGTAGGATAAAGAAAGAAACTTATTGCCTGTGGCTGGATCAGAGGGGAGTGCATGGGTATCTGTATGCCTGCCTTCCCCCTCCTGCAGAAACCCCTCCTGCAGCAGCCTTTGACTGGCTTGAGTAGGGAGGGTGAGTGGCCAGATGCAACATGGCGGCAGTGGGGGAGCAGCAGCAACACCTTGCTTTGGGGGTTTTTGGTGCGTGTCTACCCCCAGGGGTACATGTACCATAGGTTGAGAAACCATGTTATAGAGGATAGATTTTTACATGTGTATAATCTTTCCTCTTATTCATTTTACATTAGTAACTATTTTTTTTGCGTGTCATTTAAGACCTTTTTTCTTTCCACAATAGCTCAGATTCTTTTGTATTTCTTCTAGCTTGAACTGCCATCATATAAATTATGTTGCTAGGTAGTCCAAGTAGAACTGGGAAGGAATCAGATCTCTATAACTATGTGATGTGCACAGTCTTGTAGAGAGCCTTCTCCCCTCATGGCCATTTGTGCTATTTGGGAGTGAACTCACTTCCTTTCCCAGCATCTCTGTAAGTTAAACGCATGCTTAGTCTTTTGGGGTATGTGGGTCTTCTGTAATCTTGGGGTTCATGCTTGTAAACTGCTCTGTTCAAAATAATTGAATGGTACAGAACATCATCATCTGTCAGCTTCTGAGAGGGAAATGCAATGAGGTATTTTCATGTCCATTCACCCAGTTTTTTGTTTTTCTTAATTTTTTGGGGTCAAAATTATGCCTCGACTCCAAAAGAGCATTGTCTCCTGTGTGTAGCATTCTAGATTTGCTGAAGAGTTGGCATAAGTACATATTTTATTTTAAATGGATCTTACTATGTAGAACAACATAAACTTTCTTACGTTTGTTCTTCTGCTCCTAAATATATGTCCCAACTTTGTTATTGTTGTCATAGGCCCATGAATCATACGAGTGAACATCCTGCACATGTTTAGTGGATCATGTAAACTATGGAAAGACTATTTATTGATGGTGTATCCTTTTGCATCACAGTTCAGACCATCTCTGTTAGAAGCTAAAAATAACTGGTATCTTCACAGATTCAACAGGCCTTGTACAGATTTGAAACAATGGCTTTGTTTGTTTGCCAATTTGAATGAGATTTTCAACTTTTTTTTTTCTTGTTGTTAGCTTTATTGCAGGAGCACCCTGAGGCGATAGGCAGGATTGTAGCCTGATGTACAAGGTAATATACAAGTCCACATGATGACTTAAATTAACTTTAGTTAGGTAAAAAGTAGAGGTGCACCGATAGAGATTTTTGGGACCAGTACCAATTAGCTGATTTTTAAGGAGGTATATTGACTAATACCGATCTGATTTCTGATACAGCTGCGTGCAGCTGGTAAGTCTGATGTGGTGGAAGGTGTGGGGGGCAGATCAAATCCCCTGCAGTGAGGGAGGGGCTGGGACAGGAGCTGCTCAGCTGGGGTGGGGCAGGATGTGCAGTGGAGCCGCGGTTTGTCCGAGGGCTGCTTTTGCTGCTGTGCACATCCTGGGAGGGCATGGGGGGGCAGGGCATGTGCCCCAGATCTGCATGGAGCATGGGTGGGACAGGCAGCAGCTGCAGGCTGGGGCTGGCACTAGGGCAGTAGTAGCACTGGAAGTGGGTTACAGGGGAGGGCTGCAGCCACCCCATAGCTTGCCTCCCAGTGCCACTGCTGCCCACCACGTAAAGATTTTTTGCCCTTTTACTTTTTCAGCCTGCTTACCATTGTTGGTTTTGTGTAGGTGGCAGTGAAGATTTTACTTTAGCCATCAGAACCTTTTTGTTTCTTAATCCAATTAGATTTCACGGTTTAGCTTGAATACTTAAGACCAAGCAAGACAAACTGAGAGCGCTTGATTGAGAAGTTACAGTAAACATATGCCACAGGTCACTGATATATTACTTAAGAAATAGGGCTTATTTCTGAATTTCCAAAGAAAAACTTTATTTGTGCATTTAACTCTGTGTATGTAAGTGGAGGAGGAATTTCAAATTTTGCTTTTCACGTTTAGCAAAAACAAAAGTAAAATGCCTAGCTGTTCTTGGCCATTAATTGCAACTGTGTGTGTATAATGCGCATTTATATTTTGAATTGATAGATCTTCTCATTTTATTACTCTGCTGTAATGAAATACAGGTGGTTCTGATCTGTGAATGGGAACATAAGAAAGTGTAGACCTCACTGTTCTTATTTATGCAAAATTCTTAGTAGTGTTTTCTCTGTTTTTGAAAGGGGAGGGGAGAAACAGAGAGAATTTTGTATTGAAGTGCACAAAATCCTGGAAAAGGAGATTTAAACCTTGCTGGGGTATTAGAAAATGACTTCTAGTTTGGTCAGTCAGTACACATGATGGAAAGGTGGGCTGAGATATTTACAACCAACAAACTTCATTAGTTGTGTGGCTTATAGTAGAAAAACAATGAGTAGTCCAGTGTTAGAATTGTTGGTGGTTGCTGTTTTGCCAAACTGTCCTCACAACAGGAAGGTATTTGGTCACCTGGCAGCCTCTGTAATCTCTCTATCCATGCCCCAAAACCTTTAGCTTATTTTTTGCTGAGAAACCCTGCTGGAAATGTGTAGTGCCTCCTGGTATTTTTCAGGAGGAGAAGTGAATGGGATGGAGCGCTCAGCAGCTGTTTGCTTATCTTTGCATAGGCTAAGAGGAAAGACAGAGCCACTGCTATTGCCTTTGGTAGAGGGATGATAGAAATGAGAAGCATATGGGCCAGATGCGGGGTGGCAAACTGCCCCTGCACCACACCCCCTGGGTGAGATGTGTTGCACGTGCCCCCTGCTCCATCTCCTTCCCTTTTCCCTTTGCCAGCTCCTGGGACTTAGTGCATGTGCAGTCATTTGCCTCCCCTCCTCCCTCCCCCCCCCCAGTGCACACACACATGCATGCACCCCCATCCCACAACATACAAGAATAAGACTTTATTTTGAGCCTCTATATACCCTACTCAAAAACACACACATTGGGACAAAAAATATTTTTTGAAATGAAATAAAATATGTTATAATAGATGTTTGTTTTTTAATATACAATTCGGTTTTTTATCTATAATTTGTTAAAATGACATCTTCTGAAAGATTTTGTGTGTGGCCCTTGACAGCTCACCTAAACTTGTTAAGTGGCCCACCAGCCAAAATAATTGTCCATCCCTGCTATAGAGACTCTTATGTGTTTGCAATTACAGGATTATATGTGTATTTGAAATTTGTAAATTTCGGATAGGGGACATGCTTCTTTGGAAATCCTCCTCCATCCCCTGAACTTGGCTTATTTGCAGAATTATCTTTGGTAAAATGTTATGTTGGCAACTGATGTTCAGTGCTCTTATGGATGTGAATTTGTGATAACTTCTAAACCAGTTGTATAAATTGATTCTGACTTCCAGTGGGTTATGGTGTAACCTAGGTTTTGAGGCATTCTGGAATTGATTTCTTTTCTCTTAAGAAAGATACTGCTCTTACTGTCTATAATAAAATAGGAAGCAAAGTACTTAATGCAAAAATGCTAAATTACCGGATTCGAAAATTACTGGGTTTTAAAGGCTTTCTGTAAGGAAAAAAGCTTCACTAAAAATGTCATACTTTATTTTTCCCCTAACTTTGGTTTGCTTGGCAAACAATTATAATTAGGGGGAGCAAGGACCTTAATAGAGCCAAAGCAGTGCATTCTTTTGTGCCTAAAGGCACTTGGAAGAGATGTTGAGAGTGTTGCCCACAATTGGGAGCTTGTTGAAAATTTTGGCAAATAGGCTGCATTTCTTTAGTGAGTGTTGTACGGTAGGCTGTTGCACAAAGCTTTATTGAAGGCCATGAGGCTTTCTGCAGGCACAGGGGTGGGATTACATGAAGCTTGTTCCAGAATTAGGGTCCTGGTGGAGATTTCTGACTGAAACACTGTGAGAGATGTGGTACGAAGATCTATCTGCTACTATTTCTGAGCAGGAGCCTGAAGCAAGATAGCTCAGTTGATATCAAGGGCCTGTGATCCATTGATTGTTGCAGGCCATTTTCACATTCAGAGAGGACTCTTCCTCTGCTTTGGTTTTTTCAGGATAGGGTCACCTATGGTTTGGGGAAATTAGTTTGGAATATTTTATCTAATTTAACATGTCTAATGTGTTTTCATTAGAAAATTTCAAGAGGGAGATAGGGAGGGAAGGAGAGAAGAGTAGAGAAGAATTTTGCTTAACTTGTGTTTCCACAGAAGTAATAGGTTGCCATTTCTAAATATTTCTAAATGTCTTTTGCATGCAAGTTACATTGCTGCTATACGAGAAAATAGACATGTTTGGGAAAGATATAACAAGACTCCTCTAAAAGGAAGCAGAAGAAAGGGAAGTCTATTTACTTTTCAGTTTGGAAGTAACAAATATAATTTACAGAACTTTCAGCCCAACCTAGTGCTCCTTCACTGAGTTAGAAAAACTCAACACTTTGCAAGATCAAGCTCCCTACTAATAAACCAATTACTGATAATGCCTGCTGCTGCTGCTGCCACTGCCTGCTGGGGCGGTGCACCATTTGGGGTGGGGGGAGTGTGGAGAGGGTGGTCCCTGAACCCCCTGCCCTCCCACACCTATACCCTGTCCACCCGAGCTCCGTGCTGCCTCTGCCTCGTGGGGTGCTGTCTGCTGACCAGAGCGAGTGGGATGCCAGGAAACCCAAGCAAGTCCCCTGGTGACGGCAGCAGCAGCCCACCTGGAAGCTGCCTTTTGGCTGGGCCCTTCTGCCCATGGGGGTGGGAGCGATGCTCAATAGGGTACACTGGGGGCATGTGTATACATTGGCATTTTGCTCTCACCCTCAAGGGGAGAAGGGCTGAGCAGGGTACAGTTTGTTGATGGGTGCCACAGGCTGGATGAAAGTGGCTGGTGGGCTGGATCTGGCCCATGGGCCATATTTTGCCCGCCCCTGTAGTAGGTGGTGCCCACTGCCCATCAAAGATAAACTTATTGTGGCATTTGTGAGCCAGGAAATGGAATATAGGAAAGCATCATGTGTTGCATCATTTTTGCGTATTCTTTTTTATAGATGTAGGGCTGGAAGGGACCTGAGTAGATCATCAAGTCTGACCCCCTGCCTTAGGCAGGAGAGAATACTGAGCTCATATGACCCCAGTGAGGTAACTGTCAAGCCTCCTTTTAAAGACCCCCAAGGTAGGAGCCAACACCACTTCCCTTGAAAGTTGGTTCCAGATCCTAGCTGCCCTGACTGTGAAATAGTGTCTTCTAATGTCCAGCCTGAACCTACTCTCAGACAATTTATTACTATTATTCCTTGTTACTCTGGGAGGTGCTTGAATGAGCAGGGTCTCTCCCATTCCCTGCTGGTCCTCCCCGATAAGTTTGTAGATGGCCACCAGGTACCCTCTCAGCCTACCCTTGTGAAGACCGAGCAGGTTCAGGTCCCATAGCCTCTCCTCGTAGGATCTGCCTTGCTGTCCCCAGATCATGCGAGTGGCCCTCCTCTGGACCCTCTTGTTGCTGGCCACATCTCTCCTAGTCTGCAGCGCCCAGAACTGAATGCAGTACTCCATCTGTGTCTCATAGAGGGGGAGGATCAACTCGTTGGCCCTGCTTGTGATGCGTTTGTGGATGCATGACAAGGTGCAGATGGCCTAACTGACTGCATCTTCACATTGGTGGCCTGTGTTCATTTTGGAATTGATAATGATTCCAAGATCTTTTTGCCACTGTGCTTTTGAGAAGGGAGTTCCCCAGCCTATAGGTATGCTGCTGGTTCTTACTGCCCAAGTCCAGTACCCTGTACTTGTCAGTATTGAATCCCATCCTATTTACATTTGTCTACCTCTGTAACCTGTCCAGGTCCAGCTGTATCCTGTCCCTCCCTTCTAGCATTCCCACCTCGCCCCAGATCTTGGTGTCGTCAGCGAATTTGAACAGTGTGCTTTTCACCCCCTCATCCAAGTTGCTAATAAAGAGATTAAACAGTGCTGGCCCAAGGACTGAGCCCTGGGGGACCCCACTGCCCACATCCCTCTAGGTCGAATATGACCTGTCCACCACCACTCTCTGGGTGCGGCCCCTCAGCCAATTTGTGACCCATCTGACTGTGTAGGCATCAATGCCACAGTTGCCTAGCTTTTTAATGAGAATGGGATGGGAGACGGTGTCAAAGGCTTTCCTGAAGTCCAGAAAGACTATATCCACCGTGACACTTACGTTACCGTACAACACTCACTAAAGAAATGCAGCCAGTGATTTTGTGATCTGATTGTAGAAGGCAGTCAGGTTGGTCTGACAGGGCCAGACCCTAATGAACTCATGCTGGTAGCCCCTGAGCATTGTCCCTCCTTGCTGGTCCTTCCCAGATGTGGTCCTGGATAATCTTCTTAAAGAGCTTCCCCAGGACTGAAGTATGACTAATGGGCCTATAGTTGCCTGGGTCCTCCTTCATCCCTTCTTTGAAAATGGAGACCACATTGGCTCTCTTCCAGTTGTCAGGCATCTGGCCAGGGCACCACAAATGCTCATAAAGCCATGCCAGGGGTCCCTGGATAACCCCTGCCAATTCCCTCAGCACTCTGGGGTGGAGAGCATCTGGACCTGCTGATTTAAATATGTCCAGCCTCTCCAGAAGTTCCCTAACTCAGTTCTTCCTGACCGTAGGCTTGTGAGAGTCTCACCTGAGTCCATCCTGAATCTCAGTGGGGGAGTCCTGGAACCTGCACAAAAAAATGGAGGCAAAGAAATTGTTTAAAAGGTCTGCCTTTTCCTTTGGTGCAACCACCAGATAGCCAAGTGTATCCTTCAGGGGCCCCACGTTACCCGGTGCCTTCTTCATGTATTTAAAAAAGGACTTTTTGTTGTCCTTGATGCTAGCCCTAGTTCCATATCTGCCTTAGCTTTTGTAATAGCCTCCCTGCAAGCTCAAGCGAAGGAGGTATTCTCCTCCTTGGTGATAGCCCCTCCCTTCCACTGGGTGTCTGTCTCTTTTTTGGCTTTCAGGCATTCCTGAATGCCTTTGGTGAGCCAGGGAGTCTTTTGAGCACTCATGCCCCCTTTGATTCTCATTGGGATTGTCACCCCTTAGGCACGGAGGATCGTCTCCGTAAGGCATGACCACTCATCTTGGACACCTAGTTCCCCAACTCTCCTGGATCCCAGTGCCTCTCCTACCAGTCTCTTCAGCTTGTTGAAATTGACCCTCTTGAAATCAAGGGCTACTGCCTTACTGCAGACCCTTGACACCCTGAGCTGTATGGTGAATTCCAGTAGGCGATGATCACGGTCACCCAGGTGGCCAAGAACCTGGAGTCCCCTCACCAGGTCATTGTCTGTGGCCAGAACCAGGTCCAAGAGGGCATTCCCCCTAGTGGGACTGTGCACCTCCTAAGTTAAGTGGAGGCCCTGTGTCCCAGCCGCCTGGTGCAGAGGGTTTGGGATTGAGAGTGTGGTTGGGGGTAGAAGAGTAAGAAAGATTTACTGACTTAACAAAAACACAACTATGCATAGTAACTAAACAAAAAATGACAGACAAAAGCAATTCATGTTGGCAACTTTTCGGCAGTTCCCTCTGATCCCTGATACACAGCAAACTTCTCTTTCCACAAAGTTCAGTGAAGTCAGATGTTCCTGAACAGCGCTGTCCTAAGGGTATCGGGAAGGACCCTGGAATGCAGTCTTTGGGCTCCTCGAGGTCCATGGGCCCACTGATCCAGGCAACAGCTACCTAATCTAATTTTTACGGAGCTGTATCTTCCTTCTGAATGGCTTCCAGATATTCTAGCTAATTTATAGTTTCTGAATGATACTGATAACATATGACCACTCAGATTCCTTTTACTTCAACTGTCCTTAGACTGACCAATTAGCAGTACAAACCTTGCATTCCTTTGATAAGGTCATTTTAACTGTGCCACAGGACCTTACTGCTTCTAGGCTTTGGTAAATTTTCTAAGCCTTACTTTATACCAGGCCTCACTACATCTTAAACTTGAATTAGGCTTTTAGCAACAACATATAGGTTAACATCTAAACAAATACAAAAAAACACTTGGTATAATCTTCATAGAGCCTTCAGCAAGCACCTTTATTACACAGGCACACCTTTCAGTTGTCACATCCTGTATCTCAGCAAGGAACTTTTGTGAGCAGTCTGACCTGGCTGACTGCTCCTCCCAGCAGTTGTTGTCCAGGTAGTTTTAGATCACCCACGACAACTACATCCCTTGCCTTAAGTACCTCCGTGAGCCGGCCTGAGAATTCATGGTCCAGCTCTTCCCCTTGGTTAAGTGGTCTGTAATAGACCCCCACCTTTTAAGTTCCTTTCCCCACGACTCCTCTGTATTCTGACCCAGAGTATTTCAGCCTTCCCCTCCTCTGACCCTATCCTGTTAGTTGGGGACATGTATTGCTGTTTGATGTAGAGCACCACACCCCCACCTTTCCTCCCTGTTCTATCCTGCCTGCATAGTCTGTAGCCCCTAATGTTTACCGCCCAGTTGTGGGGTGAATTCTTAGTTGTTAATAATGTATAATATAGCAGTGAACATTGAATGTCTCTTTAGTCTTGTAGCAATACTATAATGGGACTCAGGTCTAGGGTTTGCGGAATCTCTCGCTGGTGACCTCTGTCTCCACCTCCCATCTCTCCCATGTTCTCACCTGCCACACATTGGATGTTGCTTTAAGAGAAAAGTTGAGTCTGCTTGTATTCCAGGGGATCAATGGTTTGGCATCCTTCTAGTCCTCTCAGCAACTCTGGTAACTTAGTGACTTACAGCCACCTATGGCCTCCCCCTAGCCATGTCCATGCCTTGGCGGTATTAACAGTTCACCGTCCTGGGGAAGGAGCCCTTGACCCTAGTCCAATACCTCATCTAGTTTAGCTTCTGGTCTTGCCCCCTGGGGCTTGGGTCTGGCTGCTCTGGGTCTGGGTCTCACTTCCCCTTTAAGGTGCAGCTGGCTCTCCCCTCAAAATTCTAGTCTTGTCCTTCCCAAGCTCCCTCTTTACCTCTCAAACATTCTAGTCTTGGCCCTAGGGTTTCTCTCTTGGACCCTGGCTGCACCCCTCAAGGTTTCTGGCTGTCCCCTCACCCTTGGGCTGCAGCCTTCCTCAGCTGTGTCTGAATTTTGAGTCCAGCCCCTGGCAGGGCCTGCAGTCCTCATGCACCCTTGTCAGTTCCAGTCCCAGTCCTCCAGTATGAACCATAACACAGGGCCTCCACTTATCTCTTGAAAAAACTAGCCTGTTTTTAAAATCAGCATACCTTTATACCAGTAAAATAGAAAAAAAAATTAGTGCTGAGCAAAGTTATAAAAATTGCTGGTTTTACTATCATCTTCACATTTCCAGTATTTTTTTCCATTGAAATTTGAGAGGCTAAACACTTCAAAGGGTCGGAAAGCATGACAAATTAAACACCCCTTGGTTGACTCAAGTGTGCACTTCTGAGTTTTGAGAAATGGAGTCTGCTTCTGTGAAGTTAAATGCATGTAGACTTTTTCAGGCATTGTAGTTTGGTATATTTGGTGTGAAAGCTCTTCAGAGATGTTCTTCTGCAGCTCTGGGAACAATGTGCACTTTACGTAGATGTTTGTATACCTTTAGTTACTTGCCTGTCAAAAATTGCTGTAGTATCATGATATCGTTACCCAAATTGTGCAGACTGAAGGTGGGGAGGGATGAATGAGAGAATAGAAAAGTATTTTTTGGAGTACAGCATCATCCAGTGTATTAGGAATGAGACGCTTTGTTGGGAGCCATGTCTTGTTCCTGGTTCTGTAATCTGATGGTTTATAATTTTGGCCTGATAACATAACTGGTTGGCCTCAGTTTTCCAATCCTGTAAATGTGCCTAGATGTGTGTGTTTGTTTTTTTCCTGAGGGTGTATAGAACTGAACATACCATGATGTGGTATGGGCTTTTTAGCATTATTAAATTTAAATGTTGCCTTGTAAAAGGAAAGCCAACCTATTAAGAAGTGAGGAAAACATTTTGAAATGGTGTGATAAAAAAATAAATTTTTCTTTAAAAATGATACATTATGTTTCAACGTTCACAATTATTATCCATCAAGATTTAGGTTGTTTTAACACATGCCCAATATCTCACCATTCCAGTTGTCACTAAAGTAACCTTAAGTCAGAATTCAGTAGCATTTTCAGAAACTGTGAAGCATGCTGCTTTGATTTACTATCATAACTATTTTGCATCTTCCTTGCTTCTGCCCTAAAACAGAAGTGCATTGGGACCCAATTCCCAGTGATGTAAAGATCTGTATTCAGCTTCTAAAATCCCTATCCTTTGCTAAGTGTCATATTTCACCTGGGTAGCTTGGATGTGTGCCGAATGCTATTATAATTTGCTGTGTTAGGGATTTGCTGCTACTATTAGGTAACACAAGCAACCACATTAGGCACTGCATTGCGCAGAATGGCTTTCTGTGTCTCTTCAGGGTGAAGGAACATTTAATAATTAACATAATTAAAACAGACTGAAATGTTCTTTTTTCCCCTCCTGCACTAACCATCGTAAGATGTATATCTAAAATCTGAACTAGTGACTGGAGGGTTTGATTTTATTTTAGAATTAGAAGGAAGTTTATAGGTTAGTATTTCCTTTTTATTTCTGCCCTCCTTTGTATATTAAATAATTCATGCTCAGTCTGTGATTCAGTCAAGAAGTAAGACCCCCGAATCAGATAATCCATTTAGAGTGAAATTGTATTTCTGATTTTTTGGGGGAAAGAATTGTTTGTAGAAACAGGTTTCAGAGGGATGTTGAATAGCAAAGAAAGTGGAGTGTTTGGTGGGTTGTTTTTTTTTACATTTTTTGTATAGCATAAGCTATGAAGGTGATTAGGTACTATGGAGATAAATTCTATAAATACCCAGATAGATGAGCAGCAACTGGAATTGAAGTAGCGAACAATAAATATTTGAATTATTTCCAAGGACAGCCATTGAAACGTTACCTAAACTCCTACCTTGGTGCCCATGCCCATGTACGCCCCTGCCGGCACAATCTCCCTCATCTGCCAATTTTGACTGGGGAGAAAAAAGAAATCTTGAAATATATTTTAAACACAGCTGTGGCTAAATGTTGGCTGAAAGGCTACACTATTATATAGGGTTAAGGAAAGAGTGCTCATATGACTGACTGATGTTACAGATAGCAGCCTGTGTCTGTATCAGATGTTTACCTTGTCTTATGTTACTTAAAAGTAATTGTTGCACTTAATACTTAATTGGGGATTGAGTAGGTATACTCTATGTGGGAGGGTGATTTTTATCCTTACATTGGCATTAGTCTGATGTCTGGGTAAGGTGTTAGGGAGACTGCTGTTGAAGGTGCTGAGATATCAGACTCACTTTAAGTGTGAAGAAATCCCATAGCTCTATGCTTCTGAGAGAGAGCGAGCACAGTGTCCATGTTCTGAGCAGTTTTCATATTGGGGAAGCCACAGAAGTACAGGAAAACCTTGTTAATTTGACATTGGATTGTTTGAAGTATTGGATATCTCAAAGTTACTGTTATTCCCCAGCCAACAGGACAGGATTTGTATTCCTTATAATATGGATAATTTGAAATGTGGCTACTTTGAAATTTGAAGCCATTTTCTGGTCCTTTGGACCATAAACCCATGAAAATGTTTGTTTACTTCAAAGTACAGCATTACTGTGTAGATAATATTGCAGAATTATTCTGCATAGCAACAGTCCTGACCACTGTTCAATAACGTGTTGGTAATTTTATGTTGCCAGAATTACATACACCTCTGGCTTTCAGTCATATGCAGGTCCAGCAGAGGTGAGCTTCATGGCAACCAAGAAGAAGTTAACACTTTTAGAGAAGCTGAAAATGATACATAAAGCAAATAAGAAAGTGAAATCCATAATGGAAATTGCTTAAAAGCATGTTAGGTTTCAACTTGTTTGAAGATTCAGGATTCAGTAGAAAAGATGGCAACAGAAGGATACAAAACCAGGATGAAGAAAGGAATCTGAAGTATAAAGTTGTTTATATTCAGAAACTGAACTGTTTCGGTGGTTTTGTGATAGGTGGGTGAACAGTATCCCAGTAACTGGGCTGCTAGTTAGAGAAAGCAGATGAAATTGTGTTGAAGCTAGGAATAGAGTTTCAGTGTTCTAATGCTTGGTTTTGAACATTGTCGCAACATAGTTGTGACCTAGTGATATTGTGGCTGCAAGCGTGAAGCCAATTCTGGACAAATGCATGCTGAAGGACACATTGCTGATGAGACGGGACTTTTTTATAACCTGCAGCCTGATAGGTCACTGGCACTTAAAGGAGAAATGTGTCACAGTGGGAAGAAAAGCAAAGAAGGGCTTACTGTACTATTCTGTTGCAATGCCAATGGTCGTGAGAGACTATAGCCACTAGCGGCTGTAAAGTTTGACAATTCCTGGCATATAAAAGGGATGAAATGCATGCCATGCCTGTACTGGCCAACAAAAATACATGGATAACTATTGTTTTGAGTGGCTACTCCAGCTTGAACAGAAAATGGCATGCCAAAATCGAAATATGCTTCTACTAATTGAGAACTGTGTGGCCTGCAATTATGAAGGATTAGACTTGAAGCATGTGTGCGTGCTCTTTCTCCCAACAAGCACCACAAGCTACATGTAGTCCCTAGATCAGGAAATAATACACCATGCTGTGATGGCATACTGGAAACAACTGGTGCATTATCTGCTGAGAAGTTTCCAAGAATTCAACAGATATGCATAAAGGGAACATTCTCGATGCTATGAGAAATGTTGTTATTGCATGGGATAAACTGCTTTGAGAAGGGTGGCTTTGGCACTAAGGCTGCTGAAGAAATTGAGTTTGAGGAAGATGATCCTGACTAGGCTGAGCTTTGTCAGTACCCAGTAGTTAAAATGCCTCAGCACAGTGGAATTTCTCAGCACAGTGAGATGCCTCAGTATGGCGGAATTTCTCGGTACAGTGAAAAACAAACCCCGGTGCAGTGAACAGTTCCTGCCAAGCCTAACAATTGCATGGTTTAAGTGAGCACCACCCATTGGCCAGTTGTAAATTATTCCTGCCTGGTGACTAGTAATTGGCTCACTAGCCGTATAAAAGCTAGAGCAGTTTCCGCCCAAGTTGGAGAACTCCACGTACATCTCGAAGTAAACTTGGCGGACTGATCACCCACCAATGACTCCCCGTCGCCGACTGTCCCGACATACCCCATGCCCTGCGCGCTCGTTGAGTTGTTCAAAGGATATCTCGTTGTGTTGTTTAGAGCTCTGACCCGGTGCAACTGTAACTGAAGTACTGAAGTTAACTTTCTTCCTACACTGTGTACATCAACAGTGCAAGTAAAGCCATCTCAGTTTAACCAATACATGTCTGTGCCTAATTCTGCTCCATCAGTCAAAAGTACCCACCTGCCGTTCTGGGCTCTTGGCCACAGCCCTGCCGACTGTACCCGGTTCCCACAAGCTTCCAGGAAAAATGGATTGCCCTACTGCTTTCCAAGAGTTCATCAGTGTTGATGATAAAGTGTCAACACTGAAGGAAGTAGTAAGAGAGCAAGTCAGGGTGCCCCCACAGAGGAAGAGGTGGAAGAAAATAAAGAGTGATGCGTCCGAGCAAATGTATGTTACAGAAGGAGGTACATGCGGTGCTCACAGTTCTCAAATCTGTGCTGAAAGACAAGGCTGCTGCCATGGATGAGGGAATAAAGAAATCCATGAAAAAAATGAGCTGGATTGTCTGTGATCAATATAAAGAGATGGTTAAGCAGACCACAGTGAGTTCTTTCTTTAAGAAATTGAGAGAGATTATACAGGTACTGTACAGTGGCTTCATGTAATACATCCAGTGTAGTTCTGTAGTTTGGATAATGTGAATCGGTTTATTATGGAGTTGGTATTTTTTGGTCCCCTGTGTTCCGAATTAATGAGGTTTTCCTGTAATCTCAATGTGTACACAATATAGTTTGGCTGTAATATTTATCTTCCTCGTAGGCCACATCCTGATTTCAATTGAAACTGGTTCTGTGGATATAAGATTTGACACTGTTGTTAAATCTGATTAAAATGTTTCTGTCATTAAGTGCCTGGGCAGAGTTGATTTTTAGGGCCCAGGCAAATTCGCACTGACATTTTGTTTAAGAGTTGGAACATTTTTAACTATTAATTTACAAGTTCAAACTTGCACATGCAAGTACTGTTACTAGTGTAGAAACAAGAGTGCTGGAACAGCTACTTGAAGGTGTAAATCTGTCTGGAAACCCCAAGAAAAGCACAGAAAACCTCAAACTGAAAATTAAATATCTGAATTTTTCAAACAGTGGTATATCCAAGTCAGTACCTGACAAGCCAGTAAAAATGTCTATCTAATTGAAAGATTAGGCCTTATGGATTGAGTCCTCTCTAGTTTAAGACTGTGAAAGAAATCCTCTTGACATTGATGAAGCAAGATGTAGCTCCACTAATACTTTGTGGATTAAGGCTCTTCACTCGGATATCAGTCTAGTATTCTAGACCCCTAACCATATCTGAAAAGTTGAGATTACTATAGACTAGTACTCTAATGCTAACAACACATAAGACCTGGAGTCTGCTCATTTTTCATTTTTTAAAAATATAACCTGGGATATGCAGAGTAAGATCTGTGTAGTAGAACTGTTAATGTCACTTATTTTCCTTAATCATATTTTTCTATACTACAATAATTTTTTTCATGGAATTTAAAAATTACTGTAGTGTGGTAATGATCGAGGTGAAAGAATAGTTTCCAGCTTGTTTGTATTTAGGTTGCTGTCTTAAAATGGAAAATTGTACTTATGTGAGATGCATGCCTATTTCGTACTTGTTATATACATCCACTGTGCTATAAAGGCTGAAAATTCTGGTATATTACCTATAATAATAGAATAATACCTATTCTAATATCTTCCTCTACTGATGATTAACATGAGGTCTTTTAGACTAGAGATGGCAAGACACTTTACAGAAAGCAAATATGTGATAATCTGTAAATTGTGGTAAAGATTTGCTTCAGTTCTGAAACCTCAATCTTAATATGCCTTTCAGTGTTCATGTGTCATATTGGTATTTTTCTGTAGTGCTGCTTTATGGACCCTGTTCTCTTTAAAGCAGGGATCAGTCAAATATTATAGGTGAGTTAGGATTACTTGATTTGCATGGAAATATTGAGAATAAATCTTTCTTAGATGCTTCAGTGACCATCACTGCTTATAATCTTAAAATTTTGGGGTACATGAGGAAAAGGTTGCTGTAAAACTTTAAACGACTAGTTATTGGGTAACTTTTTCCAATAAGCAAGGTACATTTTCAAAAAGCAAATTAAGAAGTTGGAGAATGCTGGTGTCTTCCTGACATGGGTTTAGAATACACACAGGGCACTTTCTGTAATAGCCTCAGAAACCTGTGGAAAAATGTGTTCCACTGTAAACATGTGTGTGTCTCTCTCTCTCATAGTTCATCAGGATATAACATCTTTTATTGTTTTTCCCCCCGTATATACAAAAAATAGGACCATATTCTGATTTTTAGATGTGCACAGTATTTTGGTTCTTCCTGCTTGCGTATAACTCCCATTATCCAATAATTTTTTTGTTAGATGCAGTATAGGAAAAGAAATAGGTGCACAGATGTTCATACACTTAAGCATACTGAAAAATTTTAGTTCTGCTTGTGTACAGAACAAAATACACTTCCCTGTTTTCTGCAGTGATGGCTAATTGAGGCTAGTTAGTGCATAGTACTAGATGGCATTCTAAACTCTAGTTATGTACTTATGAGGGCTGATTGAGAAGCTTAGGCAAATATTGGTTACAGTAACTTCTTCTGCAGCTGTCTCTAAGTTTTTTTTCACCACAGACTGCTTGAATGCCTGTATGCTCACTTTTTGTGTTGGGAAAATGGCATATTTCCTGATGTAGCTGTGTAGTCTCTGCATGGTCTTAACTTCCTTTTTCACACCCAACACTGCATCACCATCTTTTCTCTTAAAATGTGGGTAGCCATGAAATAACAGCTGAATGCATGAACTACCATTTTTCTTGCATAAAGTGTGTTCCACCATAAGACATGCACCTTATTTTTTGGAAGGCAGAATGTAGATATTTTTTCCTCAGAGTTGTGGATGTCTGTGAAATAGGCCAAGTCCTCCTGGGAACATAGTGTCCATGAAGTATGGCACTAAGGCTAGGGACAGAAATTGCACATAAACCAGTATAAGTGATTAGAACCAGTTCAAATCTGTAATAACAGAAATTTAGTGTGCATAAACTGCTTTCAGAAAGGCTGTGTGTGAGGTGGGGGTGTTGATTTTGATTTTTGAGTGCATGTATGTTAGAAAATATAAGTGGGTGAAAAGGTCTTGGTACATTGGTTCTCTGGGGCAGCAAATAGTAGACAGAGGCTGTGAAAATGCAGTTCTTTCTTTTCTTGAGAAGGATAGGGACAGGCAAGCCTAGCCACCGCTCAGCTCCTGGCTGAGTTGCTACCCCTAGCTAACTCAGGCCCATTTGTAATGTAGGCACACTGGGCCCAGACTTCCCAGGAAACTACAAGCCTCCCTCAGTGATTAGAGGGAGGCTACTAACTGTATAACAGATACATTTTTGGGACCAAGGATGGAAAAACAGAATAGAGAGTGTGAGCCTCCGGCTCCAAAGCAAGGACAGAAAGCAACGAACACTGGCTAGCACCCACTGCTGCTTAAGAGGCAATAGGCTAGGACCCGTCTCACTGGAACTGCTTCCCACCTGGGCTAGATGGAGCGAGGGCAGAAACACGTGCATATTGTAGCTTACAAAGTGATGGTGCTTATGGTGCAGAGAGATTTTTTTTTTTTTTTTTTTTTTTTTTTTGGTAAGCTTCAGAAGGAAAGAAAACGTGTTGGGTAAAATCTGTAGCATTTTGACTGTTTCTGTGCTCTAGCAATTAGTCTTAATGAGAGTTCTGTGGGGAGGAGATAAAGGAATGTTTTTGATTTCTGTAAGTCTTCACTCTTCCATGCTCACTTAAAGGAAAATAAAGCCACGTTTTAATACAAGATGGTTGCAAGTTAAGATATTAGTCCCCCTTTAATAGCTTGTGTGTTCAAACATCTTGACACTTACCATACCATAAATCTATACCTGGTTATGCAATTTCTGTTGTGGAGTACTTTATCTACATTTCTTGAGGGGGAAAAAAAGCACTTAATCTAAGGATCGCTCTTCCATTTTAAAATGATCTGAAAGTGATACCTGCTGTTTTACGAATAACCCTCATGATTACTGAAATTAAAAAATTAAGCAGGTGGGGGGGAAATGTTTCTCTCTTCCCCTCTTCCCACTTCTCCATTCTGTTCTTGATGCATTTTGTATGCATTATGATTATTTTTCCTGAGAGGCCTGTTGCATCATGCTCCTTGTGAACCCTCCTTAGAGCTATATGTGAGAACTCTTTATTCGTGTTGTATATCTTAACAACAGCATCTTTAAAGCTGAGAAGGCAGCAAGTAGGTGGATGCCCAGTGAGAGAGAGATAGAACAGGTAAGGTATTTTTGATGGCATTTTCTGGACTCTTTAAAGCAAGTAAAAAGAGGAATCTTCATGGAATTCCTAATTTCCCAAATTACAAAAACAACAAAAATCATAGCATGCATATGTTCAAATATGCTCTTTCAGAAATTTAATTTAAAGGACTTTGTGGGGAAAAAATTCGACTTGAAAACCTTTCTTACTGCATTACTCATTGGAGCTTATGCTTCTGACTGTGGGTGTTTAATTTTCTTGAGAGGAAAACCAGAAAAAGAACGTAACATATTTTTGTGTAATTAGATGGTTCACAGTGTTCTTCTCAGACCAATTTACTCATCTGAAGCATAGCTTTATTTATACATGTTTTGTTTTTAATTTACTTGCTTAAAGAAATGTAGATAACTGAACATGTTAGCCTTCTCCTTTTTTATGCAAGTTGAACAGACAAATGAAAGCAGCAACCTTGTCCTTACTTCAGAAAGCCTTCTCAGTCAGACTTAGTGATTATTTTTAACTTGTTTCTACTGAGAGGCAAGTGGAAACTTTTAGGCTCACCTGATATTTTCTTAAGTCTCTCTGTGATCAGATATAGGGTATGCAATCTCTTCTGAAACACAGGTTATTGAATTAAAATACTTAAATGTATGTGTTTGTTGAATGGGACAACAGAGATTCTTTAGCAGTGGTGAGGCTGCATCAGTGTTTCTCAACCTTTTTAGATTCAAGGCACCCCTCAGAAATTGCTAGCTCTTTGCAGTTCTTTCTTGCAAAGAACTTGGATTGCAAGAGGTCAGAATATTTTTAATGCTGTGGCTTCCTGTGTGAAAACTCTGGGTTTATCCTTGAATCATGTTTGTACATTGAACAGTACCACATTGCGTGGTACCCCACAGCAACCTTGAAAAGATCTCAAGGCACCTAGTTAAGAATCCCTGCTCCGTGCATATCATATCATCCATACAGCTGTTGTAATTGGCATCAGGAGGATCTTCTCTCTTCAAAGAGGAATCTTACAAAATTTTACAGCCCTCTTAATGACTCCTATCCCCTTCTAGAGTTTGAGGCCTAGCAATGCCCTGACAGTCCCCAGCTGCCAGCCACTGACACAGTTTGAAGTCATGTTTAGTTGCTCTGGTGTGTGCTAGCAGTCACCCTAACATACATATATGTCGAAATTGTAGGATGCTACAAAGATTGTTAAAAAAAAAGTGGCATCTAAGTCTCTTCTCTTGAGTTTGCTTTGCACTTGGGCATTAAGGGGGAGGGGAGGACACTTTAGTGCAGCTCTGAGAGCTGTGCTAAATAAGTGCTCGAAGCATCATTTGTATCAGTGCCCCCATGCTGAAAAGTGATGGCGGGGCGCTTTGAACTAAAGCTTGTTGAAGGAGCTTTAGTTCTAAACACTGCACTGCCATTTTTCAGCATGGGGACGTTGATACACGTGACACTGGAGCACGGTAATTACTACGCTCCAGCAGACTCAATTAGTCAGGTCTGCTTTGACGTGCTGTAATTACGAGTTTGAAGCAGCTTCTCTGGATGCGTACAAGAGCCACTTAATTGCGGGTGAGCAGTGTAAGTCTAATTTAGGACTATGTTAAGTTTTATAAGCAGTTTTATATATGAGATAGTGTTTGAGCCTTATTTCACCTCGCATCCTTGCTGAACCATTCCTAGGTTGAAGAACAAGTCTCCATCTGCTGTCTTCCTTGTCCTCCTTACATACAGTCAGGCGGTTTTAGAGAAACACAGAGTGATTGCTGCTTCTCTGCTTAGATGTAGCTGATGACCTTATCTTCTTTGCAAACTGCTAGGAAACCCTCAGAATTTGGAAAAAATATCCCTACTATTCCATTCTAAACCTTGAGACGATTTTGGTGGCTTGTCACTGAACTTAAGCAGTATTGTCCTACCATGCATATAGTATGTCTTGTCCTAAGCTACTACAAGGAGCAGTGGTTGGGTTGTGGCTGTGGGTGCTCCCCCAGTTTCTGGGTGGATATGCAGGACCTTTCAGTGAAGTCACATTCATCCTAACTCTCAGAAGTTCTGCTGGTATCTCCTAAAAATCTTTTTAATCAAGACCTTTCTCTGCTGAATTTCCCTGTCCTTGTATTTTTTTTTAGAGCAAAAAATATTTATGGATTTACATTGTGCAGCTTTCTGCTCTTCAAAAAGGTGGTTTTTTTAATATTTCCTGAAAAGTTTTGCCATATGAGATGTGCAATATTTTTCCCCTCTAAGCCCTTAGTTTTATCTTTACCTTGAGCAGAGATTGGAAGATTTTACCCTGTATTGCCTTACCAAAAACAGATGCATACTTTGTATTTAAAATAAAGCTGATATTAATATGTAGTGTGGCATACTTTGGTTGTACGTCATGTTGTGTCATCAGATCCTTTTAGTGTTCTCTTGAGACCCTGAGGGTGCCTATACATATGCAGGGAGTCTGCTCTGACATGCTGTATTACAATGTCAGAGCAGACTCGATTAATCAAGACTAATTGAGTCTGCTGGAGCATGGTAATTACTGCGCTCTAGCAGATTCCAGTATTATGTGTATCAGCAGCCCCACACAGAAAAATGGAGGCAGGGGTGCTCTAACTAAAGCTCATGATGAACTTTAGTTAAAATGCCTCTGCTGCCATTTTTTAGTATGGGGATGCTGATACACGTGACTCTCCAGGTGCTTTAATTAGAGCAGCTCTTGGATCTGCCTCCACCCTCCACATACTCACACTCACACACACACTCTCAGAGCGTGTCTATAAGCACCCTGAATGTTTGCTTGAAAGATTCCGTGCAGTGGAGCATGCACATTCACAAGAGGACATATTAATCCCAGTCAGTTGAGACTGTGTAACCATTCTTTTCCTTTACTTCTTTGGGTAAAAAAGCAGTTTTAGATTATAGCGACAGTGGCCAGCACTTGCTATCACTGCTTCCCTCAGACAAGGTGAGGAGTATTTGGGGAATGAATCTTCAAGTGTGGTGAGAGGAGAATAGATAAAATACCTGGTGATGGTGTTTAGTTCTCAATGTTCTGTAACTTTTCTGGCAGCAAGGAATAGGGGAAGTTATGGAAAGAACAGATAGTGAAGAAAGAAATTACACTTTTTAATGCTCTAATACAGATGAATATAGTGCTATTACAGATACAAATAATATAACCTTTGTATGGTATATCCCCTATCAATACTGTGTGTTTGGAAGGGATGGATAAATCTGCATATAACAAACGAAACTATGGAATGAAAATGAAGATGGTGACTTACTATCCTACAGTAGTATACACGGTGAAGTGTAGTTTGTATAACTTAACAATTCTGACTTTCAGCTTAATTTAACCAAACTACAATTGTATATATTTTGTTTAAAAAGTGTGTGAGTTGGGGAAGGAGTGGTCATTGTTTGGGTGTGTTGGAGCACTGAGGAAAAGAGTGAGGAGTAAAGCAGACAGACTGCATTTAGGATCCTTGCCACTTGCCCCAGTGCCAAATATATGATCAGAGAACATTTCTACACTTGCTGTTAATTAAAAACAATAAACTCTGGAAGTTATTGTACTGTAATTTATCACTCTGAGGTGCACTGTTTGAACATGTGCCCAGGACAGCAGCACATTGAGCTGGGTCAGAGCAGCCCCCGCTAGCAGGGGATTCTGGGGGTCAGCCCACCAACCTGGGGGTGCTCTGACCTAGCTCAGCCTGTTGTGGAGGGCTAGCTGGGGCCAGAAGAGTGCTCCAGTGCGGGGCTAGCCAGCAGGCGGCCCCTGCACTGAAGCCCGGACAAGCCTCAGCCAGCCACGTCAATGTCTACACCTGTGGTGCTTTGAAGTTTATTAGTTTCTTGTGGCCTAACAGGACTGCACGAGTAGAGGGAGGACGTTTGCTGTGAAGCTAATTAATCTACTTCTCGGTAAATGTCTCATGTAGGCGTACCCAGAATGAATCATATGGGACCTGTTGCATAAAGGAAGATCAATTTTCTTAAAAGTAAATGGAAGGTAGCAAAAAGTGTACCAGAAAGTCAGTCACTGATAAATTCAAACATTTAGATACATTGCTGTTAAAAAGAGGTTTAATGACGATAGTTTAGCTTTCCATTCCATAGGGCCCCTCTCCACATGATGGTTAAGGCGTGATGGGATCTAATGCGTTATCCACACAGTCATGCCTCTTCCCATGCCATACATGTGGCAGGAGGTGCAACTGTGGGATCCAGCATCAGATCCTATCATTCCTTCCTGCTGGTACAAGGGTTACGGCAGTGTCCCTTGGCTTCTGGGATTGAGAATCTGCAGCTGATGGGACTTTCAGCTTCAGCAGTACCCAGTGGCTGCTGAGGCTGTTCTTCATATGCAGGGCTGAGAGTTTTGTCAGCTGTGAGACTTGCAGCAGCAACTGTGGGGCTCTGCTAGGACAGAGAATCCCCATAGCTGCAGGACTGCCAGCCCCAGTTGTGCATGGTACACCCCTGCAGCTGTGGAGACCCTATTACATGTGCAAATTTAAAACTGGATACAACCCAGCTATGAAAAGATTACACTTTTTTTCAGCTGGATGGACCTTTTTCTGGTATAATAGTTTACTTAATTTGGACATGTAACTGGTCTAAATTAATTGTGCAATCAACTAGTTAATTGCACAATACATGTAAGGTGTAGAGGGGTCCTAGGGTACCAGTACATTCATCATACTCTGGAACTCAGTTATTGATTTAACAGTCTATTCTTTTGTCCTTCTGGGCCTACAAACTCATCAGGGCAGATGTGGAACAATGGTAATAAGCTGATAGAGAGTAGGTTTAAATTAGAGATCAGAAGGCAATATTTTACAGTTAGGGTGTCCAAAATCTGGAACCAACTTCCCAGGGAAGTGGTCCTCACCCCTACCATGGGCAAATTCAAGAGGAGGTTGGACGATCACCTGTCTGGGGTCTTGTGAACCCACCATTCATTCCTGTCTGTGGCAAGGGGTCAGTCTAGATGATCTGTTCAGGTCCCTCCTGGCCCTGTTTACTATGAAACTATATTTATGCTGCCCTTCTGCCATTGCTTTAAGCTTCTAGATCTCCAGAGATGCCTAGAAATGCCTATGTCATTCATTACTTGTTGCTTTGTTTCAGCTTAATGAAAGAGTTTATTTCAGATTTTCTTTGCAAAGGAAAATGCCTTTTTTTTTTATCCTGGGTCTGAAATTCTTCCATTTTTGCTCTATGTACATTTACTGTATTATAAGTCTATTTATGTTTTTGAAAGATGTATTTGAAAAATGTATGTATACATTTTCTACATTAATTTCAACTAGCTTATAAGGATAAATAACTGATAAGCAATGTGCAGTGAGACTCAGAAAGGGAGCTGCTGTCATATAAAGAAATAGTTTAGCTTTCAGAAAATGTTATCTCTAACATGCTTTTTGTTTGGACTGGCCATCTGCTGGTTCAGTTTGAGGTCTTACCTTCTCTAGTACTGCTATAGTTATTTATTTGTATGCTGCCCTTTGTAACAAAGGCTCAGGCTCAGCTTACAGCAAGAGAAACAAACTTAAAAGGGCAACTAGAACGAGTAAAACAAAACAGGAAAATAAAACAGCATAATGCAGATAGATGAAACCAAAAAATGCAAACAAAGCTGGAGACTGCGACATTAAGTGTTCTCAGTATAGCCCTAAATTTTTCACTTTTGATCCCGGTTTTGGACCTTTTTCCAATTATTGTTGTCTTGAGCAGCTGTTTTAGAAAGGGTTTGTAAAGGCTATCATCCCCTAATGAGCAAGCACAGTGATTTATTAAAAGGACCGTGAGTTGTGAGACAGCTCTGTCACTGATACCTAAGTACTGTATTAACTCAAATATAAGGCAACAACCCAATAATTAGATTCTATGTATGGAAAATACTGAATTTTTTTTTTAATTTTCCAGGTATAGAATCTAATTATTGTAGATTTGCCTTGAATTTTGTCCCTCTCCCACTACTATAACAGGGCAAATAAATTGGGGGAGGGGGCAAGAGAGAGAACCAGAAAGACGGGTTGGGAAAACAGAAAATGCAGGGGCTGAAAGACCAGAAAGAAGAAACCTGATAATGGGGGAGGTGAGTTGGAGGAAGAGCCAGGGAGCAGTTTCCTGCTGCTAATGCCTCTAGGTTCTAGCCTGGAGTAAAGACCAGAAGATAGGAAGCAGTGGGGAGGCAGGTAAGCCTTCTTAAATGCAAAAGCAATCTGGAAACTAGCAAAGGCTACAGGATGCAAGTGAAGGAAAGGAAGGAGCCGACCCCCCTGAGCAGTAGCACAAATGAACCTTAAAGGGACAGGCACACTCAACCCAAACATGGATGAACCTTAAAGGGAAAGGTGCACTCATTTTAAACAAGCATAAATGAATGACATGGAGAACAGTTTTGCTTAGCTTCAGGTGTCTCTTAAGAAGGAAAAGAAGGTTGAACCAGTATTGAACCAAGTAAGGGAAGACGTAATTAGTGGGTGCACTGATAAAGATTTTGTAGGCCAATACTCATGGCCAATTGTTAACAAGCCATATATCTGCCAATACAGATTTGATTGCCAATATGCAGCCTGGCAGCTTGAAGAGTAGTGTCCAGCTAGTAAGTCATTTGGGGGGAAGGAGTGTGGAGGGAGCAGATCAAGGCATGTATAGTGAGGGGGGAGGGGCAGGCACTGCCCAACTGGGGCAGGATAGAGCTGGGATTGGCTTGTCCAGGGAGTGCAGGAAGGCAGAGGTGGATCCTGCCTCCATGTATACCCCTTGGGAGTTGGGGACATGTGGCCCCTGATCTGTGGGACAGGGCGAGGGCAGGCTGCCACTGTGGGCTGGGACTTGGGGTGGCGCAGGGCTCTTCCCAGCAGGGGCTGGGACTGCACTTGGGACAGGCAGTGGTGACACTGGGGTGGGGAGGGCAAAGGGGGGGGTCTACAGCCACCCCACAATTTGCCATAGCCCCTCTGTAGCCTCCCCTCTGAGTGCTGCTGCCACCTGCCACAAGTGCAGCCCTGGCCCAACCCCCCTGGCAGGAAGAGCCCAGCACTGCACCTGGCCCCAGCCTGCAGCGGCAGTCTGCCGTTGCCACATGCACAGATTGGGGGACACGTGGCCCTTATGGCTCCCCTGAGAGTTTGCATAGTGGTGGGATCTGTGCACCCTGGATGAGCCACTCATGGATCTATCCTGAGTATCCAGTGCCTGCCCTAGCCCCACTCCCTCTGTCACAACAGGGGCCTCGATCTGCACCCCCTGCCCACGCTCCTTCCCTCTCCCAACCCTTTCCCACCAACAGACTTACCAGCTGGACACTGCTCTGCAAGCTGCCGTGCTGGCTGTGTGTATACTGTGGCTGTGCGCATGTACGTGGCGTTTATTGGCAACATTGGTCACATCAGCCGAAAAAATCCGATTGCTGATAATGTCAGTCTTCCTTTTATTGGTGCTGATGCGATATGGATTAATGTAATCTACCTACAAAAATATGGTATACCAGGGGAGAGGGATTATAAATACTTTGAGAAAAGGTGGAGATGGGAACTGTCTTGGTCAGAAACGAATGAGATTAACGTTGCAGGAATAATAATATTATTCAGGAACCCAGAGCTGAAAGCAAAGCAGGGAGAAGAAGTCATGAGTGGCAGATTGCAATGAATGATACTATTAGTCAGGGGAACAGAATTAGAATTTTCAATGTACAGGCAGTCCTCAGACTTATGACACAATTGGTTCCTGAAAACTGCATCTTAAGCCGAAACGTTGTAACTCGGAGCCAATTTTCCAATAAGAAACAATGTTATAAATGGGGGATTGGTTCCTGATCCAAGGCCCGGTACCCTATTTTCACCAAAAATACCCCAGAATTTTGTACGCAATCAATTATAGATGAATAATATAGCTACGTTATTGTATTTATGTTGTAAATACCAATCATATTGATTTGGAAGGACTTCTTTGAGGTGACGTTGTTGGACTTCTTGAAGGGCTCCTGGTTGGACTTTTTGAAGGGTTCTTGGCTGGAGTCTTCTCAGGAGTTTTGGCTGAAGGTTTTTCTGGAGTTTTGTCTGCTTTCTTAAAGAAAGTGTCCAAGGAAGTTTGGACAGATGTTCTCCAGGGAGATGAGCGACACAGTGAACTTGTTTGCTGGTGTGGTGTCACATCGGATCAAACGTTGTAAAGTCGAAATTTATGTCATAAAGTTGAAACAGGTTGTCAATATATAAACTTTGTAAGTGTGAAACGTTGCAAGTTGAAACTTTGTAAGTCGAGGACTGTCTGTACATGCACTAGTGAAGAGGGAAAGAATGTGCTCCGTAGAAAGCTATCAGTTTGTGGTCAGAGGGAGACCGTGCATAATAGTGGGAGATTTCAATTGTATAATCAAAGTAGGTGACAGAACAGAGCAAGGAGGAAATGGAGCTTTAGATAGCTCGTCCAGACTGTTAACAAATATAATAAAAGAAGAGTTCTAAGAGATGTGTAGACAGGGGAAAAAGTTTTTGCTAGAACAGCCCCCAGTGGAGAGAAACCATCAAGAATTGACTGTGTGTTTGTATCAAAAGAAATAGGGGTAAGGAAGGATGAAACTATACGTGTGGGTTTTAGTGATCCCTGAATGATGAAGGTGGAAATGAGTCTTGGTAAGAGCCCCACAAGAGGGAAGGGACTGTGAATTTTACCTGAAAATTGAAACAAATTTTCAATGCAAGTATAAATTCAAGAGAAATGAGAAACCCAGTTTAAATACATTAATCTGTTTTAATCTGCACCCATAGGTGCAGGTGCTGCATGCCGAGCTGGATGTGGGGGGCAGAGGAAGCTCACACGCAGTGGCTGTTGCCACTCTGCATTCGGCCACATGCAACCGCCTTCCTCCCTCCCTACCCACTCCATGTTGGGCCACTGGAGGTGCACTGATTCAAAAAGGTTGAAAACCCATGCCATATACATGTTATAGCTGCCGAAACAGTGTCTTTCCTTAGCCAAGTTTTATTGCTATTGGGACTAGGATTTAGACTGTGCAGTTGAAAAACAAATAGTTCAGACTTGCAATAGAGTAATTAGTAAGGCATATGAAATATGTGTGCATCTGCCATCTCCCCTTCCCTCTTGTTTTGATTCTGGATCTTTGAATTCTGAAATTAAGCATGTTGCTGGATGAAGTAGTACAGGTTTCCCTCATTTTCTACAGGTTTTGTGTGTGTGAATTTGTTCTTATGCGATGACCCTTTTTATACCAAAAATTTGTTATATGCAGGTAAATTCACTCATATGTGACTGGTGTGGTGGAAGCCTGAGTGCTTTGCTCCCTGCTGCAGCTGCACTGTTCCCTGCCTGCCCAGCGGCGGGATGCATATGGCATCGCACGGGTCTTGAGGTAGCGGAGCTCAAAGCTAAGCATCCAGCAGCAACTGCCTCTGGCCCACACACGGATCAAGGAGCATGTACTACCTGGGCCAGCCAGGGCCCCACTCATCCCGCTCCCTCCTACTGGGGCCTCTATCTTTCCTCCCCTTCCCAGGGGATGGAATGTATCTCTATTTGTTACATTGGCATAAAGGGAACCCCCTTTACAATTCAGGTTATATGCTGTTTTCCAGGAACGCATGCGACTTGGATGAGGGGGTAGAAAGCACCCTGTTCAAATTTGCTGATGACACTAAGATGTGGGGGGATGTGGGCATGCTAGAAGGAAGGAATAGGCTGCAATCGGACCTAGACAGGTTACAGGGCTGGGCGGATGAGAACAGGATGGGTTTCAACACTCAAAAGTGCAAGGTGCTGCACCTGGGGAGGAAGAACCAGCAGCATACCTACCTCTTGTCAGTGCAGAGGCAGAAAAGGATCTTGGAATCATTATTGATGCCAAAATGAACATGGGCTGACAGTGTGGGAATGCAGTCAGGAAGACCAACCACACCTTGTCATGCACCCACAGATGCATCTTGAGCAGGTCTAAGAAGGTGATCCTCCCCCGCTATGTGGCACTGGTTAGGCCGCAGCTGAAGTTCTGCATCCATTTCTGGGCGCTGCACTTCAGGAGGGATGTGGACAACTTGGAGCGGGTCCAGAGGAGGGCCACTTGCATGATCAGGGGGCAGCAGGGCAGGCCCTACAAGGAGAGGCTAAGGGACCTGAATCTGTTCAGCCTCCACAAGAGAAGGCTGAGGGGGGATCTAGTGGCCATTTACAAACTAGTCAGAGGGGACCAGCAAGCCTGTTCCCCCGAGCACTACCAGGAGTGACTGGAAATAAGGGTCACAAGCTGGCAGAGGGTAGATTCAGATTGGACATCAGGAGGCGCTACTTCACAGCCAGGATGGCTAGGATCTGGAACCAACTTCCAAGAGAAGTGGTGCTGGCTCCTACCCTGGGGGTCTTTAAGAGGAGGTTAAATGAACACCTTGCTGGGGTCATTTGACCCCAGTACTTTTTCCTGCCATGGCAGGGGGTCAAAATTGATGATCTGCTCAGGTCCCTTCTGACCCTACCAGCTATGAAACTATGTACAGCATAAAGCGAGGGAAACCTGTTCCTTACTTCTTGTCCTTACTCCTGACTTCAACAAGGAAAATAAGTTACTTTTGGATTGTCTTTGCAGTGGTTATTGCTGGACAGAATATAGATACATGGTTGCAGGAAAAATGTTGTAGTCTTCCTGGTATTTTTTGTTGGGTAGCTTTTTAGTTCCCATGAAAATTCTGGCTTTTCTTTTGGGACAAGATCGTTTAGAATCTAAACTTTTTCATGGTGGGTGTGTCTACGCATGATGCTATGTTTCCATAGCAATGCACGCCTCTGATATACTGCGTTGCTATGGTGACATAGCAACTAAAAATAACTGCATGGCATGCATGGCAAGAGTACAGGCTGTACTACCAAAAGGATTTATTAAATGACAACGCAGTAACAAAGACGTTGTAGGGACATGTATAGACGCACCCAGTGCTGCTGAATTGGCACTTCAGACAAGTAACAAAAAAAAGGACAGTATAAATTTGCTTATTTATCTCAATCAGCATTCATTAGGAAACTAATTACAACCAGTTAAACGCCAAAATTGATAACAGTTTCACTTTTGAATACATTATCAGATGCATCCATCAGCTGTGGCTGCACATGTGGCAGGTCTAAAAGTTCATAGCCAATAGAAGAAGCTCCTGCTGCAACACATGTGCTTTCTAACTAAAAGAAAAGCATTTAAATAAATTACAAGCAGAGATGAATGGGTCAGATCTGGGACTAAAATTACAATACAACAGCAAAGAAAACAGGAAAAGCATACAAGAGGTGAATAGTTTGAGCAGAGTGCACTGAAGTAAAAGCATGTCAGGCACTTCTGACTCATGTGGACTAGTGTTTGAAGTGTGTGCACAGAAGATTTCTCTTCTCTTCTCTTCTCTTCTCTTCTCTTCTCTTCTCTTCTCTTCTCTTCTCTTCTCTTCTCTAGCAGCATTTCCTATTTTTTTTTTTATGAGGAAGCCACATGAGGAGATCGGTGAACTGGGTTCTCAATCTTTTTAGACTCAAGGCACCCCTCAAAGTTTTCAGAATTTAGTGGTACCCCATTTCAAAAATTAATATAATGGTTATTGTAATGTAAACTTAATGATTATTGCTATATTGTAACATAATATAAAAAATAACATGTACCCCTTCAGGCACCTTCCCTGGCTCTGTTTGGCCCTGTGCACATTTGTTCCCAGCACAGAACCTGGCTCATGGACCCAGTTACTGCAGGAGACTGGGAACAGGCAGGCCATTTTTGGCCTTAGTTATGCCAGGGTGATACCCCTTGAATGGTAGCCCAGGCACTCGCATGTCAGGGATTGTAGCCACCTTCCCCCACAACCCCTCCTGCCAGCCCTGGAAACATGTGAGAAAGGCCATGGATAAGATGGGCTGAAAAGCATTGCTCTGTATCCCTGTGTCTGCCCATCTGTGGTAGTGTCTCTCTCAGAGTGGCCAGTAGAGACCCTGTTGGGGTGGGAGGAGGAAAGGGGAGCAGCCATGGGTGGTGCTTGGCTTTGAGATTTGGGGCGGATGTGGGGAAGAGCAAAAGGTATGTTTACTTCTTTACACAAGGGCTGGGTGCCACTAAATCCCAGGTGGGAATCACTTGTATAGCTGCCTTTCTTCTGTCACTGCTATAGCTGTCTTTGAAATCATGTTTCAGATCAAACAGCTTTACTGTTTCTGTCTTTACAGTACTGGGTTGTGAGGTTCTGTCTGACCCAGACTGGTATTCTGGCATTTACCAGTGCATATCTTTTTAGCCTATCTTAGTCTTTAAAGTAACTTGTGGCAGTTGCAATTATCTAGATCTTGAATAGTTCACTGCTTTCAGTGGTCTTGCTGGGTCATACCAGATTAAAGGTTGCAGGAAAACAAAGGTGGTTGGCCAAAAAAATAGTAAACGCTACCTGGTTTGTTTGTTTTTTACTTTGGGATTAAATTTTTTTTTTTTAAATGATGTAATATTGGAAATATTGTACTCGAATCAGTAGCTGGTTAGAATAACAACATTTTGCCAAGCCTACAGTTAGGGAACGAGAACAGCATGGACAAGGCTGAGCCATGTGACTTAGTGGAAGGTGATGCTCTAATGAGAAGATTAGCTGCTTATTTCTGGTTGTCTATAGGCAGTGATGCTAAGCACCAGTTGCTGGCACAAGAGAGCTGTTAATCAAACCACAGTAACCTCAGTCTCACCTCTTAATTTTCCCCAGCACTCTTTCTGTGGCTCATACGTTATATTTTGCACTCATGTTAATATTTCAGCTTGGGGCTGGAGATGCAGGGAAAAGTACAATAAATCAGTAGGATCTTTTCATTTTATAGGTTTTTCTTCTTGTATGTTGTTTCCCCACAGCGAGTTCTGCTTTACAGTTTAGCCCACTTAACTTAAGCCAACTGACTCAAATAGTAGAAAGCAAAGAAGCGAAGTATTTCTTATCCATGCTTTATTGATAGTTTTCCCTTTTTAGTCTCTGGTACTTTCTTTGTATTGCCTGTTTACTGGACATCTTCCTCATCCTGAACAGCCAATGGATGTCCTCAGACTCTGGCTATAGGTCTTGATCAATCATAGCTTTGGTGTAGCTTCCACACCATGTGGTTTTGCAGTGGCATGTATAAATACAGGGGATTGTGATGCAAGCCATGTGAAATTTTGTCTGTAACCTTTAGGAAAGCTTATGAGAACTTATGTTCTCTACTGATTTTTTTTTTTTTTTTTTTTAAACTTGTAATTCTTTTTTTTTAGAAAATACAGAATTAAATGATGAATTTATATAACGTTCAGTGGTATAAGCACATGTGCATTGGTGTGTATATCATTCCACTGTATGCTGTACCATTACCTCCTCAGAGCTGCAATCTCTTCTTATAGCACATGTGCACACTCACTCACATGGGCATCTCTGTTACTGACTTGCTTATCTTGACTACACAGGCTCTTTGGTGAATCAGGGGAAAAACATTGACAAGTGTGAGAACACTAGTAACAGGTGGAACTCGATAATCTTTTTGTAGACTCTTAGCATTAGAAAATTATATTAACCTGAATATAGAGAACAGTATGTTTTTAAAGTTCAGAAGTATCTTATGCCTGATCCACTATCTGTATATGAAAAACAGAGAGAAAAAATTTAGAATTTATGATGACTTTTTAGCTACAGAAACCAAAAGAAAGCGAGTTTTAGAAAGGGAATGCTTGTTCATTGTTTCCTCTGCAAATAGTAAACATTAATAAACATAGAGTGCATAGAAACTCAGTTGTCTTTGAAGAATAATTGTCAGATTTGGAGACTAAATACAACTAATATGTAAAACAGAAGAATTTTAAAGCTCCTGTAAAAAAAAAAAAAAAAAAAAATCTCAACCCAGCTTTTACAATGAAGTTACATTATTAGAATATATTTCGTATATTTATAGTCTTAACACTAAACAAATACACTGGTAATTTAATAGAGGGCCAAATAGGTAGTTTCTACCTGTGTAGGTATGGCAGAATTGACCTGGAACAGAAAAGCTTTCTGAAGACCTTGTTTTAATCTATGAGAATATTGTTTTAGATTAAGATATTCAACTTTAGTAATGGAAATAAATCGTGGGGAGGTGTGGAAAGTACTGTTAAAAATGATTGCACAGTTTGGAAAGTGAAAATGCAGTTGTCTGGCTAAGAGCACTGATGGAAAACAATTATTAAATGGTAGAGTTTATAGATATCTGTTTTTCCAAGATATCCTAGATTATTAGCTGGTGTCACGTTAAGAAATTCTAGAAGGGCACCTTCCTATTTTAGCTGCTTTTCATCTTTGTTGTTGACATTTAGCCCTTTGGTCAGTAATGCTGGCAGGACTTTTGTGTTGCACTTTATTTACTTGATGCATCTTTCTTTCCAGATCATTCAACTTCAAGTGGTACTTCCTCGTTTAAGCCCAGCCGATCATTGGTCTCTATTCCCACTGCCCATGTGATGCCGTCTAATGCCAGCTCTTCACTTTCCAAACACAGGGAACCTTTCAAATGTGATGGTTCAAAATGGAGTACAAGCCTATTACGGTCAGGAGGAAGCAGAAATCAGGGCACACTGGACAACTCTCTGGACATGAAGGATGCAAGGCCTGTAAGGAAATGGTCATCCTTGTCTAAACTCAGCACACCGGATACCTGCAGTCAGGATGAAAGTTTCCATTCAGAGGACTCCAGGGCTAGTACAGACAGATCAGGGAGGGACAAGACCATGTCACCACAATTAAGGACAAATGGGCCAAGTTGTTTGCATACTAGTATGGAGTTGCTAAAAATTGAGGATAAAGAAACAGGGAAAAAACAATTGTCTTCATTGGACTGCAAATACAAATTTGAAAGTTGCAGCAAAGATGACTTTGTTTCAGACTTCTCTCATCGGAGACATGCCTTAGATATGACCTATAGTGCCTTACCTGAAAGCAAACCCACCATGGCCAGTTGTGAGGCTTTGGGACAAAAATATGCAACTTTGCAGTCTGTGAGTGGCGTTCCCATTCAGCCCTCAGTGAGGACTCAGATGTGGCTTAGAGAACAGTTGCATGCAAATCCTTTGGACTGTAGGACTGCAGAGGAGTCATACAGTTTAGTAGCTGGGCAACTGCAGCAGCTTGAAGAACTTAGAATGGGAAATGAACAGTTTATGCAGGTAAGAATAAAACCTGGTGTGTGCTGCCATCAGGTGGTTGGTAAGCAATAAGACAGCAAACGTTTTTTATTCATTAGTGCAGAATTCCTCTTATTTCACCTAAATTACTGCTGTTTTAAAATTTCTGTTTTAAAGCTTTAGGAATTAGTATGAGAAGCTTTTCATTAATCTTGATTATTGTTTAAATGCTAATAAAGTGGTGCAGTTAATTTTTATATCTACTTGCAGTTACCCATACTGGACAGTTTATCTACATGGGAATGGTACTGCTGCTTTTTTGCACTTGTAATGTGCATGGCACATCTAGTACTATTTATGAGACATTTCAAGAGAGGCTTTAATTGAAACAATAATATTAACATGAGTCAGAACATACATTATCTGAATTTGTACGGAAATTGAGTTACTGTTTGATTCAAAGTTGAATCTTGGTAAGATTGCTGACACCCACATACTAAAAGAATGGTCACTTCACAAATGTTTCTCACATTCTCAGCTGGGTTTATAAAACACTGTCCTATTTTCCAATCTGGTCTCTTTTGGTTTGTTTTTTTTTAAATATTCACACACTCAGACTGGTTTGTGTGAATATGTTTAATTTTTCTGTATTTTGGCTGCTTATCTTTGCAACATTTTGCCATGGCTCTTTTTTCCCCTAAAATAATCTTAAACAGATCATTTTAACATGGTGATCCCCAAGCAGGTGACAGTGCTTTGTAGCATTTTTTCCTGCTAAAGAAATGGCTAGTGGAAAAGAGTGATAAAATGAAACACTTGTGTTTACACATGGAAAGCAAATGCAGTTGGCAAAAAACTGTACATTTTGATATGAAAACTTTTATGAAAAGACAAACTAAAATTAGGTAAGAATAACATTAATGTGAGTTCAGAGGCAATTTAGCTTTGGATATAAATATCCTTAGTCCTGAGAAAAAAGAGAACATCTTAAATACTCTTGGAAGCACTGACTTTTTTTTGCTGACAAAGTTCTGTAATACCATCCATCCTGTGTTGTAGGGAAGACTAACAGGCTGGAGGTTCTCAGAAGTTCAGCATTCTATTCTTCGTGGCACTTTGGACCTTTTTTAAAAAGCTTTGCTTTATAATAAACAGCCTAAATCAGTTTTTGGAAGTTTACATAGCCCTCATTACTGTAGTATCATCAACATAAGTCATCAGCAAGTATAATCTATGTGTGTCCTGCCCCGGGACTGCCTCTGTTGATTGCTGTTTTATGCTAGTTCCTTTTCCTGCCCCTTCCATGTTTTACTTCTCAAGAAGACTTTTTCTTTCTTTCTTTTTTTTATTTTGCACACCACCCATTTGCCAATTTTGTGTGTGTTACACTTGTTTCTTGGGTGTTCGTTGTAGCTGTGTTGGTCTAAGAATATAGGCAGGCAAGGTTATTTGGATAAATATGATGTCTTTTATTACACCAACTGAATAGTTGGAAAAGACCAGCAGACTCTCTCTCTGCCTGAAGAAGGATGCCTGTGCTCAAAAGCTTGCAAAGAACAATTTTTCCGACTGTTCAGTTGGTCTAACAAAAGATATCACAATCACCCAAATAATCTTGTTTCTTTCCACTTACATCCAAGTTGTGATTAACTTAAGCAACTCTTTATTATAATACAGAGTGTAGCCCATCATTAGAAGAGTTGACATTTATATTATGTTGTCTAAAAATGGATTCTTACTCTGAGTACTGCCTTAGTAAAAGGGGCTTGTTATAAAGGGGAAAGGTTGGCTTTTACAACTGCATTACCCTTCTATGCCAGTGGAATTAAACTAGCATAAATCTGGAGTGACCCAACATAGTCAATTTGGCCCAGAGGCTTGAAGCTCAGTTCTGGTTATTGGAGATGTAACAACCAAAAGCAGATTTGGATTGTAACCTTAATGGTTTTTTTTAGTTTGTCTGAACGCTAAATTAAGTTTGTTTTTTTAGCTTGTTTGTTTAAATTTTTTCAGTACTTTAGTATTTTCCCTAAGAAGGGATTTAAAAGGTTCCTTACCTCTCTCATCTTTGTAGTTGCCACACTTAACAACAGATTCTGTTTTGTAAGGGTGGCTCTAACCCTGATGGGGATTGTTCTTTTGCAGGTAAAATTACGTTGGGAGGAAGTTGAGGCCTCTATCAATCTCCTCTAGCCTTAGTACAGACAGACCTTGGACTTAAAACACAATTGGTTCCTGAAAACCATGTCTTAAGTTGAAACACTGTAACTTGGAACCAATTTTCCCCATAGGAAACAATGTTATAAATGGGGGATTTGTTCCTGAATCAAGGCCCGATACCCTATCTTCACCAAAAATAACCCAGAATTTTATGCTCAGTCAATTATAGATGAGTAATATAGTTACATTAATATATTTATATTCTAAATAGCAATCGTATTGATTTGGAAGGACTTCTTTGAGGTGATGTTACTGGACTTTCTGAAGGGTTCTTGGCCAGAGTTTCCTTAGGAGTCTTAGCTGCAGGTTTTTTTGGAATCTTGTTTGCTTTTTTAAAGAAAGTGTCCAAGAAAGTCTGGACAAATGTTCTCCAGGGAGATGGGTGATGCAGTGAGCTTGTTCAGTGGCGTGGTGTGGCATCGGATAAAGTTTTGTAAAGTCAAAAGTTGAAATAGTGTCAATTTATAAACGTTGTAAGTGTGAAACGCTGCAACTCGAAACAGTGTACGTCGAGAACTGGCCGTATAGTACTCAGCATTTTTAGACTTGAGAAACCCCTCAGACAATGCTAGCTCTTAGTTTTCACTCATTTTTTGGTTACAGACAAATAATAGAGCAATTTTTCTGTTGTAGGGAACTCAGAAAATCCATGATGCGTCAGAATGTTTCTAACGCTATGGATTGCTATTTGAAACCTCTGGGTTTATCCTGTGAATCATATTTGTAAACCTAACATTGCTAGCAGTGTCTCACAGCACCTGCAACAGGATCTCAAGGCACCCCAGGGTGCTGTGGCACTGTGGTTGAGAACCACTGGTGTAGATGGTATTCTGATGGTAGAGAGGAGAACTATCCATTTGAGAAATGGTTTGTCGGGGTAGTTAGTAGGTAGAGCTAAAAGTGGTCTCTATACATGAGTTTTATATATGAATATTTCTGTATATATTACTGGTTCTGCCTTGTGTTTAATTAGTCACTCAAAGTAAGGTTGTCTTCTGTGTTTTCTTTTTTGTGTAGAGGTCTCTTCACTTTTATACACACCAGTCACATCATTTGGTTGGAAAGATTGGTATTACAAATAAAGCAACTTAAGTATTTAAACACTTTTATTTAGATTATATTTTGTAGGTACTGTTTTCTTACAATGTTTGTTTTTAAATAAGGGGGGGGGGTTGTTTTTAAATAGTTTTTTAGTTGTGACAGTTGGATTCCCCCTCCTTTGCATGAAGATAAAACCCATGGTTTAACAAAAATGAAGTCTTGCATATATTATATGACGATTATTTTAAAACCTCTCCAATTGTTTCTGTATAAATGAACACTGATGATCAACAATTACATTCTGTTTTGAGGACAGAGTCATCATAGAGCAAAGGCCATTTTTATCTTTTTGGTTGAATTTGTAAATGGATCTTTCTGCTTATTTCATTTTCAGAATGGTAGCAAATTTAAGATAAAATAATTCAAAGCAGTCTCGTATTTTGTTTTATACTTTGGGAGACCAGGTCCACCCAGATTTTCAAAAATTCTGTTTTCTGGGTCAGATGGCAGGTTTAGGATTAATCCTCTGAATTACCCATGGAGGAGACTGTATGGCTGGCATGGGATAGGAAGTTGTACACAGTCATTTGATGCAGAAGAGAGTTCTTGATTGTCAATATCACTTATGACCAAGTGGTATTGACAGGCTTTGAAACATGACCACTCTGGTCTTATTCAGGTGAGAGAATGTGATTGTAACACACAAGGAATAGGGAGGTTTAAATATGTTTTTAGAGGAGTGGGCCTTTTTTTTTTTTTACATTTATAAACAAATGACAAGTTTTAAGGAAGGGAGAATAGTTTCCCTGTGCTAGCACACTAGTAACCAAATTGGTACAGTTTTTAAAGCCACCTTAAAAGCTGTTAATAAAATGTATTTCTACTTGAGAATCATGTCTGCACCTCAGATTTTCCTAAATATGATTTGGTATATTTTCTGAGAAATAGGAAAAGTTTGCCAAAAGTTCCTTTTATTTAGAAAAAGAAAGAATCAGAAAAGCAGTGATATCTGTGTACAGTACCATTAACAGGACAATAAACTATTTTTTAGAAGTTATCATAGAAAGTAAAATTCCTTTTCACAATTTTCCTCTTTCTTTGCGTGTTACCAAAAATATTTTTTTGTTATGGGTGACATTTAACTGTACAGTAGGAAAAGTCCTAGCTGTTTGGAAATGGGTGTGTGGATTTCTCTCAAAACAACTGCAGTAGAAGAAAGAAATAGCCCACGTATGGCATTTAAAAACACTACTGCCAACAACAGCAACAGAAACAGCTAACAAAATTTAACTCTGACACAGAATATAGGACAAAGATTTATAGATTTTAAGGCCAAATGGAGCTTGCAGTTGGCTAGTTTGACCTCTTGCGACACAGACCATAGAACTGTCCAGTATTCATGTTTTCAATTTCAGTAGCTGTGTTTGGACTAGAATAGCTGCAGTATCTACCGTCACTTGCTTATGAACGGATGCTACTGTTATGTTAGGTCTAGACCATATATTTTGGTAAAGCATCCAAGTTTCATTTGAAAATCTGAAAGTGATGGAGATAGTGCCCTAAGTGTTGCTAAAGATTTACAGTGGCTAACTATCACACTTAACTTTTTTGGTGTTATTGCTACTCTGTATGTATTCAACCTTTTGTCACTGTTTTTGGTATAACTGTGTCTGCTAAATTTAAAAATCTTAATGATCAAATTACTTTGCCCCATGCTGTAAAAGCTAATTTGCACTAACCATTCATCATAACATGCTTAGCAAGCAGCCAAGATGAAATTATCTATTAAAGAGTATTCCTTTTGAAAACTGTAGAAAAGCTTCAGTGGATCAGCCAAATACCTCTTTAAAGGAGATGTATGTTACTTAGAAGTAATTAGATGATGTTCACCTGAGGCAGTAATGTTTTACATACCTGTTTTGAAACAGATCTCAGGGGTGTTATTAGTCTTTATGGAGTTCTCTAACACTTTGACACTATGCAAGAGTTTTGAGGTTTTACTAATCTTCCGTGCTGCGCAGGATTGCCAAGTGTATAACCTTTCATCTAAGATGTGTAAATGATCCTTCAGAGAAGCTGATTTTAACATGATTTTAGAGAAGGAAAGATTTGCACTGCATTTCTGTACCATCCTGCATTATACTTACTTACTTATCCCATATAGCTGATTTTTTAGTGCTCAGATCTCCAAGTTTTAGGCTGTTCTTTTCCTGCAAAGCAGGGGTGGACAATCTTTTGTAGTTGCAGGCCATAGCTTGCAATGGTGGTTGGTGTTGTAGGCTGCCATTTCCCTCTACTTTCTCCAGGAACGGTGAGGAGAGGCTGCAACATGAAAAGAACATCTCTCCACATGAGCTGGAGCATCTGGCCTGGAGCAGCTGGAGATGATCAGTGTGCTGTTAGCAAAACACAGACTAGATCAAGTGGTTGGGGAATCAGTGCATCTTTAGTAAAATGCCGACTGGATTTCATTGAGGGTGGATCTGGCCTGCGGGCTATAGGTTGCTAACCTCTGCTGTAAAGGAAAGGGCTACTTGATTAAGCTCCTGTAAGGCAGGGAAAATGGGGTCTGTTACATAAAAGGGGCTTCTATTGCCTTGAGAAACCCTACATAAAATTTGGAGGGATGACTATCTCCCTTATGACTGTGAGAGGTTTGAGTATGGATATTTTTCTGAGGAGTAATTTTCTAAACTTTTGATGCCAGAAATAATATTTAAAATGAAAATGGTATGTGTCGTGAAGATCATAGTAAATACAGTTAGAAATAGGGTTGCAGACCTGTTTGTTAGGGCTATCTAAGTAGTAGACATAATTTGGAAAGATACCCTGTTATTTTTCAGTATACAGTATGTGTTGGTGTGCTTAGTGAGAAGAAGCTCCTTTAGACTATGTGGAATTTTATTTGACCCTAGTATTTAACATGAGATAATGTGTGACAACTACTTGACTGTATCTTCCTTTCTTCTCAGTCTACCCGTATACCAATTTCCATTAACGTTTGCTTGTAAAATATTTAGGTTTAACTTGAGAGCTAGACATGAAATGGTAGTTTTTAAATCTCCTGCATGATAACATTCAGAAATAGGTTTCTGTACCAAATCAGAACAGAGAAGAAATATTTTTAAAACATTTTGGATATTCAGATGAAGGCTACATCTGTGATTGACTCAGCTTGACCAGTGGAATTGACAGTGAAGCTTTTTAAAAGTCAACTCAAAAATAATTTTTATCAACTGTCCAGAAAACTGAAAAAATATTTAATTCACTTTTTCCCTCTGAAGGTTTTGATGAAACCATATTTTCTTGCTAAATTGTGTTTGTTTTAGTTGTTAGTTCCTTTACATATATTTATGTCTTTAATTAATTTACTTTGACATTCTGACTCTGTTGGTCATGAAACTGGGACTCTTGGGGTCTGATAGCTGGGATGCAATAGCACACTAAATGTGCGGACTAAATGTGAGTGGATAATGTAGATCTGCCACTTCTTTAAAAAAAAAAAAAAAAAAAAAAAGCCAAGACTGCCACTGGTCCTTAAAAATGCCTGGTCTCTCCATATAACAAGGAACATGTTAATAGTCCCAGCAGTGTAGCCAGATCCAGAAGCTGCCTTCTAGTGAAAATGTTCTTTGCAGTTTCACTTATATTTTTCTTATTGTTTCAAATGTATGTTGTGTCGTTAGTTGCTGAAAAGGTGGGTATTGCATTTTTTCTCCAAAGGTAGCTGCATGATATTGACTGGTGAATAGTTTCTTTTGGGTTTTGTGATAGTCCTTTTGAATGGAAGATGATGTGTCACAAGTATGTAAAAAAGGGTCACCCTCCTCTTTTCAAATTTTAATATCTGAAACATTTAACAATATGTTTTGTTCAGCTAATCCGGATTCTTAGATTTGTGTACCTTTTCCTTTTATTTACATAGTACACTTTTTAAATAGGTTTATGTAACATATCTGGAATTTTCATTAGAAAAAATTAGGAGTGCATCAATGGAAATTTTGGGGGGCTGATGCCAGTATTTAAGGATGTATATTAGCAGACTCAGATCCGATATCTGATACAGCTGCCGCCAGTTGGTAAGTCTGGTGTGGTGGAAGGGGAGGGGGAAGAGAAGGGCATGTGGAGGGGAGATCAACACCTCTACTGTGAGGGAGAGGGCAAAGGCAGGCGCTGCCCAGGGAGGGTGGGAGGGAGGTGTGCGGGACGGAGCCGTGGCTCACGGGGTGGGGGCAGCTCCCACCTCTGCTTACCCCCGGGTGTGGAGGGCATGTGCTCCTGGATCTGTGCAGTGCAAGGTGGGTAGCAGCTGTGGGGTGGATCTGGAACCAGCACTACACAGCTTTTCTCACTGGCCACTGGACTCAGCGGGCTCTGGCGGTGCTGGGAGTAGGCTGCAGCCACTCCAAATTTCGCTGCAGTTCTGCTCCCATTCCTGTACCACTGCCTACCACCCAGTGCAGCTGCAGCTTTTCCCAGCATTTAGGTGGAGGTGGGGTGCTGAGTCAGGGCTGCGGCGGGTGGCGACACAGGGCTGGAAGTGGAGCTGCAGCAAAATTTGGGATGGCTGCAGCCTCCTCCTAGCGCCTCTGGAGCCCGCTCCAAGTCTAGCCCCTGGCAAGAAAAGCCCCGGCTCCAGCTCTATTTCGCAGCTACAGCCTGCCCTCTGCCACGCAGATTCAAGGGCACACGCCCCTGCCTTCCTGGGGTGCAAGCAGTGGCGGGAGCTGCCCCCACCCCACAAGCTGTGTCTTCATTCTTCAGCCCCCCCTCCCCCCCAAGCTCCAGCTGGGCAGTGCCTGTCCCTGCCCCCTTCCTTACCATGGGGGGGCCTTGATCTGCCCTCCCCCATGCCCTTTCGCTCCCTCCTCCCCTTCCAACTTACCAGCTGGAGGCAGCTCTCCATGCTGCTGGGTCTGTTCCATGCTGTACTGTGGCTGTGCTCAGCACGGGCATTTATCAACTAAAATATTGGCACCTATTGCGCCAAAATCTGTTGCAGACAATTTTCTTCATATCGGTATCAATCCGAGATTGGACTGATGCATCAGTGCACCTCTAGAAAAATTACAATGGGTTTGTTTTTCCTTTTGACTGCAGTGGCCTTTGGATTAGTTTCTGTATGTCTGTTGGGTTTGGGTTTGTTTCATGTTGTGGTACGCATTTACAAAGTGCTAAAAGGATTTCATCAAAATAACAACCATCCATTATTGCAACTTGAATCACTTATATATGAATGTACAGGCATATTAAAAAGCAGAATATCCCTCAAAATATAAATCAATGTGTGATAAAGTGCTTATAGTGAAGTAGCTGTGCAACTTCTTCCTACTTGAAACATACATTGACAATTGTTACAGGACTTGACAATACAGTAGTGTAGTGACATAAAAAGTAGTTGATTTATAGTTTGTTGCTTCATATGCCTGTTGAGTTTGGAAAGACCAGTTCGAGTGTTTATTATACTCATAGTAGATGACAGCAATGAGCTTTTTCTTGCAACTATCCAGGCCATTCCATTTACTATTGCACGATATTTTGAGCAGACTTTAGTTATTAGAGTGTGGAGGCTTGATAGTAGCCTGTTTTACAATATCTTGTAATTAATTGTCTGCTCAAAATGTCAAGCTCAGCATTTGGTGAATTTCTAACTGCTTTGAATACTGATGCATAATAGCAATGGCTTCTCACTTCTTAAATGGTGCAGTGGATGGTACATCTCCTAAAAAGCTACACTACGCTTTCATATTTGAACTTTATTTGCTTGTCAAATCCTGTAACTGTTTGGTAGGTATTCCTTCGTTCGAGAATACCTACCTTATTTTTGTTTCCCTTTCCAGAAGTTACTTGAAACTGGCTATCAATTTCTTTAGTCATGTTTTCTGCCCTTCTGGCTTGTCTGTTTCACATTCTGCATAGAAGCTGATCTGTAGAGATTCCCTATTTCTGAAATCCTCTTTGCAAAGATTATACTCCTGAAAAGCTGCAGTCTGTTTTCTAGATATTTAATGTAAATGTTCTGTACCAGTGACAAGACTGGTGTCAGCCTAGATACGGTTTCCTTTCATAGCCAGCAAGAAACTATTCACTCTCTCTTTCTAATGGCAGATAGATCATTATGCTTATCTTTAAAGATCTGTTTTTGCTGGAAGATAGATATTTGAGTGTGTGTTGGTTGTATCCTGTTAGACATTTCTCTGTCTGTACAGCGTTGCATATTAAGTTCAGATACTCTGAAGTGCTAAGTTATCATTTCAGGAACATGGGGTTGTATGGGGGTTCACATGAGTTTCACAAGAATAAACACAAGCACCAGCACCATGACAATAAGCAAGAAATTGAGTAGCAAGTTGAGTCCTCGGTTGTTAGCAAGATCCATGCTCTTCACAGGTCTGCCCTCGTGTGCTTGCAACTGACTCTTGATTGCAGTTTCAGCTGGTTCAGCTTCTGTAGTAAACAATTGGAATTCACATGCATTTCATCCTGTATCCTCACGTTTTCTACCTGTATTCAGTTTCTGCTACCTAAGAGAAAATTGTTCACAGTAACTAATGACTTAAAATGAACTTTAAACTTTTTGCCAAACTTTCTAAGCTAGCTGCTCTTATTTCCTGTATCTTCATAACTTGCAAGGAACTGATCAGTTCTAAAAAAAATTGCTTTTATGTACCATTTGACTATATTTGAAAATGAAAGAATGTGTGTGGTGGTCTTCAAGGATCTTTTGGAATGTACTGGTTTATAGCTCCCGGAAGACCTATTTTCTAGTAACAAGTAGCTTAAAATTTCTTTGTTTCAAAAAAATGTAAGAATTTTCTAAAATGGGTTAGATGTGTATTTGCAAATTTGAAAATTCTCTGTCCTTTTAGGGTTTTCAGCATTGTGACACAGTCACACCCTTTGTATTTTGCCAACATCATGCTGCATTAGATTTATTGCTGCTTTTGCAAAAGCCTTATTAAGAATCTAGATCGAGTTGGCAGAGGTTGCAACTTTAGTGCTTTTAATAGCATATGCGCAATAGTTTATTTTAAAATAATAACTTAGCAATTGTAAAAACAAAATAGAAACAAATAGGACTGTTCAACACAGCCTAATAAATACTGCCAAAACTTCATTTTGAAGATAAGCCAGTTTTCTCTTCTCTTTCACCAAACAGGAAGGAATTTTGCTTTTGTTTGTTCAATATAGAGTTTCAAAAGATATTAGTTTTCCTGTATCTTTTTTAAATGGCATAACTGATTTTTATAAAATAAACAGTCTGGCAAAGCTGCATGTCAAAAATAATAACATGCATTCTTTGAGTCTGGATTTAAACTTTTAAAAATATTTTAGGAGTTTACTAACAAAGACACTGCTGTTGCTTAGAAGCTCCATACATATTATCAATGTTTTTTATTTTTCTATTGTGGTTATACAAATGGTTAATTGATCTCTTTCCCTTAAAATGAAAATCATAGTCCTTTGATTTATACTTACGTACATTCTCAGTTTCCAGCTACAAAATGCTAAATCTATTACAAGCTGAAGAGTGGGGAAGAGGAGATTAAAGATAAAAAAGTTCTTTGTAATAAGGCATTAAATGGGATTCTCAAAGTTTCTAGGAGCACTTTACAAATATTTTTCTGATTTTATGGGCTAGATTCTGGTAGTAATATTTACCCGTACAAAGCTGTAGCTTTATTATACGTTAAGTGATGGAGTCTGGTAATGAAAGCTTCTGTAGCCCAAATAGATTCCAATAGGTTGTTAATAGATCTGTCCATGGATGAATTTATTACTACAAGAAGTACTGTATAAACAGATCAATTTGTTGTACTTGGTTTAGTTTCTGTCATGTAAAGTATAGCTAAAAAGCATTTCTGCTTTCAAATTAGTAAATTGAAGGTGAATGAAAATGTGGCTGGCATTTATGCTGCTATATGTGTTTGCCCAAAAAGCTATGCACATTTTAGTATATGCCATGCAGCGTGTACCTATGCAGCATGGATGGTTCTGCAGTGAGAGTCATTAGTTTTACATAGCTTTGCAAGAGCAGTACTGATTAGGTCTATTCTATACTTGCCTTTTCATCACAACTTCTCAATAAGAGGTTTCGCTTTCCTAGTAGGAGCAATAATAATGGTTGTAAAAGTAATACAGGATAAACACACTGGTCGTCTCTACCTGCTGGTTTTTAAACTATTTTTGTGACCTTGCTGCCCAGACTTGCTCTGTCTGAAAACTAATGCTCAAATGGGTATCCTCAGCTGTTGTAAAATGGCTGTACACAGAGGTCCTACAAAATAGAGTTTTTTGTTTTGTTTTGTGTTGTTTTGTTTTTCAGGGAAGAGTAATTTTGATTCTGAGTAGTACGATTTGAGGGACCTTACAGATCATTGGGTTCAATGGAAGAGAGAACTTCCATTGAATCCAGTGATCTGTAAGGTCCCTTCCAACCCCTAACAACTATGAAGTCCAAGGGGACTGGGGACAGTTAGAAGTTCAGAACGTGAATTTTCCTTGTTGGGAGGACTGATCCAAGATTATTTCTAGTTTATTTTCTTGTCGTGTGTGTGTGTGTGTGTGTGTGTGTGTGTGTGTGTAAGAAACTAGCAAAAAGTTGTGTAGCATGTAGTAAAGCGGAATACAGAAACGAAAACTTAATCCAAAGTCATCTAAAGTATTGAGTTTTTTTTATTGTGCCTTCAAACAGGGAGTGAACTGTATTCAAATATACTCTATTGTTTGTATACAGTGATTGGTGAGTGTAATTTAAAATACAGAAATATAAAGAACCAAAAGTTTTGTGCTGATTAGTTTCCTATGGTTTTAATTCATAGTAAATGTTAGAACTAAGTCTTGTGTTTCTAATTTGCATTTGAACATCTTGTTTGTACACTAATACAACCAATCACTATTAGTAAACAGAAATAAAATACTTTAGATATACAAAGAATGAGAATTGTACCCAAATGTGCACAAAAGCTTTATTTTTATCTCTGGGTTTTGTTGGCATTAGTTTTGTAAAAGAAAGATAGAAATGAAATGTTAGGGCATTTCTTTTTATCAGCAGAACCCTAAGGCCATTTATACATGTGCTCTGGGAGTGGGGGATGGGTGGGGGGAGGGGGGTTAATTTGAGTAGCTCTCCAAATCTAATGAAAGCACCCAGAGTGTCATGTGTATCAGCATCCCTATGCTGAAAAATGAAGGCAAGGGTGCTTTAATTAAAGGGCCCTGCTGCCATTTTTCATCATGGTGATGCTGAGACGCATGACGCTGTAGTCTGCTGGAGCTTGGTAATTACCATGCTCCAGCAGACTTCTTTAATCGACAGGTTTTTTTGCTTGATTAATCAAGTCTGCTCCGATGCACTGTAATTACAGTGTGGCAGAGCAGCCTCGCTGCACGTGTATAAGCATCCTGTGACATAAATGCGACCTTACAGTACACGCTACATAAGAGCATTGCTGTCAAATGATTGGAGGGTTTCCAGTTTCTTAAGTCTTGGGGTTTGTTTTATTTTAAGTGAACAGTGTCTCAGTCCCATGTTTCATTTTTATGAGGAAAATTTCCCTTTAGCAGTGTTTACTTGGATTGCAAAAACAAATTGGCTCTAGTGGAGCTTATCCCAATGAGGTGTTTCCAGAATGTACAGATTGCTATTTAGGGGGTGTTTTCTTTTGTTTTGTATACAAAAGCCCAACAGTTTTGTTTTAAAATAAATCTTTTTGTACTAGTTACTTTTAGGTATAATACATTTTAAACATCACTGAAACAGACTGAAAACTGGAACCTTCCAGTGCCAACAGGAAGGGAGGCTTTCAGCATTAAATTATATTTCTTCTGTAGTAGCAGCTTAATGTGTATTAGATGCTTTGCAATAAATAGTGATTCTGGACTTACTAACATCTTCTCCTGGAATTGTGGGGTATGGTGGAAAGACATGACATTGAAAATGAGACCACTTACAGTTTCAATTGTAAACAATGTTCTTATTCCCTTGAAACTAAATTTTTAGAATTCACTGTCATTCTTCTGTTACACTTTCCCATAAGCATATTCTAAATAACAGTAGCAGAATATTTTTGCAAGCAAGAATTTATAAGGATATACTTTTTAGAATTAATGCTCTCCTGCATTTGGGTTTACTCAAAATCATGTGATACTGTGCGGAGGGTATATGCAGATACCAAGGTGTTTGAAGCAGTTTTTTTCACATGTCTTCAAGGGCAGATTTAGGATTCTAATATGTTCTAGAAGTGCAAGTGGCGGAATATGCAGCTGTCCTTAAATGAAGATCAAAAGAGCCAGAGGATTTATAGTATCATAGTATCTAGGGTCAGAAGGGGCCTAGAGCAGGCCATCTAGTCTGACCACCCGCCAATGGCAGGAACGAGTGCCAGGGTCACAGAACCCCAGCCAAGTACCTATCTAATCTATTCTTAAAGATGCCCAAGGTAGGAGCAAGAGCAACTTCCCTTAGAAAGCCAGTTCCACATCCTAGCCACCCTAACTGTGAAGTAGTGCCCCCTAATGTCCAACCTAAACCTGCTCTCCAGTAACTTGTGGATCAGGATTGCTGAATCTTATCAGGATCCAGAAACTTCAGGATTGCTGAATCTTATCAGTGACTGTTGTAATCATCATACAGTAGCTTTCTGTTTATTGCTTATAGCTGTCATACACATTCTGTGGGTTTGCTCTCTACATAACTGTTGCCTTAAACATGCAAGGCATGCCCATGTAGTCTTACATTACACCACATGCTATGCTGCTGCTTCATTCTTTCTGACTTCCCATTATTCATTATCATTAATCCCTATTCCTGTAACAAACATTTAGTTCTGGGGCAAGCTGTTCTTTCTTAGTATCTGCATGAAATTCCCTTTGACCTCTCTTTTATATTAATAGCAGTTGCATATCCAGGTGGGAGTAGAATAGATCCTTTTTAAAAACTAATTCTGTTTTTCTGACTGACATCCTTGGATCCTGAGCTTCTCTGACTCTGAATGCCGCTGGTATAAAGATTGTACATATTTAAATATGGGCAGCAGTGAGAGGGCTTCAATCTAACACACAGTTGTTGATTTTATAAATTACTTTTGTCATGGCACTGATTTTTAACCATTCAGTGATGTAAAGTTTTACTACATCAAGTAGGCTTCTGTAGTTTCATTTTTGCTCTTAGGTGATCACTTAATTCTTTTTTTTTTTCTAGAGATTCTCAGACGTTAGTAGTGTAGCCATATATTTAGAAGGATTATTCTGTAGATTGCTTTTATTGTACCTGGTTATGTGGGCCTCTTCTTATAGTTTCATACCTTCTCTTTGGATAGTTATTAATGGAGAAATATTTGTGTGCACTCGGCTGTTCCCTAATGAACATGAGCAGTTAAAAAGAAAGTCTTGGTTTTGCCTATGAACAACACCGTCATGGGCCACTGTTGGCTCATGGTCTGTGGCTTTTCTGCTCTGTTTCTGATTCCTGCAAAATTTGACTTCCCTGGCAAAACATCAGACTTGCCACAGATGTGTGGCTTTTATTCAAGATAGCCCTGTTAGAAGAATATACTACTTGTAGACCAGCCAGTTAATGTCCATCTTTTATGCATGTGTCTAAACACTAAAGGCTAGGGACAGAAGTTACACTCAAACCGGTATAAGTGATCAGAAACCTGTTCAATTCTGTAACGCAACAGAAGTTCAGTGCACGTAAACTGCTTTCAAAAAGTCCAAAATGGTTTAAGATAAGCCTGGATGGATATAATATCAGACTTAATTGATTTACTTTAAATTGGTTTATTTAACTTCTGTCCCAAGTCCCCTCCAGATTCGAGTTATGAATATGTTTAGTATCTTAGATGATTGGAAGTGGGAATTAAAGTACACTAACCAAAAAGTAATATTTCTGTTTGAATATTTTAGTTGATTTGGCTGAAACTAGTTGAGTAGCACAGTGACCTTCCCAAGTCCGTGGAAAAAGCAGTAGTTTATAACATTCACAAAAGATGCCCCTTGACAAGACGAACAAGTAAGTTAGCTCATGCACAGCATTTTAACAATAATCTTTAAATCACTGTTCAAGACAGAATTGGGTTTAATATGTTTTACAGTAGCTAGTAAGGTGGTGTGGTAGTCGACAGATAGCTCTAGTCCAAGTGTCAGGACCTTTCCCAAAGGTATCCTTGCATTGGGAGTTTCTTGTGTGGTTCTTTTCTCCTCCCTTTGCGGTTTTTGGATAAGATAGCATGGAGGGGATCATTCAGAAGTAGTGGAACTTCAAAGAAGCATCACAATGATACAGATAAGCAAGAGGCAAATTAAAATAAGAAAAAAATTTACAAAGAGATCCCGGAGCCTTTGGCGTGATTGTGGGTTCACCTCAATAGTTGAGGCTCTCCGCAGGGCAGAGCGTGTTAAGTACTGGACCTTCTCCATGGCAACAGCAAAGTGGAGAACACAAGCCAGAAGATTTAGAAGTGCAGGTAAAGAACAGAAGTTGTCAGGAGCAGTGCAAAGTGCTTATTATCTTCTCTTTTTGGTTTTAAAGAATCTTTGTGGAGCTGGGAAAGCAGGAAAGTGAAGAGTTAGAAACACAAAAGTAAAGTGGTTTGATCAGTACGAGTGTAGATTGTATTACAGTTGTGATAATGCCTGAAAGGAAAAAGTGAGGTTACTTTTTATGATTATTTTCACTTGGAAAACTAGTTTTAAAGATAAAGGAGGTTCACACACAAACTACATGTGCAGCCTTATCCTGAGAGGTACTGGACACCTGCTGCTTCAGGGTGATGCTTTGTTATAAAATGGGTGTTGGGGATACTCCACATTTCCCAGAATTAGATCTGTAGGTTCTAATTTTGTTCTCTTTAGAGCCTCTGAAAATATTCCCAGTTCATTCATTGGAGTTGGTTTGGATCCATCAAGAGGCAACAATGGTCTTGTGATTTAGATTTTGTTTATGGCTTCTACTGACTTGGGAAAATCCATTTAATTTCTTAATAGCTCAGCTTGGACAGAGAAGAAAATAGGTTCTTGTTGATGAATTTCCATTTAAAAAGAATTGACAGTACAAGAAAATGTCTCCATTCTTTGATTTGGGAAATGACTTTCTTAGAGGACAGAAATAAGATGCTCTAGATATATTAACATGCACTAAACCATTTCAGACCCAGAACTGTGGAGGGAAAAAATGTAGCTGTAATTTCTTAAGTCAGAGAAACTGTTTCAAACATAGTGATTTTAGGGGAATACAAATAATCTGGTGTTTAAAAAAAATAAATGCAAAAAAGTCCTAGTCCTCCCCCACTTCTCCCCCCCAACTGTTCAGGGCATTGGTAGGGGTTTTTTGTTTGTACAGTCCCTAGCAGAGTCATCACTTCCTTGACACAAAAAAATGCTTCAGTATTAGTCCCTAACCAGAGCTTACTCTTGTAAGTTTATATCATATCATATCTAACAGGTATTCTTCCTCAGTCTATGCCCTTAAATAAGTTGTGTAGACTACTACCATCCTTCTACAGGGAACTGCCAAAGGATGAAAAACTAGTATGTGACAGTTACCTACCATCCCACAAATGGAGTAGTCATTCTGGTTGAACCATGGATGCTACAAGGTGGTGTTGAGTCCATGTCCAGATCTGACTAAAATATCTCGTAGGAAATAGCCTGTGGTCAGACTCGAAGTTTTTTTTTAAATATATTTTCTCCTAACCTCTCCACAGGAGAAGATGGTAAGTGGCTGTCAGTTTACATGTGCTATTATTAAAATGTATGGCATAACCAGGACAGTTCCACTTGCAGTACTAAAGACTGCAAGAGCACTTAAAGTGACTTCTAAAAGAAACCAGATTGCACATAAATATTTTAGTATCTTCTGTTGCTTCAATATCATAATATCTCTTTTGAAAATTACTTGGTTTTTGTTTATTTGTTTTACTGATTTGAATTTTCAGTTGATCTTAATATTAACACAAACAGAACAACACCAGGCATATATTTTTGTTGCCATTATTATTATTTTTTTTTTCCAACCTTGCTTGACTCTGAAGTGATGAAAGCAGGTATAGCAACCTTTCAAGTATTTGCCTGGAATATTCTTCTTGTGTCTCTCAGGCCCACACACAAGAGTTCTCATGACTCGAATACTTATCCATTCTCGTAACCTAATACGGACTGAGCTGCATTCAAATGTTTATCTTCCAGGCAAGATTTGTAGTAGTTACAAATAATTTTGTTCAAGCAGCCCATGAGGTTGACGCTTCACAGGCAGCCTTATTTGCTGAGAATGACTACACCACAAATTGCTGCGTTATTAAGAAAGACCACGCATGCTGAGTAAAGACACATCACTTTAGGTTGTTGGGGTTTTTTTGTTTGTTTTATAAAGCTATCCACTATTGGAAGGGGTGAAAAAATTGCTAAGTGAAATCAGCCCTGGCTTTGGTTTTCAGATATAGCACACTGTGAGCATCAAGGGGTAAGTGGGAAAGTGGTGTAAGTGAAAATATATGCTCTTGTGTTTTAGAATAAATATATGTTGAATGATTGGGGGGGAAGGATGCAGTAAATAGCATTATCATGCTAGAGAATCTGTGCAAGGTTTTGAAAGAATCAGGAAGTAATTAGTAGTAGTTCTGACTGCTGCTTTCTCTACTCACCCACTCTCTGGGTGGAGAGCTTATCTGATCTGCATATAGTTATGCCCATGTGTCTAGGTTTTAGCACGTGTTTCTTTGTAAGGTACATGGTTTCAGCTAGCAAACACATACCTTCTGCTTTAATCCTCCATGACTGTTGTCGCCCACCTAAGTGTACATAAAGAGAAGAAGATTCAGTAACACAAGTGTGTGGATAGCTGACAAGGTCAAAAGGAACAGTTGGGTATATTGGTGCCATGAAGCATTGCTTAATTAAAGGGAAGGCCTCCATTCATTGGCTGTCAAAAAAAGCATTAGAGAGAGACCCAAATTTAGGTAACTGGCACAAACATTTTTGTTCAGTGTCCAGAATTGTGCATGTCACACTTGTATGCACACACAAGAGTTACAGGCCTCTCTGAGCCAAAGTGCAGCAAGAGGACAAACTATATTTGATAGCTCCATAAACCAGGTAACCTTGTATCCTATATAATAATGTGCCAAGTATTGCACAGCCCCTCCCTCCAGCAAAAAACCTTTTGACTCTATTACTGTATGGATATTTTGTGTGCTATAAACTCCTGAATGGTACAAGATAAAGCCTTATTACCTACTCTGCATGCCATTATGAAGTCTTACAAGAAGTCACGATCACTACTTGGTTCTTTGCTGACATCATTTCAGTGAATGTGCATGGTTATTTTTATCCTTGTTTCTGAGTGTCCTTCATACTGAGAGGTGGTATCTGAACATAGTTTAAAACTGTAGGCCATATTCATTCCTGGTGTAGCTAAGTTGATTGCATTGGAGTCATACAGAATAAATTTGGCTCTGTTGGAAATGCCACAACAATTTTAGATACCGCCTGTTTCCTGTCATATGTTTACTAAATGCAGTGATGATATCAGTGAAGTAAAAGGTATTTGACACATGCAATTTGTTGGTCTCTCACGGGATAGTTAGGCATACAAAACAACCACCAGGTGATGAAGTAATGAATGGTATTTTTACTTTGATAGCATGCTCCCCAAAAAGCAACATTTGCCACTTGGTTTTTGAAAATTAGCCTCTTCAATAAATTTTAAGTACCATTGTGCATTTATGTTTTTGGAAACTTTCTTAAAATAGTCCATCACAGAACATTTGTTGGATTAGTTCTTTCCAACCTATACTTATCTTTACAAACAGAAGAGTAACTAATGAGCAGGATTTGGGTTTGCTGTTGAGAACCTAGAACTTTTTTCAGCCATCAGAGATCAAGGCCACTGTCTAGAGCTGCCCAGTATGGGGGTGTCTGTGCAGACTGGGGACCTCCTAGAGGCAGATATGCAATACCCAAACCCAAATATGGAACAAAATATATCATTCTAGGCCTGAAAGGATCTGTGGGTAGTGTGGAGACCAAACTGTTTTTCCTCCTTAGCTAAAGTTTTCCCTGTATTTATCATTACTTCAAATTATGCTGATTCTACAATATGTTGACTCATTTTGAACACCTTAACACTGTTTGAAGTACCTTTCCATTGACTGTACTGAACCTTTTGTCACCTTGAAATCTCTCCTTTATTCAGCCTAGGAAAGAGGAGGAATGCTAATTCATTAGACCACTAGAGGTCCTTTGTCTACTGTTTTATGCTCAGTTCAGTTCAATGGAACAAGTGTTCAGTGTTGCTGGAGAGACTTGAGGGAACTCAGCAATATATGGAAATAAATGATCTGCTAGTAGTCCACTGCTTTTTTGTTTATTAACTGAGTTCCTATACATCCACCCACGGTATGGAAGTTCTCCTGAACACTGTTTCAGCTTTAAGTGCTATGGTTCAAGTTTTTGTTTTTTTACTTTGACTGATTCAGTTGTTTTAGATAGAGAATGGTACCAGGTGGTGATCCTGCAGACCCTACAGAAAGAGACAGCTCTTGGAGCACACTAAAATATTCTTATATAGTGAGTGGTTGGGACAAATATAAGTATTACACAGAAAAAGGGATAGAGAGCGATCAGTTAAGGTGGTAACTGAAGCATTGGGAAGAGATGGGGTAGTTAGTGTTTTATAATAGAAATGGAGTGGACAGGAAGACAGAAGTTTGCTGAGTGAGCAGGGTGGGGGGAACTGAATTAAAATAGAACGTGGGGTCCAGGAAAGGAGAAATAGAAGGGCAGAAAATAAGCAGAGGAGGAAAGGGAAATGAGGAAAGTATAGTGCAAACAGATGAGAAGGACTGGAAATGGCACCCCTTCTCTGTCACATTGAGAAGGAACTTTCTCCACAAGAATTAACCTAGATAATTGGGAAAAGCTGGTGCCAAAAGGAAGTCAAACGGTCAGTTGGGAAACAATCTAAAATTAAGATTGGAAGGGAAAAGATAAACTGTATCTTGACACTGAAATGGTCTTAGTATCTGTCATTTGTACAATTTGACGGGGAAAACTTACACTCAGTCAGAAGGTTTAGAATCAGATTTTGCCCCTACCCTGCTTAGTAATCAGTTTTTGTATTCTTGTTTTTATATTTTATACCTGTGCTCGAGACCAAAAAGTTTGTACTGTTTCCTGAATTTCAGGCTGATGAGAGCAGAAAAGGTTAAGGAGTCTAGCAATTACTTTAATGAACACCTTATAGCATGGGTGCCTAATTACTTCCTCAGTTTCTGATTGAGCATGCATATCTTAAGTTATTGGTTTTTTAAATTAACCGCACTTTCACCTTCTTTATAGTGTTCATAACTGAATAAAATAATCTAGGATCTCAAGTCATTGGAATGATCTATACTGAGGCACGATAGGTTATCTGGGTTAAATTTCCAACTCTCCCACAAAATCCCTGTGCAACTTTGGGGAAATTGCTCATTCTCTGTATGTATCAGTTCCCCATCTAAAATCTGGGAATATCATTGCTTGCTTTCCCCCCCTGCCCTCTTGGTTTTAAGAGGAAGGAGCTCTTTCTCCATCTGGGTTTTAAACTTCTCTTTGCTTTTGTAATACTAATTGACAAAGTAATAGGAAGCATATAGGTCAAATCTGAATTGAGGCAAAAGATTCAAGTAATACAAATACATATATATATTGCGACTAGGATGATCAAGAAGTAGTGTTGGGGAAAGGAGAAGGAAAAGAGTGGACACATTTCAGGTGCTTGAAGTGATTTTGCACCAGATATATCTGCAGAAGTTTTACATGTGGCGTAGGAGATGGATTCTGAAGCTATTTCAGAGTACCTCCGTGTAAGGGCTCTCTAGCATGTGTTTTGGTTTTATTTGCTTTTAATGGAGTTCAGTCAAACAAAAGGTGCCCTTATACTTGCATAGGTATCTTTGTAGTTTGCTAATACTGTAGTTTGAAAATTTCAGTTAAAAAAAAAAAAAATCTGCTATTTGATTATAGGCCCATCCTGGTAAGACTCGTATTTATTGCTAATCCCACATATATATATGTCTGTATGTATTCCTGCCCTTCCTTCAGAACCAGAAACAAAGGGTTCAGTTGAGCACACATTGCATACAAATCCAGATATCTGGGTGTAATCTCATCAGTGCATACAGCTCTCAGAAATGCTGACAGACATTGTATGTGGGTATCAATGGTGATGAGGAATATTTCTGTACATTAGAATGTTGTATTCTTACACAATTTTTCTGAAACATTAAACATGCTTATATGATGACGTCCATGTAGATTACAAAAAAACCACTTTTAAAACAGGAGTAGATTTAGGTTTTAAGTACACTTTTGTGTACCCTTTCCTATGGGACAGCAATTTTCAGGTTTCTTGATCTGTGCAGTCATTGGCACTTGTGCTTCTCATAAATATAAACTTGACAACTATTTCTGTGTACCAAATTAATAGTTAATTTTTAAACTCATTTGCTTTATTTTTTAAAGGATTTCTATACACATTGTTTATAGAGGGCCAAATTTAAGAAGCTTGCTTTTCAAAATACTCATATATATATATATATATATATATATATATATATATATAGTGCTCAAGCACTAACTTGGGGATGAATTAGGGAGTTGGCTTCTTGGGATTGACAGTATTTGATGATTTTAGCAGAATTATCCTGCATAGTAGTAGGAATCCTCTGGGTCAAGTTCAGGTGCCTGTATTGGCCAGCAAGAATAAAAAAAAAGTCTTAAAAAGATTACAGAATGAAGATCTATGATTCTTAATCTTTTGCACTAGAACTTTGGATGCTGCATTTTGATGCTGCTTAAACTACTGTCAAATGTACCCAACAACACAAAGTTTTCTTTTGGCACGATATAAGTGAACCAACTTTTCCAACTTAAAGAGAGCTTACTTTTCTAGGATTTGATGTTGGGTTGCTAATGGGAAGGTAAGTAAAAAAAAAAAATCAATATGAAACCTTACAGTCTTTTAAAAATTTTAATAATAAATCTAAAAATTCAGTTTATATTAAAAAAAAACAAAACAGTAAAAGTACTGGGCAGGAATGATAAGAGTTTTAACCTTGTTGTATAATACTGTTAGTTTAAACCAGGGGTACCCAAACTGTAATACGCATATTACAAAGACATATCTGGGGGGTATGTGGGAGAAATTGTGTAATGGTAGATTTAATTGTCATTATAATAATAATTGGCATTTAAGGGGTTAAACTATAAAACGTATGCTGGCAGGGGTACACAGGCATCTAGTCAATCTGGAAGGGGTCTGCAATAATTGGGGAACTTCTGGTATAAACTATTTACCCTGGGTTATCTGAAATTCTAAAGCACCATATTAAAAAGAGAGAATACATAGGGCTTTCTTGGGGAGTTTTGTTTTTTTTTATTATTATTTTTATCCCTTGCCCTATGTTTTCCTGTTCTGAAATTGGAAATGAAATGCCTTCATCATTTAAAAGATAGCTATTGAGGTTTATTTAAGATGGTATGAATAATATCAGCTGTTAAATTTGAGCAGAGCAATTTAAGAAACTGCAACTACAGTAGATTGTAATAAAAAGAGATCCCTTACCTCTGTTGATGATTATTAGTGAATTATAGAATTGTGTGCTCTGAGCTGTGGGAAATTTGTCTGGAGTTCTCTGGCAACTTGTCCGAGTCTGTCACCAAGTTTGTGGGAACAATTGAAGTAGGTAGAGAAAAAATAACAAAAGTTTCAGAGGCTGGGCTCATGATGTCATGCAGGAATTCAGAAGTTGTGATTGGTTGCCATACAGTCTTCTAAAGCGGAGAAGTTGCTCATCTAAACTTGTTATTGCAGTAACACATTAAACACTGGAAATATTTCCCCTTTCTTAAAGGTCCATGAGGGAGAGGGGAAAGCTGTAAGGTGCTATCTACTTAAAGTAAATAGCAGAAAAACAGCTTGAATCATTATGAAACCGAAGAACTTAAGTAGTGGCATATTCAGTGGAATGGCTGGAGGCTAATATATAGTTTTTCATGGAATTGTGGCAAATATAGAAGTCTTACAATTCTTTGATATGGTAAATTTGCTGCATCAAAGGCAAAATGTTTGTTCTTAATAAAAACCTGCCTCTGTTGAGAATTTGGTTGATACAAATTATTCCATTTCTTATAGGTCCTAAGGATTATGGTGCTGTTTATTTTGTACATGTGAGTTAGTGTTATGGGGTGAATAGCTTTTGCATTATGCAGCTGATGTCCTGGGGCATACAGTGGGTTAAGGACTATCATCTTGTCTCTCCAAGACATTTCTTCCTTACCACAGGGGAGTCTATGCAATTTATTCTGCATCTCAAGATTGCCACATCCAGAGATTAGATTAAGGGGTGGAATTTTGCTCTAAATAAACTTGGATGATTTTAAGCTTCCAAATTATTCCCATGTGATTGAAAAGATTTGCCACTTTAGCCTCTTTCCTAAATCAAGTATTTTGTAAACAAATGTCGTTATCATGTAGTACACAGACAGTGGGCTGGATCCTGTACAAGCAAAAAGGAAGCACTTGTTCTTGGTCTACAGGCCATGCCCTGGCCCATGCAGTAGAAACCAGAAGCACAACATCCTGGATGGTCAAGAGGAAGGTTTGGTCTTACAGCATTTTTGGGCACCTCTCTATAAACAAGTGCCAAGGCTGATCTAAAGCACTGGAATTCCAGTGTGTCGGAGCAGACTCTATTACTTGAGTCTGCTGGAGCGTGGTAATTGCTGTGCTCCAGCAGTCTCCTAAATGTTATGTATCACCATCCCCAAACTTCAAAATGGCGGTGGTGGAGCTTGAACTAAAGCTTGTCAAATGTGCTTTAGTTCAGGTGCCCTTGCTGCCATTTTTAAGTACAGGGATGCTGATACAGAAGATGTGACAGTGCTTTAATTAGCGGCTCTTGGAGTCCCACTAATTAAAGGTTCCCCTCATCCACCTCCTGAGCATGTGTATAAGTGCCCTTTTTTCCCCAAATAAGCTCTATTTTGACTTTTAGTTTAACAGAGTCAAGCCTGTGAAACTGTTAGAATGGATTGTAATGTATTCAGAGTTTGACTATTTTATTCTAATACAGTAAATTTGAATTGTACTGCAAAATCAAGAACAGAAAATTTGAGGTTATTGTTTCAAATCAAAGTTAATTTAATGGGTTCTTAGGGAAGGATGATGATTCTTCACTTGTGCAAAAGGCCTCGTAAGTCATTCATAGTAACAATGTTAGCATTCTACATCTCTGACACCAAGATGTATTTGCCCTTTATAAAGAAGGCATCCTGTATTTATCACATGATACAGTCCAGCAAAAGTACAGCTACCTTTGAAGGCTATACCATGCACCATGCCCTTTTATGAGAGAGAACACGTACCACTGTTGCTAAACCTTTCTTCTGTTTGTTTACCTGCTTTCCTTCTGATCTTTTTTAAATCATATTTGTTTTGACTATAACATCAACATGCTAACCATATACAGATGGATTTGGGGTAAAAAGCTTTGTGCAGTGGCAGTATCGTAGTCAATGAGGTTAACCCGAGGCGCAATTATTGCTAGTTGAAAATTTTACTGTCATTTTGTTACTCTTTTTTGGGAGTCTTGCTTTTGTTGTTGGAGTGTTGCTGCTTCAGGGGTTCATAAATATAAAAAAAAAAAAGAATGATTTTTTTTTAATGACATTGGAAAGAAAAGTTTCCCCTCAAATCAGTAGTTTATTTTTTTAAATTATGATAATCAAGTAATTACTTGATATAAGAGGTTCCAAGGAAATAAAGAACAAATAAGTACTATGGATTTGAAGTTGGCCTCCTAAGGAATTCCATAATCCTCTTCTGTGCTTTCTAAAACTCTTTGAGGACCGTCTTTTAAAAAAAAACAATTAAAACATTTTAATATAATTATATAAATTTAGATTAAATGAGCCAATGTGAAAGTACTGTGTTGTCTATACTGCTTGGAGACATAGATTGTGTCTCTCATGAGGAAGAGCAGGGGGGAGTGGGAAAAGGGCAGTTTTCCATGGTTTTTATGTTCCCATAATGCCCAAAGTGCTTCCTGTTTGATGTACTAGTGCAACAAGCTCAAGAAGTTTATACAAGTGTATGCTGGGCATTTCTTTGGTGTACATTTACAAAGTACTGGACACCAATGGACCAGTTGAGGACGTGAGAAAAGAAATGTTTTTAAAAAGGGATACACGGTAGAGGCTTTGGTCTGCTTCATTTCGTTCTGCTGTACAAAAATGTGCAGCTGTTGCTTGCATGGCCTTAAATGGAGATGATCTGGGCCTTCTCCAGAGCAATTGGGAATCTGCCACAGACCACGTTTCTGTTCATTTATTTAGAGATCCGGTTGATATTTTTGGGATAATATCTAAGGAGAAGAGATGTTACACTTTTTGTAGCAGCTCCTCATTTAAATAGTAGTAAAAGAATTATTTTTAACTCTTGTAAGTTATTTTGAGATTGGTTTGTTTTTCATAATCTACTTGTTATGAAATGAGGCAAACGTGGACATTGACAACCTGTGCCATCCATCTAAAACATCTGAGATGTTAATTGGTGATTTCATAATCTATAGTTAAGAATAGTAACTAACATTAATCAGAGCCTTGTTTGATTACTTTTAAACCACAAAAACAAAGGAATTTGTCAATAGCACTGAACTTGGCTGAAGTTTTATTACATATTGTTATGCCACTTGTCTCTCATGACGTTGTATAAATTGAAATATATCTTTACAGAGGCACATTCCAAAATAAATATGGCATTACTCATTGTGTAATTCACTGAAACTTAAATAGCATGTTTGTTCAGGCTAAACATAATGGAAGAATGAGGGGACATGAGGAGGGTCAGTGCTGCTAGTACTACAAACTACTCCAAAAGTCAAACCTGGGTTCTTTCACTTTTGTTCATTGTCACGAGGAATATATTTTGCAGGCCAAATTTTGCCCTTAGTGATACCTGTGTGTAACCTGCACTGTTCCATGAAATGATTTCAGAGGTATCCTTGAGTGTAATTTAGGAAACCATTCTGTTAATATATAAGAATAGGAACTAATTCATTTAAAATCACTTTTGTCATAGAACTCAGGCAAGATTCTAGCACATCATGTTATGCTGATTTACATTCAAATTGATACTACATAGTTATACCAGTTGAGGATTGTAAGGCGGGCAAGCTGAGAGAAGGTTGCATTTTTATATAAGTGTTTTTAAGAATAGAGATTGCACTTTAGGAGATGGTTTTACAAGTTTAGTTGTTTTTCCATTTTTCTTTCTTGAATGTTAGTGGTAAGGGTTAAGAGATCAGTCTTGCTGCCTCTTTTTTGTTCTATCCTAAATGCTTCCTGGATATGACTCTTACCTTCTTAACAATCTATAGGAGAGTGTTACAGTAAACACCTTCCTTTTATCGGACCTCTGCTGTGAACCCCAGCGCGTCATATCAGTAGTGCATTTATTCTCTTCTGGTACAAGGTGTACAAGTTCCGTCTCTTCCCTACATGTTAGAATGTAATTCAGGATATTCCTCTTTATGTGCTGATTGAGAAGCTGGCTGGTTAAATTTAATTCTGTCATTTGATCTTAGCAAGCTGAGAAAAAGTCTCTGGCAGTACTCTCTCTATAGGTACACATGGACAGCTAGTTAAAAATCTCACAGAAACTAATGGAATGGCAAATTCTTGCATCCTTGAGTTGTTGTATCTTGCCATGGTCAGGATATGTTTTCCTTTTGGAAAGCTAAAGGCTCTGACGCAATTAATTTTGGTTTGTTACTAATTGAAGACAGTTTCAGTACACATCAGCTTTAATATCTTCATTTTCTTTAGCCAGTGAAATGGTAATTAACTTTTAAGCAGCATGATGCATTCATTATAGGGCTAGCCTCTCTTTTTTTAAACTTGATGCTTTGACATATTCTTAGGTGGGGAGGAGCTCCCCAAAAGAGACTTGTGCCCTTCTGCTGTGAATGGGGTTTTTCTAAATTTCTCCCTCCCAATACGTAAGTTTTAATTTTTTAGGTATCAGACATTTAGCATAAACTGAATACATTGTAATATCTTACTTTACAAGATAGTATTAAGAGCATAAACATGCAGATTCTACAAAAAAACACTTTGGGTTCTTTTTGTATGGATGCAGTAAAGTTTTGGAATTCAGATACTAAAGTATTCATTAAATTCAACAAAAACAGACTGGTAACTAGTCTATTGTAGAGAGTACCATTTACAGGCTATCTCACTGGCAAAGAGAAAGGTGTTCCAGCAGAGAATATTCAAGGAAATAATGGTTTCAGCTTCAAAGTGTTTTTGGTTAACACTATGCTTGTTTTCCAGTTATGATAATAACATCTAAAGGTGCAGTGTAGTTTGAGGCTTATAAGTCTTCTCAATTGGTCTGACTTGCTTAGTTTGCATTAGGTGATATGCTGTAATTCTTGTACCTAAGAAAGCATGTTGAGTGTCTTTCGGATAAACTGTTCCAGGAAGCATAAAGATTAGCTGTGTTCTTTGACATGTTATGAGTGATGGGTGAATGGAGAGACAAAGGCATATGAAGGAGAGATAAGACTTGAAGACTACATTCCAGTTGCCAAGTGTGGTGATGCTGAATTATCTTCACTAGAAGAGTAATTACAGAGCAGAGGACAAAAATTGTTTGTTGGACTTCAACTGTTCTGTATCTTCAGCAGAAGTTTCTTTAATGGAGGAGCATTTGAACTTTTTGCAGCTGAGGAACACATTAGCAGTATGTAAGAGCTTAAGGGGCATATTCACAGAGAATATTATAATTGCTTTTCTCTATAGATGTAAATATCTGGGAAATTACAAGTTCCCTTAAGCCATGATCTGTTCTGCTCCAATGGTCACTCAGTTTGGATCAAGATAGAGCTTGCATAGACAGTTAGTTAGCTGATGGGTATCTGAGCTTCAAAATAAACATAGGCAACTCCTGCTTAGCGCTCTTAATTAGTTCCTGAAAAACTGAGCATTAAGTAAAACGAGCATTAAGCAAAACCAGAAGTGTTTGACGATCCAAGATGGCGACCGCAATTGTTTTTAATGACCTAAGATTTTCATAGATTTCTTAGATTTCAACTGCGAGCATTATGACAAAACTCATTGAGTGCTAAGTGAAGTCAGGTATCAATTTCAAATGAGCATTACAGTGAAACGGCATTAAAAAGGGGTTGCCTGTAGGTTGCATTTGGCCTGTAGTCTATTTTTAGTTGTGCCAATTTTTGTCATTTGTTTCCTTCTTGCTTCCTGGTCCACTAGTCTTGAGTTTTGTTTTTGTGTGCAATGTTATACAGACAAATAAGAACCCTTTGGTGGATTTTCAGCCATTATTTATTTCCCTTTTTATTGCCTAATTAAAGATATAGTTCAAATATATTTGGATATTTTTTCCCAATTTCTCTTTAAGTGGTTTTATAGAAATGTCTTCAGGTTCTTTAAGATAAAGTCCTGACTTCATTGTGAAAAAACATGGAAGTTTTTTATTATAAATAATAGATCGTTTTTCTGAAGTAAATTTTCTAATTATACTTAAAAAGGATAGCTCTAAATCCCAAACTTAAATAATTGTGATCCTGAAAGGCTGAAATCTGGTATTTGGTGATACGAAGTATCAGACTGAATTTAGAGCTGAGTTTGTAGTTCAGACCCATCCCTAAGCAGAAGGACTGATTCCAGTGAAAGCTTGAGATTTAATGTTTTCTGTCTTAACAACTTTCATTAGGAGGCAGTTGCATGTAATCACACAATGAGGTATGAAAACTATGCCATCTGTAGTATAGTGAATCCTGGGCCTGATTGTAGTGCTAACTGTCTTATTGCCAGAGTAAAATTAAGGAGAATTTCTTTTACTTTACCAAAAGAGAATGTTTGGTGCTCTATTATTGTGGTTTTTGTTCCAAGTCATTTGGGATAAAATGTGGATCTGTATACCTTTATATCACTTTTTTTTGACCTTATCATCAGCTGAAATGGTTTCTATCAAAGTAGAAAACTAGTAAGAGCTGTTTATATTGAATAAGACTGACTTTTGACCCAGGCTTCTGGCGCAGGCTGGCTATTTTGCCAAAAAATGTGCATGTCTGCAGAATTATACCCTCCACATTCTTTCCTATGTTTAGTTTACAGTTGAGTCTCCTATTACACAACAGATGTCATGTTACAAAATAGAGCCTTTCGAGTAGGGTCACTGGCAGCCCCAGGAGCTCCTTATGCACTTCTGGAATACACTAGTGGCTTCAGCAGGCTGTCCTTTACCTGTCCACCAGCAAGGGAGGTCACGGCCTAATCCATTTGACAAGCAGGATGGTGGTCTTCCATCTGCAACCCCTTCTGTGCCTGTTCTTTGCTGGTAAACACATACCCTCGAAACAGTGGGCCTTTGCTTTCCTGTCAGGGGGGTGGGGTGCAGGGATGAGTGTCATTTAACATAAAAATGCTGCTACTAGATTTAAGAAACTGATAATGAACCTCTGGACCTGCAGGTTGTAGACATGCTTATAAAAGTATATTGCTGTTGAATCCAAACTGCTAGAAGTTCCCGAGTATAGTTCAGCATGGAGCCTTTACAGCTAAAGAGATCCCAGACTCCAGATTTCAAACAGAAGAGTTTTTCATACTTGAGGAAATGGTATCTGCCAAATAGTGCCAGTGGTGTTACAGTATTTACTAACTAGCTAACCTGAATATCCATTGTCCATTTGATGGTAACCAAGCTGTAGTGTAGCCCAATGCAGATGGCAGTGGATTGAGATTCCAGTGATCTTGCTTAGATACCTTCTATTCTCACTTCTGGTATTTGTTGTCTTATTATAGCTGGATGAATTATTTTCTGTGTGTGAGTGCTTTATGGCAAACTTCTTTGGGGGCTGGTTTCACAGAAATGTTGGTGTATGGCAGAATTGGTAGACTTTCCCTTTCATGAGTAGCACAGTGGTTGAAGGGTACCGGAGTGCCCTCTCTTCTCAGTCTCTCCTGTTGAAATTCTTCCTTTTTTGTATAAATGAACATTCAATGGTTCAGGGACAGAAATTATACACCAAACAGTATAAGTGGTTGGAAACTGGTTCAAATCTGCAATGCAACAGAAGTTTAGTGCACATTGCTTTCAAAATGGCTGAAACTGGTTTAAGGTAAACCTGGATGGGTATATGATAAGACTTGACTGATCTAGGTTAAATTGGTTTATTGAACTTTTGCCTCAGGTCCCCTCCTGATTCAAGTTAACTCACAATCCTCCAGCATCCCCAGGATACATTGCATCTCCCTTACAACTTCTCCCCCACCCCACCCCACCCACACACCCACACACCCCCCCCCACACACACACACACGAGGCTGGGAGGAGGCTAGCCTTGGCCAAACCTGTTTATTTCAGTTAAGCAGGGAGGCAAGCTGTAGTGCCCCCCGACTTCTGGCCTGGGCCACTGCAGGCATGTGGCTGCATTTCTAGAATCAAAAGTGAATGTGTGTTCACTTGCTGATTGGTTCAATCTATGCAGCTTAGACTAACCTTCAAAGATTGAATCGATTCAACCTAGGGCTTGTTGGCCATCTGTACTTTAGCCCAGGTGTCCCACCAGGCTTTTTTAACAATATTAAAGTATTTTGCACAAAGTAGAACAGTTCCAACAGGATTGAGGGATACCCACTTTGGGATACCATACAGCCAGGTGCCTAAGACATTCATCTGTAAAGTGGGAGAATGGATTCGGATCACTTTAAGCAGAAGAGGGACTTGATCTTGTCTTCCAACATTTTGGGCTTGTGCTCTGCTTGTTATACTACCCCTTCTCTCTTCTTTTACTTCCTGTTTTTGAAATGTCTGTATGAAACATTCTGCATTGTCAGAGAACATTTTATTTAACCCTGTAGTATCTTCTGTTTTACTTGTACCAAATTGGGAAAATACAATCTTATTTGCACTGAACTGTGCTTAACCCATAGGTAAATCACTCTATCATTTTCTACCTCAAGCATCCCGCTGTGCAAAATGGGTATAGTAGAATAATATGCCTGGCTTCTTTCCGAGTTCTTTGAGGTTTACAAATGAGAAGCATCGTAAAATATCTAGGTACTAAATATTCTGTGATCTTGTTGGTCCGTATGGAAGTTGGAAAGATTACACTCTGTTTATACTAAGAAGCCCTCAAGGCCTGACCTTGGTAATATCTGGTTTGACCTTTTTGCCTCTAATTTGTCTTGAAAGGATGGAAAATGCTTTCAATAACTGACAGGATTGCCCTCAGACCTATGCATGAAACTCTTGGTTTTTCAGAGACAAGTGTGTCTCAAGTACATCTCATAATGTCAAGTGGAAGAGGTTTGCCATCTGGAAAAAAGCCAGCCAGCTAAAACCGTTCACTTATTCCATGCACAGAATATTTGACTACCTTCCACACGAGTTCTATACTAATTCTGTGTGTGACATGCAGCAGTTTGGGAGGTAGGGGAGAAAGAACAGCAGCAGAGGGCAGGGATTTAAGCAGCAAACCAGGCAGGGAGCAGAGGGAAGGAATCAGAAAGCAGAGTATTAGGTCAGGCTGTGAACAAAATGCAGAGCAGCAGATCAGGCAGGGGAAATGGATTAAAGGGTGTGGTATTAAATTGTGGCATGCGTGCTAAAAGGTTGTCCCATGCTGCATTCCACTGTACAGAAATGGAATAGTCAGAGAATTCCTGCTAAAATTTTAATAGTGAACTCATGCGCTAAACTGTTTGGTTTATCATGTGAAAACCAAATTATTCTTCTCCCTGATAATCCCTGCATAACAGACTGAAAACAATTTGAGCTCCCACTCAGCCTTTTTCTTCACTTGAAGTTGCAGGATTCATATTTGTAGGCTAGATACACAGTCAAAAAGTCTGAGGCTGATTCAATTCAGTCTTTGTAGGTTAGTCTAAACTGCACAGATCAAATTGAAACAGAAGTGTACAGACATTTACCTTTGATTCAGGAAATGCAGCCACATGCCTGTAGTGGCTCAAGCCAGAAGGTGTGGGGGTGCTATGGCTCTCCAGCTGTGTTTACTACTTCCTGCTGCCCCTGAGGTGTTTTGGATTTACAGTCCAGAATTACAGCAGCAGGAGGTTGCTCATCACTTCCTCTTCCTGCTTCCAGGTGCCCCTGGGACTTGTAGCCCACAGTTGCAGCCAGCAGTAAGTTTGAGCAGGGGCAGTGGTGACACGTAGGAGGTGCATGGGGGTGCACGTGCACCACCTGAGAGTGCTGGTGAACTCCCTGTCATCCAGTGTTCCCGGGAGGGCGGGGCAGGTGAGAGCGCTGGTGCTCCCTCTAAGAGCGCCAGCAGGGGAGTATGGGCTGTTCTGGAAGCGTCATCCAGGTGCCTGGAACTGCCAGCAGTGTGCCGCTGCCACTTACGGGTCAGTGGAATCAGCTGTGGGGGGAAACCCCCCCTTCCCCTAATTGATGAGTGGCCACTGGGGGGGCAAGTGCCCCCTGACTCAAAAGGCATCAGTTGTCCATGAGCAGGGGAGGGGTGTTTAGCTCCCCCTCTTCCCCCTCTGCCCCAGACCTTGGCTGGGGTTTGCCTGGTGGGGTAGTTCTCTCCCTACCCTGCAGACTGGGCTGCATCTCCACCTGGGCTTGCCCTTTCCCCACCCCCTTATCAGCCAGGCCTCACTGCTCTAGCCAGAGAGCAGAGGGGTAGAGCCAGCCCTGCTCCCTGGAGCAAACACCACAGACCAGCCCAAGGTGGCAAAGCATGCTGGGGAACTGTTTTAACTTGAACCAGGAAGGGTTCTGGGACAGAAGTTTCATAAACCTGTTCAATCCAAATCAGTTAAGTCTGATAAACGTGGTCAAATGTAGTATCTTAAAGTAGTTTCAGCCATTTTGAAACTGGCTTATGTACACTGAACTTTTGTTCTGCTACAGGTTTAAACCAGTTTCTGATCACTTAAACTGGTTTATGTGTAACTTCTGTCCCTAGTCATAGAGAAATACAAAAGGTATCTTCATTATGTTCTGCAGGCTCTTTGAAAATTTTGGCCTATATAGAATATGAAGGCACAGACCAAGAGGTCCTGTGTTTTTTCCCCACAGCTTTGCCTCATTGAATTCACATGAAACTTGTTTCTACTTTTTTCTTTCTTTTGACTAAAGTCTGTTGTTGTTAATTCACAAGAGATTGGAGAGCCAGCTGTGCAGCACTTGTACTGACAGCATGTGGGTAAGGGAAGGACAAATTTGTGAAACGAGTCACAGCTGCAAGACTTCTAGGACGACAGTTTGGCTGGATTTCATCTTTTCTTGCCTGTTAAGATGAAGTCTTGGCTACCATCTTCAGTGGTGGATTTATTTGATTATTTGAGCGTATTTTGAACTGTGTTTTTTACAAGTAGCGATTTTTGAGGGTATCTATTGATGCATCCTTTTTTTCCATTTAATTTCAAAATACTGAGTCTGTTGAAGTGGTCAGTTGATGACATGCATAACTGGTTTCTTCTTAAAAATACTACAAAATCAGTAGTGTAAGAGAGAGAATCCATTCAGCTCAGTGACACAAGTCTGCCCATTAAAACTTCCAGGTCTGCAGTTTCAAATATCAAAAACTTTTTGCCAAATATTTATAATAGCATTGTAGTTCATATTTAAAAACTAACATAGACCTATTTCATCACCTTTCCTTCTGATGTAGCAAAAGCGTTTTGTGTAATTTCCAAATTAATCAGTATTGTGAATGTGTGTAAACTAACACAGGCTACTGTTTTGTGGCAATAGTTTTTAGGTAATTTTTGTCTGAGCCCATACATCTTTGATAATAGAATCAGCTGTGCTGTCCATATTGATATCTGTCTCTCTCTCTTTTTTTTCCTCTCTAGTCTCTGCATGTTTTTGCCATATCCAAAGTTGCCTGTTCTCATCAGTCTCTTTGTAGTAGTAGTGTAGTTGATAAAATGATTCAAACATGAGCAGTTATGTTGACAGCTGTAGTGCCATCTCTGCTTTATTTTTACATAGATGACTTGCAGAATTCAGGGATACTAATACACCACTTTTTTTAAAAAACTTTTTTCCCTTCTTTCTCCGGATCCAGGTATTTTGGGTGCAGACAGAAGTTTAAGTTTGTGCTATTGGCCCCCTGAAAGTGCTCTACAGCCATGCCATGACACACATGTATGGCTGCAGAGCACTTTTAAAGTGGCTGATTGCATGACAAATTAACCCTCATCAAATGAGACATCTGATGAAGGCCCTCCACTTTGAAGTATCTTAGGGACCTTGTGTTCTCTAAGGTTAATTTGGGGTGTGATCGGGATGGTCAGCAGGAAGGGAGAGCTGAGGGGACTGGGAGAGCAAGCTTCTGGCTGGGGTTTGCTCAGCCTGAGTTGAAGGAGGGAGTGGGTTGATTGGAGCCCTCCTGCTTCACCCCCCCCAGCTTCCCCCCTCTAGCTTAGGCTCAGCAAACCCTATCCAGCAGCCCACTCCCCCCCCTTACACCTTTCTTCCTGATGACATTCATGGAACTGGGGGGTGGGAGGAGGGGGACAGAGTTGGTTTCTCAGCTGCAGGCAGGCTCCTCAGGCTCCTGCAACCAGGCCCAATCTCCCTCAATCAGCCCAGGGCTGCAAAGCATGGAAAGCAGTCCCGTTCTCAAATACAGGCTAAGGACAGCACTTATATTCATGGGTTTATACTACCTCTGGCAGGAAAGATGAGATCAACTTAAAGAAAAATAGTGACATATTTTTACAAATGCTTGATAAATTAGGTGTATAGACATAGCAGCAGCCTACATTTAACATAAATCTGCCACATCTGCCACATTAGAGAACTGGAAATTAAGATATTGTCAGCCCTGGAAACTTTTTGGGTGGTTAATTTGCTGAGACTGTTAACGTGCTAATCATGATTATTTCAATGCTAATCTTGTCTTCCCACCTGCTAATCTGTTTTATCTTGTCTACCAGCTGGGGTGTGTGTGTGTGTGTGTGTGTGTGTACACATGCACATGGGTGCACACATGTACTACCTAAAACTGGGTGCTGATCCAATTTCTGGTCTCTAAGGCTAAGGACAGACGGTCAAAAAGCCCGAGGCTGAATTGATTCAATCTTTGTGGGTTAGTTTAAACTGTATAGATTGAATTGATAAGCAAGTGAACAGACATTTAATTCTTTTTCTGGAAATGCAGCCACATGCCAACAGTGCCCCACATCTGAAGCTGTGGGGTGCCAGAGCCTGCCTTTCTGCCTGGCTGGAACAGACAGTTTAGGTCAAGGCTAGCCTGCCCACCTTGCAAAGGGAGGTTTGTGAGGGAGGTGCAAAGCATCCTGGGATGCTGGAGGACTGCAAGTTAACTTGAGTTAGGAGAGGATCTTGGACAGAAGCTCAATAAACTGATTTAACCTAAATCAGTTAAGTGTGATACTACCTCCATCCAGATTTATCTTAAACTGTTTCCAGTCATTTTGAAAGCAGTTTATGCACACTGAACTTCTGTTGTGTTACAGATCTGAATTGATTTCCGATCACTTGTGCTGATTTATGTGTAATTTCTGTTCCTAGGCTAAGTGATACTATAATGTAGATAAGTAATAATGCTGGTTCAATAATTTATTTCCTGGATTTTTGGTCCATAAATTTTTAATCTTAATTTTATATCAGTGTTAGCTTTTTTGAAATTGAATAACTATTTACACACTTCTGTCAAACTGAATTCCAGTTTGGAATAATGGATTGAAGAAATAATTTTAACAACTTAGCTGTGGTGCATTGCAGAAAGCTTCAAAGAAGGAAGAGGAACTCAGCCAGTGTTCTAGTGAGCTCCCGTTTGTCTCCTGAATGTTACAATCAAGAACATGTGAATTTAAATCTAATGGGAAGATAATATGAACACTTTATAAAACAAGTGCTTCTATACTTAGGAAAGACCTGCTTGTTATCAATGGAAAATTCCAGGCACTGTTACTCTTAACAGCATATATTAAATGGCGCCTACAAGTGATTTGTGTTTGTAAGGTTTGCCAGAATATAAATGGAAGCAGTTTTTTACACAAAATATTGGTGTTGGTACAGAATTTAAGGAATGGTATTTCTGTTGCTTTGTGAGTGTCATGATTTTAACGTTAATGGGTAGATATGTAGGAGGAGTTGCATAATCTGGCTCTCAGCTTTGGGAATGCCCCTTTCACATCAGATTGTGCTGGCTGAGAAGGGGCAGAGATGGGAAACTTGTAGAGCACAACTGAGTAATTGGCATACCACAAACAAGACAGTATTCTTTGTCCATGAGAGAGGTACCCCTGACAATGTCATCATTTTTGCAAGGTTCAGAAATGAATTTTTATGCCTATTTTCATTTTAGTTTCAGATAATTTGTGTGGATAAATTCATCAGCAGTGCTGCTGTAGAAGTAGAGAGAAAAGGATGTTTTCATGAGTCATACAGTGCCCAATACTATTTTTCACTTGTGTGTGTAGGTTTTGTGCTGATTCCTTGTCACAGAGATGGGGTCTGTGTAAAACGACAGTACTTAAGTGGCTGGACAGATTCTGAGCAAATAGATTGTTTACCAGTGTCATGACGCCTTCTGGGGCTAGGACTGCCCCCTTATGTTTCTAAGTGTCTTGCACAAGGGAGCTGGGATCTCAATGCAATTTACAAAGCAAAGCCATAATATGACTACTTTGAAAACTCAGGAGATCCAGAATGCTGAATGTCAGTAGTGAATTGCAGTCATTATTATGCCAATCAATTTTTGGAAATGTTTCTAGGAAATCAGAAATATTCCTTTCTGTTTCAGATGAAAGATAGTTGTGTGTGATTGATATCCTAGCATGTTGAAATTGAAATGAGTCTTATTAACAAGTTTTTTTTGAAATCTTGATAAAAAATAAAGCAAAAATCTCTCAACCCCAAACCTCCTAACATTAGTCTCTCCATGTTTTACTACCATGTTCAAGTTCCCATTCAATACAAAATGCAACTGCTGCCCTTTTGCACCAGTTGCCTTAGTTTGTTAAAAACTGTCCCAAATGCCCAGTTTTTCATGCCTAGTTTTTCTAGTTTTGCAAGAGACTTTAATGAGAAGTATGTAATTCTGCTTCATATCTGTTTTGTTTTGTTACCATATCTCTGTTCGGCCAGTGATGCCAATTTCAACTTCCCATTTCTCATCTTGGGACTCAGTTAGCTTCATTTTTTTCTCCTGGGCCATCTTCCCTCAGCCAGCCTGCATATACTCTTCTTTCTCAGGACCTGATTATGCTGTTATATCTGCATTTTAGCAGCCACCTACTTAGCAATGGCTAGTTTAGGGGCCTTTTGCATAAACTAGTATTACTGAAAGCTTTGGAATTATATAGGATCTGGTCTTGCTTGATCCATTACAATTAATGGGAGTTTTACCATTGAATTTTCCTGTTGTGCAAGCCTATGCCTAGGCTACATAACTGATCTGATTATTTTTATCATCTTTCATTTGTACTCCAATCCTGTTGCTTGTTTATGATAATTTTTTGTGCTTTGCACTTAATTAAATTGTGGGCAGTAACTGTCTCATCTTACTGACTAAGTGGGGACACGATCTTGATTGGACTTTTGGGCTTTATCACAAAAGAGACTGTGATAATAGGAAAGAGGACAAATTACATCAACCCATATGACACAGGGTTAAGTGTTTCTGGGGCATAAATGTACCCATCTGTCACTGGCCTCAAATAAAAAAAGGATGTTATCTCATCTTGTGCTTGATGTGTGGTTCCAGTTCATGCCCCCTTGCATTTAATCTGGAGGAAAAATTGCTTTCAAAGTGCAGCACAGTGCTGTGTAAACTGTTTAACTTTTCATTGTTTTCGCATCGAGAGCTTTTATTCTGTCAATAATTGACTCATAAGAACCAAGATGATAATTTTTTTTACCATAAATGGTAGCTGGTTCTTGTAAAGATTGTTTAATACAATTTCAATAAAAATATCATACAATGGAATGCATTAGTGGAGGTCTGCTTAACACAACAAATTGGACCTACCTTATAAAGCAGAGCTCTGCTTTTATCATTATTATATCTAAACAGAAACTGAAATAAGTAGCCAAAAGAGGGGAGAAATATCTAAACTATTTATGTTGCTTTCTCAATAATGTTGCAAACTCTCTAAGACACACGTACAGGAATAGTAATGAAAGCAAAGGAACATTAAGACTGGGAGGAAAACACTTGAGTAGAGTTCTTTTTGGCTAACTTCAATATTCCAGTCAATGCTCATTTAGATTTCTGGGAATTGGGATACCAATTAGTGCAACTGTCATTCTGGCCATTTGTTCTTCAGAAGTCCCTTGTGTGACATGTATATGGTATGGATGTGATCAGGTGTATTTAAGGTGGAACCTTTATTAATTTAATTGTGAGTATGTTATGCGCTATATATGGAGTTGGTCCTCCTGTAGACACAGAGGGGTAAATTATACTGTTATATTACTTGTCCCCATTTGAGATTATATACTGTAGTGAGAAGGAAGAAACTGTTCCATTACTATGACCATATCTCTGCCAGGGCACACTTTGTACCCTCTGTAGTCTAGTGTTTTTGTGCAGGGAACTTCTAAGCTGTGGGACTTCCCCTAATTCCTTTTGGGAAATTTTTGTCACCAAATTTTTTTTCAAACTTTTTTCCTTAATTTTATAATCCAAATTGTTCATTTCCTCAATTATGGCTGTTAGTTACCGTTTGCTATACGTTATGTAAATGATTACTCTCCATCCTTACAAATATTTTCAGTCTGATATCATGTCTCTTCAAATTGTGCACCGGGTAGTTAGCTCTTCTGATCTCTATCTCATAAATCAGTCCCTGCATCTCTCTGGACACTGTTGTTGCACTTCTCTGAATTCAGTCTAGTATGTTGTTATATTTCTGATAATATTATGCCCAAAATTGAATGCAGTATTCCAGGAGAGTTTAAACCAGAGCCATATAAAGAGGGTTTACACTAGAGCCATCTTCTCCATGGTCTGATGATACTATAGTTTCTGACAACAGTTGCATTCACTTTTTTTCTAGTCAGAATATGCTGCTGAACAGTTGCCAGTGGACAGCAAATCAGACAGTTAGTTGTTCTTATACTAATTACCTTCCAGGTTACATGATGGCATGAAGCATATTTAACTGTTTCCATCCAAGGTATATGGTTTCATCATCTTCTGGTGATGCTTCTAATCTCTCTAGGACCATTTGTATGTCACAACTGCTCCTAATGTGTAACATAATTTCCAAATTTATTTTTTTATGACTTCTGTGTGTTATCATCAGTAAGGATGTTAAGGAAAACTTCATTCCAGTTCCTGCAGAACCCTATTAGACGCTTTTGATTTGGAGGTAGGGTTGCATGGTTATGATCGAGAACAAAATCTGACTCCGAATAAGTAGGATTTACAAAAGCAGCTGATTTTTTTGTAACATTGAGATTTTGCTTTTGTAAGCATTTTACCCACTGCCTGTTGCTGAGTGACAGCACTCCTGTTCACATGGCAGCAGTGCAGAGTATAATGAAGCAGGTGGCCAGAATACAGGTGCCACTTAGTCACCTGTTTTGTTTTGTTCTGTTCCTGATTCTCCTGCTGGCTTTCTGTGTGACCTTTGGTAAGTCACTGAACTTTTTTGAGACATCCTTTATCTTTGCTTCACAGGGGTTTGGATTAAGAAGCAGTTCCACTTTCTGACACTCAGGCTAAATGGATTGAAATCTGGGAAGCAGTGTTAGGGGAGAGAGAGGAGAGTTTGTTCTTTTCTTCTTCTCTTCTCTTAGGCTGTGAAGCAGCTACAGCACTAATCCATGACCCCTGCTGTAGTCTCAGAATCCCAGACTTCCTCCTTACCCAGAAAAGGAAAGAACGGTTGGATCTATACAGTTAGCAGAGCTTCCTGGCTTGTTCCATGACCTGTGCCCTCCTGTGGAGGCAGGAGTTTATTTAGTCCTTTTGTGACTGTTTATGTAGAATCTATATGTAGTATGTTTTCTGGGTTTCTTTAATTTCATGAAGCTGTAAACAGTTGGCCAGATGTATTTGTTCATTTAAACCAAGCGTATCAAACATCCAGATCCAGCCAAGGGCAAGAGGTAAGATTGGGCTCCTTGGAGGTCAGATCCAGCCCAGGGCATGGGGTGGTTGTAGCAGCAGTAGCTCCAACTCCTGGCCAGTCCACGAGACAGTGACTCCAGATCCCACTGCATGCCCCATACCAGAGCTGGAGCTGCTGCCATTGATACATGTGTTTCATGCTGGGGTAGCAGCTAGCTAGCTCCAGCTTCAGCCCAGAGCATGCAGTAGTGACAGTTCTGGCTCTGTGTCTGCCATGGGACACAAAGTGACTGGAGGACAACCCAGGCTGTGCCAGCCCTCATTGACCCTCTGGCTGCTGTACACTGGGGTCCAAGGGCGCTGGACTGAGTGGCAGGCCCCTTTCCTCCTCCCCTGTGCACAACTTCCAGTGGTCCATCAGAAGCCGAGCAGGCTGGATACAGCAGCTCTGAGGGCCGTATTTTTGACACTCCTGACTTTTTATAATTTTTGGCTTCCTGTCACTTGTGAGTAATAGTTCTGTTTGAATAGGGCTGTTGGAATTTTCACTGTTGTAAGATAGAAGTTGATATGCTGTTTTAATAATTCTCATGAAAGAGTATTTCTGGAAGAAAATCCTTTTTCTTACTATTTAGTTGCCACCTAGTAAAGAATACAAAATATATTATTGGTGGTTTACCCTTCTGCTCAGCTGCTGAGGGTGTCTATACACATGCTTTGGGGTGGAGGGGGTGCTTTAATTAGAGTGACTTATGTCAGGGGTGGAAGGATGAATGCTTTAAGGAAAAAGCAGGAGAAAGTTTTGAATATCAGCATATCCTAAATACATTATAGTAAAAAAAATATTCAAATACTAGTATCCTCTAGTCAAGAGAGAAATTCTTTTCCCACTGTTGGGAAACATGATGATATCAGTCAGCAATGTGTGTCCCAGCAATAAATATTTGCATATAAGCTAGTACAACAAAGACTTACAGCAACAATCTGTGTCTTAGCAGTGACTTGACAGCTTGCCAGGTTCTGAAAGTCAAAAAAAAAAACAAAACAAAAAAAACCAAGTTAGTGAGGACCTCTAGAAAGCAGTGTGTGAAGGGGATGGTTTCAGCTGAACAGATGTTTTCAATCTGAGCTAACTACTCTTGGAAGAAGTGCCAGCCAGCAGAAATAGTTGTGTTTTCTAGCTGCAAAAGAACACTTCAAGTGTTAGACTAAGATCTTTTGTAGTTTTGGGGGGTGATAGTTGCTGGAGTGGGGAGTGTTGCTTGTGTATTATATGTGACTTCTAAAAATGAATTCTGTTCCCTGTCCTTGATTTACTGGCTTTAGAGGACAAAAAGTTCTCAGATGTAAGTGGACCACCTGTGTGGTGTTACCACTCAATTCGAGCTATTTGGAAACTTGTTCGGAGTATTCGACACCATGTGTTCTCAATGAATGAAGTGTGTCTTTGTTATTTTGAGCACTATTCAGAAAGTATTTATAGCACTTGGATACAAGGAATGGAAAAATAATTTGTCTATTTGAAATGACCACCAAAACACTTACTTTTGATAGATCTACCAGAAAATATTAGTGAACGCTAAAGATTGTCTATATTACAAAAATCTTCTTAAAAAAGCAAAGCAAAATAGGTTTGTCTGTCACATAAGTTTTATGTACTTACTGTTGATGTGTGTTTTGGAACCCATTGTGTAGCAACTATTTGGCAAATCACTTATGTGTTTAAATAAACTTTCCAAAGTTTATTCTGTCTCATACTTTCAAGTGTCATTTGGTATTTCACTGACATAGGTTGCACAGTCAGTTTATAACAAAAATAGATATTTTTTGTTTTGTTGCATGTCCATCTGATTTTTTTTTTTAACTGTTTTTGCATGGGATTTAAGTGATCGACTGGTTTTGAAATAATGCTTCAAAAAAGTATCTAGAGCAGAGGCTTCCAAATAATTTTCGAGACTATTTCACATTTCAATAATAGTCTTTAATCTCTCCTCACCCAGTCCATTTTAGTAACTTTTCTAATGAAAGTTCATTCTCATTGGTTAGCATAAGAGCCAAAACTTATCCTTGTCAAGCAGTGAGATAGGTTATATTTATTTAGATTCTTTGCTTATACATTGCCCTTTATTTTAGCAGCTGAAGAATAACTTTGCCTCTTGAAACTACAGAGGGAATCTTACAAAAGCAGAATGTAATGTTGGAATCTGGTTGATACCCTCATATCCTTGAAAAAATGTAAAACCGTTGGCAGTGATTGCCCAAAGTCTTGGTTTTACGTCTCTTACAGAAGAAAAGCTAGCAGTTAGTGGTGGATGGGTGTCATGTGTCATGCCTGTTGTTATTTGTAGGGCTCGATTCAAAACAGTGGATGGCTGCTAAGTCCTTTAATGATGCTAGTGCCTGCCATCCTGGGACAGGATATGGAAGCACCCTGCTCCGTCTCTGGTGGAAAAGGATTTACCTAAATTCAGCTTGCCTTTCCTTCTACTCAGATGCTCTAGAGAAGGACCATAGAAGATTGGCTACTCTGGACAAGGGAGGGAGAAATTACCTCTAGGAAAGCAGGATTCCACTCTTGTGTCATAGAACTGAACTGTATCTCAAGCATGGGAGATACTAACTTTTTCTGGAAATGTTAACTTATTTACATCCTGTAGTCTTCCTTAAGGAGAAGACCTTACTGACTGGATTTTTTTTTTGTCCCAGCCAGTTATTGTATTAGCTTACTTATTGAAGTTCCAGTGTATGGTTAGAGCTGTGAATAGGAATTGGCAAATGCATAGATAGGTACTGCACAAGACACTGATTCAGCATCTCGGATCAATGTTTCTGGGTAATGTAATAAATGAATCCTTGGCTCTAAGAGGCAGGGAAAGATAACAAGGGAGAGTATCTTCTCTGCTTAGATTGAAGGCTTTTTCTCTTGCTTTCTAATCCTAGCCCAATACCCAGTAGGGAATAGGAGGGCAAATAGTGGTATAGTTGGAGAACTGGCAAAGGCCAAAAAATGAGGCACCACTCAATGATTTTAGCATACAACAAAGTTTCTTTCTGTTAGGATAGACATTCTAAGGCAATGGTCTGTTTGGCTGCACAAAATAGATTCTCATAACAGTGATTTTATGTTGGTGTACCTTGTCTGCAGCTACATAGGAAAATGAAGAACAGGGAAAGAAATGACACTGAATCTCAGTGTTTGTGAGGTCCAGAAACGGAATTGGGGTTTTAGATTGACAGTATCCACGTCCTCAAAATTCTGAAGCTGTGTGGGAGCATGCACGCTATCTTTCATAATGTTTTTATGATACAGCTATACTGTCATCAAGTTACTTTCATTATCAGGTTGGTATTACTTTGTAAAATTAATACAAAATTAATACTAAGCATAAGCGATTCTTATACATTGTAATTGCAGGGAATTGTAAGGAGGAAACCTAAAGAATTTTCCGAAGTCAGTGTCTATAATTAGAATGACTAAGTATCTTAATACTGAAACCAGATGATTTTATATTTATAACATAGCATCAAAGCCAAATACAAAGGTTATTCTTTAGATCTAATTTTTTGTGTAGGGGTGAACTGTTCCTTTTGCTGAAGGGAAATGTTATACGACTAAACTTAAAGGAATGTTCTTCATGAACAGAAATGTGACCATTTTTATTTGCCAGATACTACAGATGCTAATACCAAGTCTTGCAAGACTAACGTGGTAAGGGAGGCAATCAGAATATCAAGCACATGCTAGCCTCAGCTCAAGTAGAAGTTCTAGTGAGACGCACTACTGCATTTACTCGATTCTACCCCCTAACATGGTAAGGCCTTTTCGGCCTTATTTATTATTGTCATGGTTGGTGGATTTTACTTGATACTTTTTAAAGCTTCACTCCAAGATCCTCTGCTGAAATCGGACGCATGGCATGACTTGAAGACATACAGAGATAGATGGTCCAGTCGGGTTTTAAATTAGGACTCGTTAGTGAGCGTCAATTTGAAAATATCCTGTTTAAGTAACTTGAAAAACATTTAATGTTTGAAGTACCAGAGGGGTTGTAAGTCTATAAAATCCTTCAGTCTCCCCAGAAAATTGAAATTCAGATGCGTGAGACAATTTTTGAAAAAGATGACAGACAGCCTTACTTAGCTGAAAATGTGTTGATGATGACATTATTGCCTGCTTATGGAAGTTTTTAAAAGGCAAGGATTTTTGTGATGTTATTACAATATCCAATTACAATAAAGTCAGACAAGCTTTTGAAAGACTTGCCTTGCATTTGAAAGCTTTTCTAAATTTATCTCAACATTTCAGTTAGTCCAAAAAAATCATTGGCTTTTATGTAATTCCTGGAACGTCATGGCTACATCACTCTGACACTGCCAAAATATGGAAATTTTAACACATTAGTCCTATAAAAATAGCTTCTTCAGTGTTTTCTATACTAGTCATGTAATGTTCATCCATCAGCAAAATTAAACATAATTTTAATGAACGGTTTATGACCAAATTTTAGTCATCCAGCAGTCAAAACTAGATATCTATACAATGTATAAATTAATAGAGTTTGTCTCAGAAAGCCTTCAAATTGATAAAGGTTTTCTATAATTCTGCAAGATTAAACTGTTTTAAAATACCAATTTCTTTTTAAGTTAAAAAAAAAAAAAATGGTTTGTAATTATATACACATTTTACACATTCTGTACCAGAAGTGAAAAGGAAGCTTCACACTGTATATGTGGAAATGGTGTAGTGTTCATACCCTTTGTGAGAAAAATAGATGAGAATACTGACACTTTTTACAATACCACAAATAGAAGAGGTTTTCCTAGAACCTCAATAGAAATTGCTGAAATATGATTTCATACTGTTAATAATGTGATTTTATAGAATCTAGCCTTATTGAAAATACATGCAGATGCAAAAATGTGTTGTTTGTGTCATTTTTAATTCTTAATACCTTTTTAGAATTTGGCCCTGGAATTTAGCTAAAACTGAATCCCACTTGTATTCTTTTAAGTGCATTTTATATTGATAGAGGTTGTATTATTTTTCATGTAGTCTATTTTATGTAAAATCCAGCGAGTGAAAGGAATTATGATGAAGAACTGGTATTTGAAGACCACAGCAGTTTTGTTATTAATCTGTTATATATAGCTCAAAGATGGATGAAGTTAATGAAATGTATATCCAGTGCACTGTAGTATTTCCTTTAACTCCATTGTACTTGACTTCTGAGTGGTTTTGACCCTTAAACTGTATTTTCAGAGATATGTAAAATGTCTTTAAAAAAACAAGATTTGATAAGAAAGTTCACTTTCTTAACGTTACTGTCTGCCTGATTGTATTACTTACAGGAAAATTGATCACGCTGCAGATTTGTATACAAGAAAGTCTTGTATTTCAGAAAGAGTAGATCCCTTAACATTTATAGAACAGAGAAAGTTCTGTATTCTTTCTGTTCTTTAGAACTAATTAAATAATTTATTTTTTGTTCAGGTTTTGACTGGCTCTTCTCGTCAAGGTTACTCAGCCACAGGGTATCAGGATTTACCCAGTTGGGAATCTCCAATGAAAATCAAAGAAGGGTTGCTAAGACAGAAAGAAATTGTGATTGATCGGTGAGTAATCCTTTTATCCCTTCAACCTGAATATTGAACAATAGACTGGCATATTGACATAAACACTGCTTATAGATGTTGACTTCCAGAAAGGATTGGTTGTTTACGGAAGGTATTTGGGCCTTAGTCTCATAAAGACTTTTGCACAAAGCAGTCACTGGAGAAAAGCAAGTGTGTGCGTATATCTTTGTTGGATCAGGAATTTAGCACAATTTCTCTCTCTTCAGGTCCTTCTTGGTGGAAAAAGGAGCATGAGACATGTTGTCCAGATTATTGCTTATAAAATTTTTACTGGCTGTAAAATATTTTTTTCTCTTCAGCCTGTACATTTCTATGCAAGTGACTTACAAGACAACACATGATTATTTTGTATCCCATTCTTAATTGTCTTTTCCATGTGAGGTAGAGGAAGATGGATGGTTTCCTCCTTCAGTGTGGAATTATTACTTGTTTAATGTTGGTGGCTATTCTGTCTATATGCATTCATTTTGATCTTTTGGACACAGCTCTAAAAGAAGTTAAATTGTGTCTTATCTCCAGTCTGTTTGCATTGGTTATGTTATCAAAATCTTCATGATGCAGAGAAATACTGGGAACCACTTTGTTATTGAAAACCGAGTTCCAAATAGATGTGATGGTTTAAAGTACAGTAGGTATAGAGTTTATGGGTGAGATTCTATGTTGTGCCTCCAAAAGGCACAGTGCACTCTCTTCAGCCCAGGGGAATGAGTAGGCTCTGGTGGCTGTAAGCTTCAATTAAAGTCTTCTGATCCCAGAGGCCCTTGACATAACTTGCATAGCTTCAGGGGGTCCTGTGTAAATAGCAGCAGTTTTCTCAGTTTGTTCTTTGGCCAACAGCACTATGTGCTGTAGCTTTGTGTTTCCATGTGACTCCTGTCCTGAGAACACCCCATCAGCTCTTAGATGTGTGTTTGTTAAATCCTAAAGTTTTATGATGACCCAGGGCTATCTTCCTCAGATCCTGTGTTGGGGAAATTTTCCCCATCCAGATTGGGATTTTTGAAGCTGCTTTACTATCCCTTTTATTTAGTATCTGACCTTACATGTAAGCTTGTTAATTGTATCAGTTGAAAGCCCAATTTGTATTTTTGGTTAATCTGTTTCCCTTATAGAAGAAATTTCATTACAGTCCATTGTGAAGTTCTTTTGAACTAAAATGACGCTGAATTCTATGCTACCTGTTTTTCTGTCTTGGAGTTCATACCAAAAAAAGCTTTTTTACATGGTTACCAATATAACCACAAAACTCTGACTTATTCACAGTATTATTTTTCTCCCATAGCAGTTTAGGCTGCTGACAGACTTGTAAACAACCCCTCCTTCCCCCCCCAAAGCTTTACCGGAAGAGTAAGCATGTTGGTTTGACCTAATTCCCCAGTGTCTGTATAGATCATGTGCTTCAGTGGACCTTTTTGGCACTTTTATCTAATAGCTGTGTCAATCAGCTATTTGATAAAAAGCATCAGAAGCCCCACTGAAGTGCCTGATCTATACAGACTTCGGGTGAGCTGGGCCAAACTAATGTGATGCTTCTTCTGGGCATCTTCTGTGCTCAGCTCAGGGGCACGTTGAGCTGAAAGTAAAGTACTGGTTCTTTGTTTTGTTAGTTTTTCACATCTTTAAGCAGCTTTATTTTTTATCTTTGGACAGCTAATAGAAAACACAGGATATTCTGCATCTTTGGGAAGAAGTTAGTTGTGGTGATTACTTTTCAGTTAACTATGGAAGAATACATGATAAAAGTTGTCAGTGGGAACCAAAAAAAAAACCTTAAATAACCTCACATTAATCTGGTTTAAATCAGTGATTCTCCACCAGGGTAGTGATGCCTTGAGATCCTTTTGGGTACAGTGAGATGCCACACACTTTTAGAACTCCTAGATGTACAAGCTATGATTCCCAACATAAACACAGAGCGATCCAATAGAAATCCAGAGTGTTAAAACATTTTGCCTTGTATCTTGGTCTTTCTGTGTTTTCTGCAACAGAGGAATTGCTCTGTTAAAAATGAGTGAAATCTGAGAGCTGGTACATTCCAAGGGGTACCTCAGGTCGGAAAAAGGTCAAGAACCACTGGTTTAATTAGAGACCCGATGCTAAAACCAACCATACAATAAACTACCATAATGCTGGGAGGGCTTCTTTCATAGGACTTCGCAGGGGAGTCAAAATTTCAAAGATTTCACTCTGAAATCCTATGAAATATGAACTTTCATTTCTACCCAGGAGAAGTTTTACAATCTTTTCTCGAATGCCTGATGAAGGGTGTTTGTGCCTGAAAGTTTGCCATTAAAGAATTTTTTTTGCAAAAATCGTGTCGGTCTAATAAAATATTTTCTCTGCTATGAGTCCTGATTGTCTTTTCCCCTAGACCAATATGGCTACAACCTGGATACCTTTCTAGTAACTGGAATTCTTTGAGATGTCTCATCACTATCTATAGTCACATTTCACCCCACTTCCTTTTCTTCCTGAAGTCATGAGTTAAGACTTTGCAGGTGAGAGAGCTGATGGGAAGCATGATCTGACCTCAATGCAAAGCATAAAAAGGAGCAGGACTCAGCAGCATGTCCTGCAGGTACTGCTAAATCAAAAGGTTTCCAAACTTGAAGAGCTGTGACACATGCTTGCCAAAGGTGAGGATGCGCATAGGGGCTAAGTAACTTGGTTTTTGTTCCCTATTGGAGATATACAACATAGGAATTGTGAAAGAACTGAAAGGCATGGCAGAAAGAAATGAAGCATGACTAGAGACATGCCTGTATGGTGCCAGGTCCCAGCTGCCATTTCAACCCTGGATGTTGCAGAAGTTAAATGCAACCCTGACATTGCTCTGGCTCAACTTCTTTAGACTCAAGGCACCCTTGGAAAGTGCCAGCTCTCTAGCTTTCACTCATTTTTTGACTACAGAAAATAATAGAGCAATTCTTCTGTTGCAAAGAATTCAGAAAGACTACAACAGTTTGGAATATTCTTGATGCTGTGAATTTGTATTTGACATCTAAGGGTTCATCTTGTAAATCAGGGTTGCACAGGATTGTGATTGAGAATTGCTGCTCGTAACACATGCCGGGGATACACCATGCACACAATAGTCCCATGAGTGAGAGAAACTGATATTACCTTGTTCCTCACACCCTGATCTGCACTGTGTGGTTAATCCTCTGGGGAGGCAATGGATGCTTTGCATTTAAAATCTTAGATATTTCAGTAGGTAGTCTAATTAAAAAACAGTCAACTTTACCCCCAGTAAGAGATATCAGAATAAAAAGAAAAATGCCTTTGATCATACTAGCTGGACAGATGCCATTTATTTGTCTTTAACATTGGAAATCTGACAAAAAAACTGCATAGCTGGAACGTTATCAACTGTAACAAAAAAAAAATGTTTCCTCAGTGCACAGGTAGGTAGGCTTTTCTAGTGGAATGGAAATCTAAAATTGAATAGAGTTTTTAAAAATAATTGTATGTTTGCATTTCTCAACAGAAACAGCATCAGAAATACCACTAGAGAGGGTAACAGTCAGTTGGATTTGTTTTAAATTCAACTTGTGGAAGGGACTCTAAGTGATCAGTTAAGCACTTATGAACAGAATGGTATTAATACATTAAAGCGCATTTATTTATTTATTTATTTTTGGTTTAATTTACTTAAAGGTATGTAATAAAAAAACAAATCGTAATGGATTAGAGAGAAAGTCAAGTTTTCTGTACAACCCTAAGGACTGAGTAAAGCAAATACAGATCATCCCTTTTGCAGAAAATGGATGAGAGAAGATAATCACATGAGTGAACAGTGAGAGGTGTGCATCACCTTTCCCTTCTGAGTGCAGGTTCATGAAGGACACTTGTGCTATGAGTGAGGTTCAAGAGGAGCTGGCCTTAAGAGCAAATCTGCCAATGTTTTTATAACATTTACAGGCTGAACACTGTACTCCACTAATTCAAAGCAATTAGAAAACAGAAGAAACACCTAAATTGTTTGTACTTAATGTATTGTATTATTTCTCCAGGATTTTGTTTAAACATGTAATACCACGTTATTTTTAACACTAGAGGGAGCAGCTGTTCTTATATTGGCTTGCTAAATGCTAACACATTTGAATTTCATAAACTCATGTTTTGCTTTGTGAATTAAAAATGCTAAAATTTTAACCTTGCTTTGTAATATTTAGACTGATTGTGAATGTGGCCAGCTGTTGCATTCTAGGCATTTCTAATCTGGTGTTAGGCAATATCTGTCCTGTTCATTTGGCAGGAACTTTTTATATAGGGTTTGTGTGAATAAATGCCAAGAATATGAGCATATAAAATAGGCTACTAAGAATAATACTGCATTCAATAATGATTATGGGTTTCTTTCTGAGCAACTGGGAGACGGTCAAACAGCTTTTTAAGGAAAGGTAAATCTAAAGGTTGTAGTTTTAGTGAATAGCTTTTATTCCTCAGCATATAATAACATTAAGATTCTTAGAACAGCTGCCAAATAATTGGCTTTCCACCTCGAGCTAAATTTTAGTTAGAGCTTTCATTTGGGCAGTTGAATTAGATCATTTTTCTTTGCCTTTTATCAGACCATTCTGCCTTGATTAGTTAACATCAAATGTGGTGAGAGCTGATTGTGTGCAACTGCCTGTTGTTCAGTGTATAATTGGAGCTCTCGATTTTAAAATTCTATGATGGGTTGCAGCAATTGCTGCATGCATAGAAATTGTAGTTTGAATATAATAATTTTTGGAGAAATGTAGGTGGTTGAATTCATGGTTATCATTATGTTATGAACTGCTCCAGCTCTGATTGAAGGCGCAACCCTTGGTTATGCAAGTGGAAGTTCTGTCCATGGACTGAGATTTGTATATGGCCCTTGTGGCAAGGTTTTTTGTGGGACGATATTTTTTATTGAACTGGTTGCAGGGTTTGGATAAAGTTAGACAGGCTTTTGAATGCAAGGGAATAATTTTACTTGCCTAGTCTTACAAAGTTACCTATTTGAGGAACTAAAATATTGTTGACTTTCTCATTATTGATAATCTTGGTAAATGGTTGTTGAGGTTTCTGGTCTTTGGCTGCTAATTTTTCATGATGATTTTATCATAATCCTCCTTAAAACCATAAACAGTTACTGTTTATATCATCCAAATGAAACAGAAATTATTAAGGATTTTCACTGAAATGCTGTAGGTTGTATCGGGGTTAGCAGCTTGTGCTGGTATGGGCTGGAATTTATGACCCAACCATCCCTGCAGGCCAGAAGTCTCCGCCCCAGGCCCCTTTTGAGTGGCTGGGTGCCAGATTCCCAGCCCTTTTGCAGCAAGGCGAAACTCAGACCCCGTGGAGCAATAGACTCTGCAGCAGAGGCAAGTGCTGTGAATTGGAGAGATGATGTGGTGCAGTTTCCCGAGACCGATTCTCCTGGGTCAGGTCAGACCACTTCACTGACTGGATCTGGTTCAAGGGTCATAGGTTTCTAATCCCTTGAGTTAAACTTGGCAAGCAGGCTGTATCTTTATTTTTCAGAGTGCGTTCTCATTTTCAGTGCAATTAAAGCAAGACTATCATACTTGTTTGGGAGTTCTTTCAGAAAACTTATCAACTCCCACTATCTCTTTTTTCCTTAGCAGACAGCTCTGTGTGGATCCCTCACTGGCTGTCTTCTGTGGGTAGCAACAATTGTGTGATCAGCAGCAATGCCATTTGATAAGATCCAGTTGCAGTATACCCTCTGACTTCTGCACCTGTACCCTCCTAACTCGCTAATCTCCCTTGAGTCTTATTTTCACATTTTCAAACTATTCTGCAGCTTCAGAAAACAACTGTTTTAAAACCTAACAAATCTTCCAGGTCCTTGTTTCATCTTGACCTTCAAATATGGTATTCCCTTCACCCTGCCAACACTAAATTCTCCTGAGGCCTTGGAAAAATACAGAGTTCCCTCTTACCCTAAAGCTTGGTTATCTCATGAAGAAATGGGCTGTACTGATCAGAAAACAAGGGCCTTTCCTGTCCCATCCCTATCCCATAACAGAGTTCAAAGTGTGTGTGTGCGTGCGCACGCAGAAAAGGCTAAAGTACTTGATGCTTTTTTTTCCACCTTAGTCTTCACAGGTCAGGTCAGCTTCCAGACTACTGCACCTGGCAGGAAGAGGTGAGCAGCTAAGAGTGACAAAAGAACAGGTTAAGAGCTATTTAGAAAAGCTGGATGGGTAGAAGTCCATGGGACTGGACAAGATGCACTTGAGGGTGCTGAAGCAGTTGGTTGATCTGATAGCAGAGCTGCTGGCCAACATCTTTGAAAACTCATGGCAATCAGGAGAGGTCCCAGACTATTAGAAAAGGGCATATATAGTGTCCATCTTTAAGAAAGGGAAGAAGGAGGATCTAAGAAACTACAGACTGGTCATCCTCGCCTCAGTCCCTGGAGTCCCATGGAGCGAGTCCTTAAGGAATCCATTTCTAAATACTTGGAGACAAACCCAGCTGACTGTGCTTAAATACCTTGTCATGATGAAGTCACTGGCTCTGTGGATGCAGGGAGACTGGTGGATGGGATGTGGAATAAGCTCCCTCCAGAGATGGTGCAATTACCTACCCTGGAAATCTTCGAGAGGAGATTAGACAGTCACCTTGCTGGAGTCACCTGACCCCCAGTTACTTTTCCCACTTGGTGCAGGGGGCTGGACCCAATGATCTGCTGAGGTCCCTTCCAGCCTAATAATCTGTGTACCTTGACTTTAGCAAGACTTTTGGGATGGTCTCCCAAAACAGTCTTGTAAGCGAAGTGTAGGTTGGATGAAAGGACTGTAAGGTGGACAGAAAACTGGCTTCAATCATCAGACGCAGAGGGTAGTAGTCAGTGGCGTGATGTCTAGTTGGCAGCTGGTATCGAATGGAGTGCGTCAGGGATCAGTCCTGGGGCTGGTGGTGTTCAATATCTTTATCAGTGACCTGGTAATTGGGGTAGAGTGCACCCTCAGCAAGTTTGTGGATGACACCAAGCTGGAAGGTGGGGGGAGTAGTAGATATGGTAGAGGGTAAGGCTAAAATTCAGGGAGACCTTAACAAATTGGAGGATTGGACCAAAAGAAACCTCATTAAATTCAATAAGGACAAGTACAAAGTCCTACACTTAGGATAGAACAGTCTCGTGCACTGGTGCAGGCTGGTGACTGACTAAGCAGTAGTTTTGCAGAAAAGGACCTGCGGGTTACAATGGATAGTAAGCTGAATAAGTGTGCCCTTGTTGTCAAGAAGTCTAACGGCATACTGGGCTGCAATTGTAGAAGAGTTGCAAGCAGATTGAGGAAAGTGATTATTCCCCTCTGTTTAGGACTGGTGAGGCCACATCTGGAGTACTGTGTTCAGGTTTTGAGCTGCCACTCCAGAAAGGGTGTAGACAAATTGGAGAGAGTCCAGTGGAGGGCAACAAAAATGGTGAGGGGGCTGAGGCACATGACTTCTGAGGAGGGACTGAAGTAATTGATCTTATTTAGTCTGGAGAAGAGAGGACTGAGAAGGGATATAATAGCAGCCTTCAAGTACTTGAAGGTTGGTCCAAAGAGGATGTAGGTAGACTGTCTTCAGTGGTGGCAAATGACAAAAGAAGGAACAATGTTCTTAAGTTACAGCAAAGGAAGTGTAGGTTAGATATTAGGAGGAGTTTTTTCACTAGGAGGATAGTAAAGCACTGGAACAGGTTACCCAGAGAGGTGGTGGAATCACCATCTTTAGAGGTTTTTAAGACCCAGCTAGACAAAGATTTGGCTGGGATGATCTAGTTGGGGATGCTCCTTCTTTGAGCAGAGGATTTGAGTAGATGACCTCCTGAGGTCCTTCCCAGCCGTAATTTTCTATGATTTGCATAACTTGTTCATGACTCTTCTTTTAATGAATAATAGGCCACATAGTGCTACTGAATGCATCCTGGTCTTGACTGGAGCCGTGGGGTGCAACCCCAATTTAACAGCAAATAATACAGTACAACGTCATAATGAATTCTTTTGAGAAAAATTTGTTAAGTGTAAAAAAAAGACTGGATGGAGCAGTTTCCATTCAGATGTCCCTTGTGGGCATCCCAGGACAAAGCCCAAAATTTGTTGCCACAGAAAATGTGGTAACAGTTGGTGCCAGGACATTGCAAAGGACATGTGAACTCCTATCCCCAGCAATATGGTGAGGTAGGGGACCCAGGCATCCCACAAGCCACTGGTTCCACCCCAGGGCATGCATCAGCAAGCATGGAGCAGGGAACCCCATGGGGTTCCTTTGCCCTGGAGATTCCTAGGTGGGTGTTTTGTGCTGCAGAGCAAGGCAACTCTATAGAATTCCCCCTTTTGCACTGGCAGATGCATGCCTCAGGTTGAGGTCTATGTATGTAGGGGCCTCGTAGGGCCCCTATATCATAGGGGCCAATTCCTATGGTACAACCCAGAGCTGTTGTACCATAGGAACTGGCCCCTGAAGTCTTGGGAATGGCAGAGCCCAGTCCTTCAGGGGCAGTGGTTTCAGGCAATGTCTGTATCTGCCAATCCCAGCACAGCTTATCTTGTGACAAAAACAATGTTTATTTCTACTCTTAATTCTTTATAATGGGGTTAGTTAGCTTTCTGCAACATCATGCTGACACAAATCTATTCCTGCTGTTGGGATCGTTTAAAAGTGGTGTTTTCATATCATAAGGCTATACTGTATTTCCCAGGAACTTGTGGTACTAAGCTAGCACAAGTGCCATCTGATCCATTATAAAATAGCCATATCCCTGTTTTTCAACTCCTGAAGGACTCAAATACTGGACCTGAAACCTAACACTAGTCTTGAACAGAATAGTCCTTCTCAAGAGATTTAGATGAGTATAAATTTGAAAGTAAAGAGTAGGGAGTATTTCTCTGGATGGCTTGAATATTTTTTAAAGGACCTTCTTTGAAGCCACTGATAATGTTAGAATAAGTCTGGAGGGAGATAGATTAGTGGTGAGAAGGTAGGTGAGCTTTCTTTCATCTAGGACGTTTGCCTTTTCCCTGGCCAAAGGCCCCATATGACTGTGACATTTCTAGTGATTGCCACCATTTACTGGGTGGTGTAGGGTTATACAAACGTTCTGTGTAAATCTGAGTATGTACCCACATTTGTGGGTGTGTATGCATGTTTGTGCATCTATAACTACTTGGCCTCAAAGTCTTTTAAAGTACAGACAGTCAAAAAGCCTGAGACTGAATTAATTTAAGTCTTTGCAGGTTTCTCTAAACTGTGTAGATTGAACCAATAATGAAGTGAACTGATGTTCACTTTTTAAACCAGAAAGGCAGGAGGACCCCTGCAGTGGCCCATACCAGTAGCCGGGGGGTGCTAGAGCACACCTCCCGGTCTGCTGGCCACTGCCAAGGGCACCTGAATGCAGGCAAGCAGGGCTCATCCTTGATTGGCTGCCCAGCACACCCCCCTACCCCCCAACCTCTTGCTGTGCCTCCTTCCAGGAGAAATAGTCCCTCCAGCCTGGGTCTTGCTGGATCCTCAAGCCTCAGAGGGATTTACCCCCCACCCCACCCCCATGCTGGAGGGATGCACTTTGCCCTAGCTCCCCTAGCCTCTTAGAGGCAGGACAGAGCAGTGCAGCTGGCAAGCAGGTGAGACTAAGGGATCTGAGCCCTGCTCTCTACGCTTCAGGGGGGAGGAGGAGTGGAAAACCTGGTACGGGGAGCTTTCCCCTTCCCATGCCTTACAGACCCTAGCTGCAGGGCTGGTGCTGGCTGGATGGCTGTTCCCCTACCCTCCAGCCCCTCAAAGGCAAGGACACCTGGCAGGGGTGGGAGTAGGGTTAAGGTAATTCCAACCTGGCTTGAGGGTCTGTGGAGTGGGGAGGTAAGCCCCACAGAAGGTGCATTCCCTTCTCTTATGCTGTTCAGACCTGGGCTAGGGGAGCTTGGGGTTGGTTCCCCTGCCCCACATCCTACTGGGCTGCTAGGCAGAGGTCAAAGAGCAAAGGCTTTGTCTCAGCTCTGTGAAAGCAGGTGGGTGGGGCCAGCTCTGCTTTCTGCAAAGCATCCTGGGATGCTGCAGGACTGAGAGGTAACTTGAGTTGGGAGGGGATCAGGAACATGATGCACCATCCCTGCATGTCAGTTCTGCTCTGCAAGCTGGTGCTGTGGGAAAGAGATGTGTACCAAGGAGCAGACCACACTATCCTTGGAGTGCAGGAACTGCAATTCTGACAGAGTTTTACTTGAGGTGTACAAGAGAGGCCTTTGCATCATTTCCACTATATACACATCTCCTGTGTGCCAGGGTAGAGGCCTTTAGAATCTGACCCATGAGGCTGTGCTGCTGGTTTGGGCTCAGTATATCAAGTGCTGTAGGATCCCTTTATTTTTGCACCAAGCTGAATAGAATAAGAACATCAGCTCTCTTGGCTGTGTAGCATTTGTTTGCTGTCACTTCACCATTCCCTGAGTGAGGCCAGGGGCTGCAATGACTTGGAACAGATAGTTCTTGAGAGTAAAATTGTGTGGGAGGGAGGACCCCAGGGACCAGGATTGTCAGAAACCTCCCCAGTTTCAGCTATGCTACAGCTAGGTATGTTTCTTCTCTAACAAACATACAGCTGGGAGTACATTTAAAAACAGAAACAAAAATAACCCTAAAAGCAGAATGCTATCAAAACACTGAACTGAACACTCAGTTCTTCCTCTGGGAAGAAAATGAACAGTATGTGACAGATGCTGGTCATGCAGCTTAGCTCTGGAAGATGGTTGGAGCCTACCCATATGAGATCAGCGCGAGAACCCATGGAACCATAAATTATAAGTACTGTTATGACATCACCAGAAAAAAACCTGCATATGTAATATAATTTCTCAAAAATATAGATTCCCAATGTTCTAAAACAAAATCTTCAGCAAAGTATAATCACCATTCATGAGTCCCCTCCTTCACCTTCCACAAAGTCTTTTGCAATGCCTACCTCCAGGTGGACTCCATGCAGCTCTTTGGGGGTGAGTCCTTTCTCACCAGTCCTGGCCACATGTGCACAAGGTGTCCTTCACAAGGCTCATGTAACATTGACCCTACAGGGTGGATATAAGCTACTCTCCTTCCCCTCTGCTCCTAACTCCCCTGTGAAAACATCCTCAAATGAGGCTTTGCACAATGCTCATGTGACACTGATCCTATTAGTGCAGGGGTGGAGGGGGCTTCTTCCTCTGCTGCTAATCCTCACTCCCTCATGAAAACCTCCCTCTTGCACAAGTCCTTGTATGAGGTGCCTTTTGGATACTACCAGTGTCATCGGGGGGGGGGGGGAGCTGTGTGCTGTTCCCCTCTTCCTCTGTCACCACCCCTTGCACAAGAATCCTTTTGCAAATACCCCCTTGTTTCATGAGGCCAGACCTAGGCTGAATTGAGGCAGACAGAGCCCCTGCTCAAAGCTACCCGGCTCCTGCCACTCCCCTTTCCCCAGCAATGAAACACGCAGCCCTATTCTCTTTGGATTTGTTTTTTTAATTGAAAAGTGATTAGAATATGAGCACCAACCTTACCCACCTTATTACATTTGTTAGCTTGTACATTTGTGTCAGTGATTGCTCCCTTTCCAGTACTGTGAAAGTTCCGTGCGGTCCACAGAATAACAGTGTATTTTCCTATACCCAAGTAAAACACTCATATTATTGCCAAACAGTTTTGCCTTGTTAACATTTGAAAAATACATTACATTTGAAAGATATATGGCACAACTATTTTTCCCTTGTTTCAAGTCAGCCGGCTTTTGCCTGTGCAGTTTTGGCCTCCTGGAAGGCATAAACATTGTAGTGATGTCAGATAAACTCCCTCCAGATGGACCATGAGATATGCTTTCTCATTCACAAAGACATCTCTAGTTTAAAAAAGAAAACCAGAGAAATGAGAATGGACAGTCCCATGGGTAGAGCGGGATTGCCATAGTGTGCATAGAAACTGTAGAGAAGCGGGACTGGAAGGGACCCCCCAGCAGTCACATCCAGTCCTAGCCCTGCCTGAAGCAGTTTCAGGCCTGTGCAAACCGGCTCAGACAAACCCCATGTCTGAACTTTGAGCAGCACAACAGAGCACTAACACTACCCCTGCCCCAGGGAAAGCAGGGGGCCACAGCAGCCAGGGTGCTGCAGCTGCTGTGAAAGGCTATTAAAAATAGACCCCATGCAGAGGTCCTACCCTTGCTACAGAGGAAGGCAAAACCCCCCAGTCGAGACCGTTCTGAGGAGGGGGAAAATCCTCCCTGACCCCAAATCTGATATGGGTCTGAGGAAGGTTTAAAAACCCATGCATCTCATGCATGTCTAGGTTGTTCTCCCTGTCAGGCCAAAGTCAGGCCAAGTTTCACCTTCCTGCCCCACTCTGTATGACCAGCAGATATCAGAGCCAAATCCCACCTCTTTAGTGCTATTGAATATTGTGTATGCCTGAGGGGAGAAATGCCAGTCACTGCACACAGCAGGAAGACTGGAGGCAGATGCCTTTGTAGTGCTACAGCCCTCACAGCGAAAAAGGCTTCCAAAATGAGTTTAATAGAAATTAATCAACCCACCCTTTTTGTCCTTTATAGAAATGGAGTGTATGGGACAGGCCCTAGAGGGAGGCTGGATCAGACCAGACCTACTGCCATCCAGCTGCCTGATATGGTCCAGCCCCCTTGTACCTCAGAGACCCCTTTTGTGCCCCACCTTGGTCCCTGCACAAAGCTGAGTTCCTTTGGGGTGCTGAAAGAAGTGACTTTGTTATGTGATTGGCTCCCTGAAAGCATTTTACAAGCATGCCCTGACAGAAGTGCCGTAATGAGGGTTCATGTAAGGCACTCCAAACCAGAGCTTGATCCCCCACCAGTCCAGATCCAAGACAGCATCACACAAAATAACACTGGTGTGGCTGCAAAGAAATGCCCCATGCATAAGGGGTGGAGCAGGCCTTCACCCCCCACCAAATGCATACAAAGTAATACTGTATGTATATCACAGTTAAGCTGACTATACTCTGTTGTTGGCTAGTAGTGGGATTCCACCCCTGCAATCACAGTAGTGAGACCCAGCTCCAGTCCGGAAGGAAATCATGGTAGACGATACAGCTCAGAGGTAGCAGAAGCACTTGGAGGGGTGGGAGCAGTGATGGTGTTTGCATACAATAGCAGAATCTATGGATGCTGCAGCCACTTTCTCTTTTCCTGTCTTCTAGGTAGTAGCATGTCCTAGAAGAGGGGCGACGCTGTTAGAAATGCCCTAAGATGGCACTCACAGCCAGCACTGTTCAACAGCAGCCTCTCCCTGCCCCTGGCTCCAGTTAATCCCTGTGCCTGCCCAGAGGGACATGGTGCAGTGCAGGAGCACAGGCGATACCCAATGGAGGCTCATGCTTCCCCACAGAGCATTCATTCTGAAGCTGGAGGCACACCCAAGTCCCCTCCCCAACCCCAAGCATGATAGTATATTCACCCAGCCTCATACACAAGCCTGGGGGTTTGGACCCACAGGCTGTAATTCATTGGTAGTGCCTGCAGGGAGAAATCAAGACAACCCATGATGTTGAATATCCATGCCAGAGCCAAGCACACGGGAGGGGTGGGGACCGGACCTGGTATACCCATCCCAAAACCAGGCGCATCTCAGCACTGGGCACTGGTGCCCTGTACAACTAGCCCCCAGTGCCCACCCCAAATCCAGCTGTATCTCACCCCTTGTACAACTAGCCCTCAGTGCTCCAGCCCAGAGGCAGTGGGATCTCAGCCCCTTGTTACATGTGGCTGTGATGCCCCACCCCACAGCCACCCACATAGCTGGCTTCTTTACCTGTGCTGCATTACTGGTAGCCACCTCCAGATTGTTTTTGACAGAAGGTGAAACACTGACTAGTTTAGGTCAGTCTGGCTGGAGGAGCTGTTGAAGACAACGGTCTTTACCTGGCTGGTTTCCAAGTTGTCAAGGCCAGGGTGGCTAGAGACTATCTATGTATGCCCAGGCATTGGGGAAGCAGCTGCAGCCTGTGAGGAACTGGAAGCTGCAGGAGACAGGGGTGGAAATTTAGGTAGATGTGGACTTCCCCTCCCTCCCACAAGCATTGGCTAAACCACACCTGGGACAAGACCCATGTCCTCTCCTCCCCTCTTTGGGGAAGAACCCAGCTCCAGCTTTCACTCCATTGCTTATGTGGAATGGAGAAAAGTGGCAGGACATCGTTTGTTGTAGGAGATACTGCTGCGGTCTGCTCCATGGTGTTTGGGTAGGACTGGTGGCTGTGTGTGCCGTTGCCATAGCTGTCCAAAATGTATCCCTATTGCTATCACCACTGTTATCAGCACTACAAAGCAGACTGGGAAGGAAAACAGTTGTAAGAATAGCAAGTGCAGCATAAGCTGCATGGAGCCACCTCCCTTCCATTCCCCACATCTGGATTTCTTGTCCCAAATCCCACAGCCAGGATCCAGAAGGGACCCTGAGGGCACACCCAGCTGAACCACTGACCCATAGAGCAGCAAGGGGAGCAGCCAGCTGAGCCCTACCAATGCATATATATGTGGATTTGAGCCATAAGCAGCATTTGTTGTGCCCTGAAGTGTAAGCAGTTCCATTCTCAGGATCCTCTCTGGTCTCTGTGGGAAAGATGTGCAATGACTGCTCTGTCCCGGCATCTGGGCTCCCAGCCCGCCCTGCTCTCAGCTCCCAAAGAAACCAGGCATATGGGCCTGCAGCCACCCTCCTCTCCTCCGCAATCCTGACAGGGTCTACAGGAAGGCACCAAGGGTCCCAGCACGGGTCCCTATCCCAGCCTGGGCTGCAGCCAACACCCAGTGCTTCTGGGGGAGACTTAAAACCCTCTGGCCCTTGGGGCAGCCAGTCAGAGCCCCAGGCTGAGCACAAGTATCACGACACCCAGGTGTTGCCCTGCCATGTGTATTGACTCCCTGAAGTCTGAGTTCTTGGTGCAATGGACCGAGGTCTCTATGGGAAGAAAGACGCGGGGTGACTGGTCCCTCCCTGCCCGAAGATTACCCAGGCGGCCGGCTTCAAGCTCTCCCCTCCCCCGGGAGGAGCTAGCTGCATCACAGCCCCGGGAAGGGTCCGCTGGAAACGCCCCGACACGCGCGCACAACCCCGAGCATCCGGGCTGGCCCTGCGCTTGTCTCCCGGCTTCCCCCTCCCTCACCACTCCTCGGCTCGGCTCGGCTCCTCTCCGCTCCCGCTATCTCGTTTGTTTGCTATAGCGGGCTCGCCTGGGATTGGCACAGCGCTTTGCAGAAATGTAATCACCTTATTGGCTCTCGGGCCCTTCTGCCCCTGCCATTGGATGAGGGTCCGTGACGCGCTTCTGGCTGCTGTCTTAGTCTGTGTGCGCGCGCCGCGCTGGTCCAGCCCGTCTGGCTGCAGATGCTTGGAGTCCGCGCTCCGGCTGCGCTGCTTTGCGTTTGGGTGGAGCCTTTAGCCGCCTGTAGTGATACTGGTTACCAGAACGGGGCCAGGAGGTCATGTTAGGATGGATCTTGGGTGGAGGTTTCCTTTAGAGCCACGGGGGCATTGGCTGCCTGCTGGAACAGGTGGGCATGTATCTCCTAGGTTCCTACCTTTGCAGACCACTGTAGAGCCTCCCTTCCTCATCTTTAGGTTTTGTTTTCCCTGCTCCCTTCTCCCCCCAACCCTCTACCTTTTATTTTCGTAATTTCCACCTACTTACATTCTCACTGTCATCCTGTCACACTTAGCTTCTCCCATGTCTTGAAGTCTCAGAACAGCAGAGCCCAGGGGACTCCCTATGCCTGAAAAAGAGTGACTGCACTTGAAATCTTGCTAAGAACCTTTTTCCAGCTCCTCTAGGTCTGATAAAAGATACCACATCTACCCAAAGAGCCTTGTTTGCCTTTGCAGAGCTCTTGAAATTGTTTAGATTCTAGTCTTTTCTGTTTTCTGCTTGTGGCATACAAGAGCTTTGCTTTCTGATGGCTGAAATGCTTCGGTTCAGCTGAAGTCATTGAACTCAGAATAACAGTATCTTGCATGAAATGTCTATGATAGTATATAGGAAGCCAGGCTAGATAAAGTAGTGGTTTCTGATAAAATAGTTAAAAAATTTTTTTTTTTTAAATTAGCCTCTAATTAGCAAAACTAGTCCCGGCTGACAGTGTGATATGTAATTGATTCCTGCTAATGTGATGATAAAAAAAATCAGTATATGTACTGTCAGTGAAGGCTTTCACCTCTTATGCTATAAAATATCACTATAGGATTAAAAGCATTATTGGGGGCCAAGATATAAGGTGTTTAGGGAATAGATAAAGACGAGATCGGGGAGCAGACTTGCAGATTTTACAAAAGGAAGTAAAAACAAGCTAAAATTTATCAGAAAATGTAACAGGATTGTTGGTTGCAGCCATGTTGGTCTGAGGATATAGGCAGACAAGGTTCTTTGGGTAAATCTGGTATCTTTTATTAGACCAGCTAAACAGTTGTGGAAAAAATCATTTATCCAAAGAACCTTGTCTGTTGGAAAATGTAAGTGTTTGATATAAGTGTAGCAGGAACTTGTCTCTGGCAGTTGATAACCTGAGAGCTGGAAATCTCATAGAATGTGGGGACCCACTGTGACCTGTTGTACATCTTTTGACTTCAGTTGTTGCAGTGGGATAGAATTTGATCTTTCGAGATTTGCAATAATGCAACAATGACTGGAATTAAACATAGTGAGAGGAGAGTGTCCCTAAGACATGTATTGAATTTTCTTTAGGAGATCAAGGAGAGAGAAAAATAAAGCTGCAATCAGAGTAGAACAAGCAAATGGAGCCTGAGAAGAAAAACAGGTTTTTAAGATTTATTTTACCCAAAGAAAATGAAACTACTTCACTGAAGCATGCTTGCGTGGGAATTCAGTACTATCTTCTGGGTAAAACGAGATCTTTCATGTAGTTTAAAAGAAACTTCAAAGCTTTCTTTTCTGCTCCTAGAACAGAGCTGTACACCTGGAAGGAAAGGTGAAAAGATTAGAGATGTTTTGGAGCCTAAAACCTTTGTTATAAAACTTCAGTCTTATACTTTTATCAGTTATTTGACAACCAGAATAAAAATGTATACCTCTTTTAAATGAAGATATTTTTCTTAACTGTTACTTTAAATGTTTTAAGAACAATCTTGCCCATTCATTCCTTAGTTCAATTTGTTTTATAGCAAAATCCTTTTTTCCCTCTCACCATTTTTAATTTGGCTGATTGATTACTTTAAAGCTGTGTTTCTTATCCATTTTCTACAGTTGGTTAGAAAATTCTGTTTTGTTTCAAAAAGAAAATTCTCGTTAAAGTTTTGAGTCTTTGAAAAACCTTGACACTTTCCAAAGTACATCTGGTATGTGGAAGGAATACACGATCTCCCTACCACACCCCCACCATTGGTCCCAAAAAAACCAAACAAACAAACCCAGAATTTTCTGTTGGCCCTTGTTTTTAGCCATTTATAAAGATACAGTGTGCACTTCATGTTAACATTCAAGCTGATCTGTTCTGACAACGTCTCTTTCTGGAAGATAAAACCAGCTGTCATTTTCTAGGTTGATTGTATTTTTGGACTACTGGTCTTGGTAGCGTACCTTTAAACATTGCCATGAGTCTGAGCAGCAACTTGAAAGAACCTTCCTGCCAGAACCTTAAGTGAAAGTACTAGAATTATTTGTTGACAATGGGCAGGCTGTTAGATATGGCATTTCCACCGTTACACACAGGCTATATTTGTGAGATCATCAGTACTTATGCACACTTTCTTTTCAAACAAAAGCCCAACAGCCTGTGGCTGTGGAATGGATTCATAGGAACAGGTGTGGGGGAGCAATGTATTAGAGTTATTTCAGCGTACGATATCATCAGCAGTGAAGTGCATGTAGTATGAGGTCTTTCACTGTCCAAAGACTTTAGTCTTTCACCAGCGAGCAGTGAATATTTTCTGTTTTTCATTATAGGCAAGTTAATAGCCATCAGGTTTCAGAACTTTTTCTCTATGGTCTGAAGTTTAATTTTGTAATTTAATTGTGAAAAAATGTATCCAGAAAGATAATTGTGCAGAACTACATGATCTAGTGCAACTTTTTGCATCATATCTTTAATTGACAAAGTTTTAAGATGGCAGGCAGTTCTAATTATACTTTGCAATATAAACAAAAATATTGAGACAGTCTTATCTCTGGCATATTGTCACTTAGTCTAGGGATGCATTTGGCTCACTTTATTTTCCTTCAGAGATTACAGAGGATTTAGGAAGAGGGTTGTAAAAAGAGAGAAGATGACATTTTGAAGTTCATTATTATTTTTGAATGCAAGCTCATACTGTTCCTGCAACATCCGGCTAGAAATACACATTTTATGACCAGCAGTGAAGTCTGAGCAACCAAAAAAAAAAAAAAAAAAGAACAATTTCTTCAAGAAGTCACTGGTGGTAATTTTAAATGATTTAAATCAGACTTGGTAAAAAAACTTTTTAATATAGTGGATATTATACAAGGCAATTTTATCATCCCACTTTGACCCCTGGTTAAAAGCTCTAGTAATTGAGTTTTCTGAAGACTGTTCAACCCTTAACTATGTCCAAGAAGGCAAAAGAATTTATTAAGGCTTCTTAATCTCTGATAATGGCAGTGTAAACTACGTCTAGTGAAGAGTATACACTCTCCTAACTTTCAAATCCACTCCCTCCATAGATTTGCAGCTCTTATTTGTAAAGCAGTAGTAGATAAATGCTTCCACCAGAATTGCTGTCTTCTGTTCTGCTGCTACTCCTTTAGGGGAAATGTATTCAGTATTATCCATTGCTTTCTTAACATGTACAGGCTTATCCCTCAAATAAAGTAGATTGGGAAGAAAAATGTGATGCCTAGCAGAATAACTTTGTAGCATTGTATAATATATATGACTTGCTGTGGAGTTGCTTCAAAATGTTCACTTGTCTTGTTTTTGTTCATCTGAATTCTGCGTAATGAATTATATTTGAATTATATTAAGGTGCTATAGAGTTATATCATACTTTTTCCCACTGATCTTGATTTATACCTGTGGCTGAATGGGTATATTATCATAGATGTGTTTGTTGGCACCACAGATTGTGCAACAAACAGTTATGGGGCATGTAAGTGTACATTTATTTGAAAAAGCATCACGTTCTTCCTTGAGGTGGAATTACTGGGACCTACTGTTAGTGATGCCCAGTTCTGTCAATATTGCTAAATAAAGAAAAAAAATCCTTCTAATTGGGTTTGTGCCAGTGTCATTTTCTCTGATTTTGCCACCAGAGGCTCTTGACCTAATTGATCAACGGTTCCTTCTTTCCAACTGTCTTCTCTATTTTTTGATTTAATTCTGTTTTGTTTTTGTTAAAACCTACTGGTACCTTATGACAATGTTTGGAAGATATTTATTTTGAGATGCACTTTGGTTATCATTTATAAATATTACAATTTTGTTGCACTGTTTGCAAACAAGTAGGCATTTTTCCCTAGAAATTTATCCTCTGGATTTTACCATTTTATCTTTTGGATATAATTCTCTGCACATGGCATTATATCCACCAGTGTTAATTATAATGTCACAAACGAGCTTGAACTTAGATGAGGTCTTATATCCAAGTAAATCCCACACAGACCTTGCATGTACAGTAATCAGAATAGTAAGTATTAAGCAGAATTAACTGTTAATAGCTTTTTTCATTAATACCCTTTTGCTTCCTGTGGCTTGTAGATTTCACTGTGTGAAATAAATGTTCATCTTGCACAGATAAAAACAGTAAAGGCCCAGGGCCTCCAGAGAAAATGGTGAACGCAAAATAAATGCCTGGAGTAGATCTAGGTTTTTTTGACATCTCATTATTTGCTTTTTCTGCCTCTGTCCATATGTTTTCTGACTGCAGGTGTAAATGATGCAAATATTTTTCAAATTCAGTACTGATCTAAAGTAGCACTTCCATGGAGCCTCCATCTGGGTACTGTAGGTTGAATACAGCCCGTTTTGTATGAGGAATATATGTGGGATTGTGGTTCATCAGACGTTGTATTTCAGGATTAATATGGGCTACCTGCCAGCAGGCTGCAGTGAGAAAATACCAGATGTTAATGATCTAAAATTGTGAAAATGCCAAATTTGTAAAAAGGAGCCCAGGGTTTGGACAGATGAGAGATTAAAAATTAAAGTTGATCCTTACTGTAATAATGTTCTCATCCATAAATCTTCCAGTTTATTTTCTGTTCTCTACCAAATTCCTTCACAAATGAAATCTGACTTCATGTATTGCAGGCAGAAGCAACAAATTAACAGCCTACATCAGAAGATAAGGGAGAATGAAATAAGAGCTCAGTGTGCCAGACTGAGCCATTTTGTGAATTGTGAAGAGTCTTTCATGACTAATTTACAGGTAGGATAGATATCTTTATTTTAGTGAAGTGTTGTGTTACATTTTAATTGAATGCTTCAGAAATACTCAATGGTATGTATGTTCAGATTTCACCAACGGTCAAAAAGTAAAGTTACCACAAATGATTCATTGCCTATGAAGTTGCATAATGGATGTACTTTGCATACTTTTTAGAATGTTTTATTAACATGAATGTTCCAAGTGACTGCAGAAATTTGGAGGCAGCAGAGGGGGAAGACCTTGCCAGACATTTTTCAATTAAGTACTTTCATAATAAATATATTAAGCTGAATTGTTCCAGTTGAATATATTTGAAACCTAAGGAAAGTGCATGTTGTGGAAGATGAGTTTAGGGGATTGTAACAAAAGCTATCTGGCAGCGCAGGCTATAAAACAGGATGCAGGGAATGGTTGCAGGGAGCTGAAAGAACTGCAGCACTTTGAATGAATAAAGGTGATATGGGAAGCCTTGAGGAGGTATTGTAGCAGTGAAAGTGTGGCATCCTGGCATGTGCAAGTCTCCCTAGATTTCTAGACAGGTACTCTGGTTGCTAACCTGGGCTGAAGCCTGTGATGGTGTTGTGCCTTCATTATAGTTCATATCTGTGCTAGCTGGATTAAACCCAAGTATAAGTAGACCTACATGTAGGTTTTGACCTTTGCACTGAAGCTATAGATGTACTGGAGTACTGCATCCAGTTCTGGGCACCCCACTTCAAGAGGGATGTGGACAACATCGAGAGAGTCCAGAGGAGGGCTATGCGCGTGATCTGGAGACAGGGCAGACCCGACAATGAGAGGCTATGGGACCTGAACCTGTTCAACCTTCACAAGAGACGACTGAGGGGGGACCTTATTACGGTCTATAAACTCACTGGGGGGACCAGAAGGGTTTGGGGGACACCTTGTTTCCCTCAGTGCCCCCCGGGATAACAAGGAATAATGGCCACAAGTTGTTGGAGTGTAGGTTTAGATTAGACATCAGTAAGAACTACTTCACAGTTAGGGCAGCTAGGATCTGGAACCAACTTTCAAGGGAAGTGGTGCTGGCTCCTACCCTGGGGGGTCTTTAAGAAGCAGCTTGATGCCTTCCTGACTGGGGTCAGTTGAGTCCAGTTTTCCTCCTGCCCAGGCAGGGGGTCGGACTTGAAGATCTACAAAGTCCCTTCCAACCCTACTTCTATGATGTAGCGGAGAAGGAGACAAAAATTAAATTCTAAAGGCAAGTATATGAAGAAATTCTCCTGTGCTGTCCTTCTGCTATCACCTTAAACTTCTTGTCATTTAACATTTAACCCGATCCTTAGCTCAGGTCCCTCAGCATAATTCCATCTATTTGAGTCCAACATCCAGCCCGTGGTACCATTCAGCTCAGGTACCTAGTGCAAGCTGGGGGGTGGGGCTAGGGTCAAAGACTGCTATAGAATTTGGGGCCTTGGGATGCCACCGGATATGGCACTGGGTAGGTTTGGGTGGAGAGAAATTGGGGGGAGCAGTAGCTGTGTGCTGGATCAGACCTGGGATGGGCTTGACACCTTTGCGCTAGATCATTGGAAATATGCCAGCAGATGCCAACTGAGGATCTGGTCTAGGGTGTATCTGATAGGGCTGTGCGAAGCTTCGTTATCGATTCTGAGAGATCTGAAGATTCAGAAGGCTTGCAGGAAACAGAAACTGAGAAGAGGGAGGGGGCTGGGGTGATCTTCCATATATGGAAAAGGCTGGAGGGGGGCAAAAGATTGCTCTGATAGTGACGTCTGTAGCTGGCCAGTGACTGTGATCTTTCTCTGAATTCCCTTCCAATCACAGTGCTCAGGGGGAGGGACGTAAAAACAACATATCAAGCTGTGTCTGAAGTGATCTGTGCCTTTTGTGAGCAGTGTCTCTCTTGGACCAGTTGCATCTGAAAGGCTGTGGCTCACTATCTAGTCTCTTGCTAGCTAGCCTCTCTTCTTTTAAATTGTATCCAATCCTTTCCTACTTACCCTTGCCTAAAATCCCTATTGGAATCCCTGTCCATTCCTTTCAAACTATTCTTCCCACAGCCTCCTCTTATTTGTTCTTGTTAGTCTGTCTTGATTCTTTCCCCCCACAAAAAGAAATCTTTGTTTTCCCTGACAGTGTGTCATCACTGTGCAGGAAAGCACAACATCCATTGCACGCACACACATTTTGCAGCACACCAAACATTATGAAGCATGCTGAAAAATCAGGTGCCAGGTCTTCTGGCAAGGTGGAAGAGTGGGCAGAGGGACACTCCAAGGAAGATCATAATGGCCATGAACCGCGTGGTGCAGGGGTGGCTCATTGGGTAGGGCGAGTTTACCCGCTGGTCCATGGTCATCGACAACAGGGCCAATATGGTCAAGGCGATCCATGATCTGCTGTGTATCACACAAGTTACACCTCGTAGTGAGGGATGCCTTGGAGGGGGACAGGGCTGTCAGTGACAGCGCCATCACTACCAGCCAGCTTATTTCAAAATGCAGGAAGGTGGCAGGCTACTTTAACCGCAGCATCAAGGGGGGGCAAGATGCTGCAGAACAAACAGACAGAGCTGAGCATCTGACAGCACAAAATCGTGCAGGATGTGGAGACTTGGTGAAACTCCACATACCTAAGGCTCGTTGAAAAACAGAAGGCCATCTATGAGATGGCATTGGTCAGGGAAATTGGGGTCAGTAGCCCCCTTAACAAAACAGAGTGGGATATCTTCTCCCAGATCTTGGTGGTCCTCAAGCCATTCCTTAAAGCCACTGAGAGCCTCTGCACTGGCAATGTCCTCTGTAGCCAGGTGACCCCTATAGTGAAGTAGCTTGAGAATGAAATGGAGATGTTCTTGAAGTACCCTGGTTCTTCTCTTCCATCACCAGTGTGGGCCAAGGGCATGGCTTTAATGTTGGGGTCCAGATGCGCCAGACCCCACCATCAGGCAGGTAGTGCTGGGGCCTTGGTGGCTACCTATCTCACTGAGGATGTGGAGCCGCTGCACTGCCACCCTTTGCCTATTGGGCAACCCGTAGCCAAGTGTGGCAGGATCTGGCCACGGTTGCCCAGGAACACCTGTCCTGTCCACTGACCAGTGTTCCAAGTAAGAGAGGGTTCAGCATTGCTGGAGATGTTGTGACACCTTACTGTACCTCCCTGGGTCCTGGTCTGGTAGAGCAGCTGGTGTTCCTCAACGTGAACCTCCTGAGGTTCCCCAAGCTCCGCGTGCAGACAGAGTGCCACCCTCCTCGCTCTGCACCTTTTTGGGTTTTTTTATTTGCTTTCAGCACCTTGAGGTGCACTTTCACAGAAACTCCTCCACAACTGTGCCTGAAATCCAGCAGGCCTCATGCCCGCATGAGGGGCTACCATCCCTGCTGCTTTCGTCGTGCTGTGCCATAATGCACACAAGTGATATGAGTTCTGCTTTCAACAGTTTGAGGGGCATTTTCACAGAACCCCCTGCACCTATCTCCTTCAAACTTGGCAGGCTTCATGCCCTCAAAAGGGGCTACCATTCCTGCTGTTTTCATCCAAATCTGCAAAAAAAAAAAAGACCAAGTTATAGGTATTTTAGTGATTCCGCATTATAGTCTATGGCCGAATCTCCAAATCAAATCACTGTCTCTCTGAATCAGTCGAATCTGAATCGAATACTTGCTGCTTCACACAGGCCTAATATCCGAACCCACAGGAAGGAAACTTTGAATGCCAGCCATCTGCTCTGCAGCACGTTACTCTTTGACTTTTGAATATGTCTGTAATAAATGTGCATTGGGTCAAATGGAAACATAGTGCAGCATTAACTATTTTTAAGCACATATGGAAGGTATAGAAGACTGTTCCAACACATAAACCTAATAATTTTAGTGTATATTAGTTCCTCTTAGGAATTGGGTGAATGAGACTGTTTCTGAAAGAATAAAGTATTGGTGTATCTTTTAAATACGTCAGTTCCCAGCTCTCCCCTCCCCCACATCGCAACTTGAAATCATTGACATATGTAATAATGTATATTAATTAAATGTATTGTAAATACATGAAGCTTTTCATGATTTAATTGTATTTTAAAAGCAGTTTTTGAGTTTCAGCTTTAAGCTGTTTATTCATTCTCTGCTATTGGAGATTTTCTTAATGGCATTCCTCATAGATGGTTTTAATCCCTATAAATGTTAAATGATTTGCAGTATTTTTTGCCTAAGGGGCATTATCAGTTCAAAATTCATCTTTTCAAGTATACCAGATGGCCTTTTAAACTTCTCTTTGTCAGACTATTGCAAGAGAGGCTTTTTTCCTTCTTAAACTCCCATTACTTTTTGTCACTCCTGCAATCCCAAGCTGCTCTCACCATAAAGAATGAAAAATTATTTTCACTCTTAAGATTTGGAAGGCAACCTGCTTCAACAGACAGGATACAAGAGAAGAAGCTTCACATCTAGTTTTACCTCTGCCACTTGGCAACATCTTGGGCAAGTTGCTTTGCTTCTCTTTACATCAATTTCACCATTAATTGTATATAGATCATAATGCCTACTTCTTCATAAAACTGAAGAGAGCTAAGAATCGCAACATTGTGTTCATAACCACCTGATTTAGGTGGTTCTGAACAAAAGGTTCAAGTGGCTATACTGCTGCAGTGGGATAATGATTTAGTTTGGAAACACTGCAGAATTGTTTGCTCTCGGAAAGGAAATCTAATTTGGTTCCACAGGCTGTCCCCAGATGAGTGCCAGTGTCCACTTTGTGGTGCTGCAGACCTGTCTGCGGTGCCACACCCCACACGTGCAGGTGTTCCCTGTGCTGCTACCTTGCGGCATGAAGGGGTTTTTTTGACCCTCGGACATCCCAGGGTCAAAAAAACACACCAAAAAAAAGCAGGACAACACACGTGACAGTGGTACACGCTGTCCAAAACTGAAGCCTGGCCGCCTGGAGCCACACTCCAGCTGCTAGCCAGGCTCCCAGCTGCAGGAGTGCCATGGCTGCAGCTCCCCAAGGCTCCCAGGACCCCGGGTAAGACTGGTGGAGCCAGCAGAGTTGCTGGCCCCAGCCTTTCATATCCTGCCTGGAGCTACCTTCTGCACACAGAGTGCACGTGGCGTGGGCATTCCCTGGAAACAGGAGGTATGCCACTGCTGCTTACTTGTCCCCAGGGAAACAGAAATCTATACTTGTCCAGACATGGCCACATACTACAACTGTCTCTATTTAGGTTTTTTGTGAAGGCCATTATTCCTAATATTATGGTACAACTGCCAACTCGTTTATTTTTCTTATGTACAAAATACCATTTCTAGAAATGACTGTGGTGGTATCTTTTGTTTTGATGCTTAGAATAATGCACAGATATCAGCTGAAATGTGCCCCATTGTTTTGGCTTGTAAAAAGTATACTGCAGTATTAAGGGTCTTTTTGTTTATTTTATTATTTTTTTTAAAGCAGTTTATTTCTCATGTGCAATCTCTGTTGTGCTATCTCTCATCACAAAACATTTTATAACATATGTGCTTTTCTTTTTTGCAAGACTACTGGTTTGTTTTCCAGCCTACTAATTAAGAGGGTTTCCCTTTTTGGTTTTTTTTCCTGTCTCCTTTAGAAGCCATCTGGTAATTTCAAGTTAATGCAAGCTGCACTTTAACTCTCCTTTTTTTCTCTCTCTCTTTATAAGCAACCACAATATGAGAGCACATCACTGCAGCCTCAGTTTTCGGAAAGATCAGTATCCCACTGTGAGGCGTTTGAGCGAAAGCTTGCAGCAGTTGAGACTAAAGAATTGCAACTCAATGAGTATGTTAAACAACTTTCAAACAAATCTAGTGAGGATAAAAAGAAGATGGAAGAGAAAGTAAGTGGTTTTCACATTTAACTTCCGTGACACTGGGCTATTTTACATGTGCTCTGGGAGTGGGGAGGGGACAGCTCTTTAATTAGAGTGGCTCTGAGAGCCACTGTAATTAAAGCGTTGCCACATCTCATGTATCAGCATCCCTGCACTTAAAAATGGCACTTGAATGAAAGCTCATTTGATAAGCTTTAGTTTAAGTGACCCTGCCACCATTTTTAAGCACAGGGATGCTGATATGCGTGACACAGGAAGCTGGTGGAGCGTGGCAATTGCCGCATGACACAGGAGGCTGGTGGAACATGGCAATTGCCATGCTCCAGCAGCCTCAACTAATCGTGTCTGCTCTGATGTGCTGGAATTCCAGTGTGTCGGAGTAGCCTTGGCACTCATTTATAGGTGCCCTGTGATAGCAACAAACATAAAGTGATGCTAGAAGTAGCTGCCCTAGGTACCATTCTAGAGCAGTACGCTTGTAACCATATGCTGAAATTTTAATTTCTGTTCATTTAATTTGTTGAACAGGTTCCCTTAAGAGAGAGGTACATGCTGTTCCTCTGCTAGCCTGGAGTACTTGAGGGAGAAGGTGCAGAGTATGACTTCAGGGGAGGCTGTGGGTACACAAGAGGAGACATGGAAGGCCATGTAATCAGTGTCCTGAAAATGATGGTTATTGCAGTAGGCCTGTCCATGACTTGAACCTTCTCTGGAGAAAGAGAAGTGTTAGCATCTCTTCAGGATGGGATGCTCTGTCAGTGTTTGCTCCCAGAAAAATAAGAGATTTTTGTCAAAAATCATCTAAAAGTTTTTCTAGCATGTGTCTACAGCCCTCTGGCAGCCCCGAGGCTCCTGGCTTGAAAAACTGTACCTGGAGAAAAATATTATCTGCTAAACTCTTTTAGAACTGTTATTGGGTTCTGATCTGGCCAGTGGTGTACATGTATTTTCGGCAAGATGAATGTCCCTAGCACCCCACACAGAAATGTCAGTTACATTTAAAACATATGGTTCACATTTATCGGTAGTGCAGGTGTTTCTTATCTGGTAAGTTGCTTGGTTTCTGGGCCTGAACAGCACAGATATGCCATAAGACATAACAAAGAGAATCTTTTTCAGGCTGTTGGTGAATAAAGATTTGTTTAGGAAAGCTGCCTTGAACAAAGCAGCTATTTCATTGAGATGTCCTCTTGTATAGTTGTCAGATTCCATCAAGGTTGAATCTCTGTCTGAGATTCCTATTGGGTTAAGTCTTTGTAGTTATGTATTTGAAACTGTTTTCTTATTCCTATAGCAGATGCATAAAATAATATTCTAAAACAAACAGGGTAACTTTCCTGAGAAGATATTATCTGGCTACCTCCTTTTAGTGTGTATGTTTAATAATATGAAAACCAAAGAAAAATCTTTGTAAGAAGAATCATAAGATTGCCATAGGACATGACACTACAAGTGATTTGGATCCTAGTTGTGGCCCAGTAAGTAAAGCACAACACTGGGGCCTGGAAGGCCTTGGTTCTGTTCTGTGGCCACTGGCCTGATCGATGACTGGGAGCAAGCAGAGTCACCACTCTGCACCTCAGTTTCCTTGTCTGTGAAATGGAGGTAATGGTACTGAATTCCTTTTTAAAGTGCTTTGATGGAACACACTTATGTGAGTGCTAGATAGTTATTTTATCACACAGTCACCAGCTGGATTAGGACCCTACTAAAAGGCACATCATGAGAAAGACTTTGTGCCCAAAACAAGCAGAGTGAGAGAAAAAGTGACAATGTTACACAGCCAGTTAGCGGAAGTAAGAGTAGAGCAAAACCCTGACTACCAGTCTTCCCTCTGTCCAGTATAGCTGTTGGCCAAATTGCATGGTTTCAACCCATAGTAGTTACTTGAGATCTTTTGAATTAAATATTTAAAGTAATTTAATAAAAAGGTAGAGTCATATACATTAAAGGCTAATGTGCCACAATTCAAAGAATACTAACCTAAGCTTGGAAAAATATACCAGTTTCTAATATGAACTTAGAAAGAGATACCTGAGTTTCCTTTCCTGAGGAGCAGTAGGAACAAAGCTTGCAGTTTTACTGCCTTGGGGAAGGCACTTTTGCACTAGTCCAAGAAACAGTTCTTTGCTACTGGTTTTTGTCTCCAGAGTCCTGTGAAATGTAGCAGCCAAGTGCATACTCATTTACAGAAGAGCTGTTTCTAGCACTTTTTGGATACTTCTACAATCAGAATTAAAAATTAAAAGTTTAAATAAGCATTTTCAACTCTTAAGACATGGGAGGTAAAAAAACAAAACAAAACTGGCTTCAGATGCTTCAAGACTGCATACTTATTTAAACATCATTGAATTCAACCAAAATAAATGACCGTTTCATTTAATTTTCTGTAATAGTTAATCCTTACTTCTGGCTTGAAATATAGCTTTGTAGATCAGCTGGTTTTGAGGCTTGTGACACTGATATCCAGATTATCCTATACAGATATTTTCTGTCATAATCAGAATATATAATTTTCTTCCCTTTTAGCTTAAAACTAGAGACAGATACATAAATAGCCTGAAAAAGAAATGCCAGAAAGAGTCAGAACAAAACAAAGAGAAACAGAGGCGAATTGAAACCTTAGAAAAATATCTGGCTGACCTGCCAACACTGGATGACATAGAAAGTCAGAGTAAGCAGGTAAGCAGAGTTTTCTAGTTGTAATACTACTTAAGATGTACAGATTTAAAAATAGTCCATGACATCCATTGTTGATTGTTTTGTAGTTCCTCTTGCTTTCATTCCAATGTGTATCACTATTTTTGTTACTTGGCTAGAGAGAGAACTATTTTAAATCTTAAAAAATGCTTTTACAGTGTAACAAGGATATTTATAGTGAAGTTAAGTGCACAATAGTTGAAAATTTAGTGATGAGACTGATGTGTAGTCAGAAGATAACTGTAAAGCTGGGGCTTGTAGGAAGCATTTTTAATATAAAATGTATCATTTATGTCTGACTGTCTGATATCATGCTTTAGCTGCAAATTCTGGAAGAGAAGAACAAGCAGCTCCAAGAAACAGTGGCGGATTTGGAGAAGAAGCTTGGAGAAGCTAGAGCACAATGCAGGGAAAAAGAGCTGCAACTAGTGTGTCAGAAAAAAAAAGAAAAAGAATTGGTTTCAACAGTACAGAGGTATGAATACCTACTTGATTGGCACCCTAGGAATGGTTTAGAGCAGTGGTTTTCAACTGGTTTTTTTTTTTTTGGAATGCGACCTATTTGTAAACTTTGGCCAGTCCTGACCCAATAAATAATTTTAGTAGAAAACAACCCCCTAGCTCTGCTGATGCTCCTCACTCCCAACCCACAACCTCCAGGCCTCAGCGTGTGGGGCTGGGGGTGTTTAGGTGGCAAGGAGGGGCACATGCCCTCTGAGATTTGTGCGGGAACAGGGCTGCAGCCTGCAGCCAGGTCTTTGGGATGCACAGGCTCTGCACTGCAATCCAGATCACCTGTAGTATCATATTGCCTGGCCCCTTATTCCTGCCCCCTGTGGTGGGGCTCATGAAAGAGCTTTGCAGAATAACTGATGTCAGCAAATTGCTCCTACCCTAGGAGAACATTCTCTGGTCTCCTGCAGCTCATTCCAAGTCCGTGCATGCCAGCACTTACCCTGCTTCACCATTCTTCACATAAATGCCTTTTATTACTGTGACAATCCTGCTTTCTAATTTAGAAACCAGAGACCACTTCAACTAGTCCTGGGCTTTCTGGGAAGATTAAATGATCCCCTGTAGATTACACAGGCACAAATAAAAAGGTGTATCCGTTGTAAGCTGGAAACAATGTGCCCAATGATCTGACTGGCTAGACGTCCCAATCAGCTAGCTTTTCATCATGGAAACATTTTTAGGCAGCTGTCCTAGGGTGCGTGGCCAAGCCAGTGAGGGGCACTGAACTGAAGTGACACCCACCAGAAACAAGTGAAAACGATCCTGTTTTTTATAACCTCTCCTTTTTACTCTTTACCACACATCACTGCAAATTACATTTTCTCCCTATTATTTTTAACGTAAACTTTTAAGCGGCACTAGGAATCTAACCTACATCATGACAGCATTGTCAGTAATCCAGCTAGAATTTTTCCATGGAAATGTGTCCCATTCTTTTACAAGCATGTAAGGTCAATGCCAGGGCACCAGCTGCAGATAAATCTCCCAGGAAAACAACCTCCATTGTCTGTGACAAAAGGTAGGAGATGGAGTTGGGACTTTGAAGTATCTCTGTGGTTTGGCTTACCCTTCAGCCAGTTTCAGCTGAGCTTCCTCCTACCACCTAATGTCACTTATTCTCTTAGACTACTAAGAGTCTGTAAACAATGCTCCTTTGCTGTGCACATTTTTTTTCCAATCCTCCTCCCACCTGGTGGCAATAAGCCAGGATGCCAGCTCTGCCATGCCCATGTCTTAAAGACAGTGGTGAAGTTATGACAGCAGGAAAGGGGCTGCCTTTATTGTTCGTAACTCGAGGTCTGTCTGGGTTTTCTGTTTTTCGTAGACAAAAGCAGATTCTCTCTTTAAAAGGAGAAAAAAGTAGACTTTCTCCTTTAAAGAAGAAAAACGTGGGAAACTGTGGTTTCCCTTTGCAGGCTGGCAGAATTCCAGCCTGCAAGGGGCTGCTTGGGTCGGGGCGGGGGGTGGGGCAGGTGGCAGTATTTGCTGGTGGCAGCCAGGCAGCAGTAGAGAGTAGCTCCCACTAGATAAGTCGGGGAGGGTTGGGGAGAGGGGTACAGGAAAAGCATCTGGGGAGGTGGAGGTGCACAGGCCATATGGAGGGGATGGGATGCAGGTGATGTGGAGCAGGCATGTGCCCCACCAGATTTCTGCTCCTACAGTGGGGTTGTGGGGCTGTAGCCAGGCCATGGCAGCATGGCCTGCACTGGGTCTCACCCACTGGGCTGCAGAGGTGGTTCCTGCCTGGAGCTGGTCCAGCCTGGCTGCAGCCCTGAACTGCACTGAGGCAGAGATTTCAAGCCATCCATCAAACTCTTTGTGTAACAAGTATGATCTAAACCAGCGTTTCTCAAGCTGTGGGTTGCAACCCAAAAGTGGGTCACAAGAATATATGAAAGGATCAAAAACAAACTTTAAAAATGGATTTTCCTTTAAAGGAGAAAAGCATGGGAAACCACAGGTTTCCCCTTGCAAGTTGACAGAGACCTGGCTACAGATCTCTCTCAAGTCAAAGCAATCCTCAATGCAACTTTGACCTTTGCTAGGGCTGTTTAGGGTCCCCCAAGCAGCTTAGAATCCAAGTAGCACACAGGTTTGTTCCTCACCTGCTGGACCAAACCTGAGCAGAGTGTCCTGGGGGAGACAGCACAGAATCTGGTCTAGGAATTATTTTAGAACTAAGGAATACAATATTTTCAAAGGTGTCTATATAGGACATGTAGCAAAGCCTCTCCTTTGTATTCAGGTGATTATTCTTATCAATGACACAGTAATTCCAGGGATTTTAGGATTTTACACTACTCGTCCTCAGTCCTCATCTGTTTGTTCGGACTGAGGCTGGACTGTGGACCTACAATCTCAGTGGGTGTGATGGTAAAAACCTGGTGAATAGTGATTGTGTATATTTTCCTCTAGAACATATTTCAGTTTTAGTGCTTTGGTCCTCCCCCAAATGATTCACTAATATCTCTTGCATCTTGAATTCTCAATTGCAGTTTGCAGCAAAAAGTAGAAAAATGCCTGGAAGATGGTATTCGTCTCCCCATGTTGGACACAAAACAGCTGCAGAGTGAAAACGAATGCCTTAGAGAAGAAAATGAGAAAGCCAGTAAGGTAGTACATGGAACTGATTATAGAAGCTATTGGTAGCATCTGTACCCCTGAAGTCTTGTGTCTTGCTGTATTGTTTGTTTTATTTATTGCTCACTTAGTATTTATTTCATGTTTATTGCTAATTGAGGTTTCCCTTCCACACATGCTTCTGTGGTCAAGGCTTTTGTTTTGCATGAATTTTCAGTTGCTTAAAAGAAGTGAGCTTCAATTCAAACATAATACAGACACTAAGTTTTGAAGAAGAAACTTACTTGGCTAATTGTGATCAATTGAGCAGTTAGTGGTTTCATGATAGGAACTGCCATGTAGGTGCAAAGTATTTCTCATTTAGGCCTTTTAGGGGGTGCAATTTGAGATATGTGCTTGATATTAGAAAATAGTTGCTTCAGAATTTATGGAAAAACAGTCACTTAAAACTAATACAGAATCAGACTTTCTTGAATGTGTGGCTCATTTGTTTTCTTCTTGATAGGTTATAGACAATCAACAACATCAGATAGCTGGACTGATTTTAGAAATTCAGGTAAGGAAATTATGTATTCTGTCATTTGCTCTATCACTGTTTCATTGAAGGCTTAGGTGTCATGTTTTAGCTTCCAGTTACTGCAGGGCAAGAGCATGCACATAGACAGTCATTTTGGTGCATCTGATTCATAGTAAGACCCTTGCCCACTTTACCACACTGTAGATTTTCCTGTGTCTGTACCTTTAGTTTATTTAGTCTCTTCTTATATTGGATATATACCAAATATTTTTGTAGGAAAGTTTAAGCAAGAAATGCAAAAATTGCAAGTAATACCTGCTTAGGCTAATAACTTCATAACTGAATTTGGATTTCAGGTGTGAGCAAGAGGGAAGTCTCTGTTTTATGAAATGCTGTAATTCAAAGTCTAGCATTTGATATATTTTCACTAAGGGGGAAAATAGATTCTTAGCACTTAGTAGCAGCAAGTTAGAGATGTAGCCAGCTCTCATATAGCTACCTTATTATGCTGATGGTCTAAAGTAGGGGTGCTTGAGCCCTGGCTACAGTCCAGATCTGGCCCACAGAGCCATGGCATCCAACTCACAGAATTTGTTATGGGTTAGGAAATCTGAAAGCAGGGGAACAGTGGCAACCAGTACTGCTGCCGTGCACCCCTTCACCCCTCATCTGCCAAATTCCCAAGCCCCATGCAGCCAGGTTGGAGCCAGGCTACACCCCTTCCTCCTTGCCCTGCACACTGGATCTGGCCTGTGGATGGACTGGATATTGCTTATCTGACCTGCACACCAGTGATGTAAAGGATATTTCACCAGTGGTGTGCCGAGCTGTTTGTTACATTTGACTCTGCGAGCAAGACTGTACGTTCTTTAGCAATAAGTCAAGTAGCAGGCACAAATTGCAGGCCCCCAAGAGAGAGAAATACACGTTTGTTCCCTAAATAGGTAATTCCAGGTGCATATATGCTGAGACATCAGCATTTGTTCTAACTCTGTCTTCAGTGGATGGAAGCCTAATAGGCAAAGACTTAAAATTAAAGGTGTTATTGATCAGTTGCTGTAGTGTGAGTTAATTAACATCTACTACCGAAGCATTTTCAATCATCTATTTTAGTAAAAATGAATACATTTAGATGTATAGTTAGTGTGATGTGATTAATTCAGGCACAGTTTATGTTGGAGAAGACTGCTCCAAGGACAGTGTCTGCCTCAAAGTAGCACTTTGAGCTGGGGCAGAGTAGCCCAGGGCTGGCAGGGGTGTCCACAGGGTCAGCCCTAGGTTCCAGATAGCAACAGTGGAGGGGCTGGCTGGGGCACGAGGGTGCTACAGGGCAGGGCAAGGCAGCAGGCAGGCTCCATACTGTTGCCATCTACACGTGCGTTTCAGTGAAGTAAATTTCTCTGCTGTACAATACTACTGTCTTTAACAATACTGTCCTATGGTGGAGTTAGTTAATTACTGCACCCTAATATCGGTGCATGTGTAAACTGTGATACTTTATTGCAGAGCTAATTAGTCAACTCCACAATAAAGCATACATGTAGATACATCCACTGAGGAGCTTTATGCTTCACATTGACGGAAAGTGGAATGGTTCCTTCTGAGTTAGGCTGTCACCGGGTGTTTATTTCCTTGATCTCTCCAGCGTCCCAGAAGTGGTGACCTCATTTCATCTGCCATTCTGCTCAGCAGCAGAGAATCAGCAATTGTTGCTAAAGATGCTGGGACTTCTATGATGAGTGGAATGGCAGCACCAGTAGCTATAAACTCTGCTTTATTTGTTGGTATTAAAGCCAAGATTGCCCTAATGTGTGTTAGCACCAGCAACTGTTTCATTTGTATTGTTAGTGCTTGGTCTTTGTGTGCGCTGCTAACCTATTTGCCTATTTTTGCACAATTTTCAGTGCAGTATCTTTGTACAATTAAGAAAACAGACTGGAGTAAAGGAAAGCCTTCTATATCTGACCCTGGGGCCAGTGAATCAGGCACCTTGTCCTACTGCTGTTAGCTGCAGTTGAACAATGGATTCTGTGCTCTGACATGACCAGAATTCTGTTCCATCTCTACTTATAAGGGGAATTAAACAGTGGAAAATTTTATTACTGGTGTATGAAAGAGAGCAGTCTGGTTTATTATCTCCAGGGATCCTGATTTTCTCTGATAAAAAAAAAAATTGCAAATTCTCTGATTAAAACCCCCAAATCCACAATTAAAATGAAATGCCTCTGTGTGTGTGTGTGGGTATCAGCTGGACACATTTTATTGCTACGTTTACAATTTTAAACAATTTGGAAGCTTACCAATGCCTCAATCACTGTGATCAAATAAATGTGAAGTACCTATACATTTTGGTATTTGATTTTAGGCTTTTTATTATGGAAAGTCAGAGCTCCCCCTGCCCCCTTAGCTCACAGAATGCAGGTCCAGGCCCCTCACGCCCAAGCCAAGGCTCCCTAGCCCTGCTAATGCCTCTCCTCCCACGCAACCCTCTGGCCCTGTTGGTGCCCCTTGCCTCCCTTCCACAGCCCCTGCCACAGATAGCCTCCAGATGCCAGGGCTACGGAGCCACTGACCTGGGTCTGCAGCCCCCTGCCCCCCACAACAGCACCCGAGCCTCAGCATAGTTGAGCCCAGCTTCCCCTACCCTGTGAAGCATGGTTAGAGCAGAGCCCGTGGGGAAGGCAGGTGCAGGCTTGGGCAGTGGGGACTGGCTCCCTGCCTCTGTAAACACTCCTGGGGGAGGACAGGGGGGCCCTGTGCCCTCCAGATCTGTGCCCAGGGTGGGGGCATGTGCAGGGGTAGGCAGCCTGCTTCAGTTTTAGGCTCCCTGCCCTGCTGCCCTCTCCCAGGGCCTCAGCAGTCCAGCATAGCAGGGCGGAGTGAGAAGGACAGAAGGGCTGGGGGGAAGCCATGCTGCTGCGAGCCCTGCACTGCCCTGATGATGCATCCCCTGCCTGCCCAGCAGCAGCAAGGAGCAGAAGCCTGCACCACTGCCCCTGCTGGGAGAGCAGTGGGGCAGGGAGTCCAAGACCACAGTGGGCAGGCCACATCTGCCCCATGCACAGATCTGGGAGGGGGCATGTGACCCTCTGCCCCGCTGCCACCCCTCCCCCTCCCCGGCACCCCCCCCTCTCTGGGCCAGGAGTCCAAGCAGTGGCAGGGAGCCAGCCCCAGACCACCAGATGAGCTGTCCATGTCTCTATCCTGCTCCCTGCCAGGGCCCTGCGGCCATGCGTTCCTGCCCCAGGCCTCATTTGCTGCCTGGCTGGGCAGCAGCCTCAGCCCTACCACCAGGCTTACCACAGGAGCTGCTGTCTAGGCTACCTGTCAGCCATCATGGCATCCCCTGCCTGACCACCCTCTTCCTGCTCCCCAGAGTCCCTTGCAGGCTGGAACTTTGCCAACTTGCAGAGAGCCCTTTGCAGAACTGCAAAATCTGCACTTACTCCCATTAAAATGAAGAATCCACTTTTTTTTTCAGATAAAAGGGGAAATTCATGTTTTTTTCTGTTTTTCCATGGGAAATGGAAAACCTGGATCGCTTATCTTTTCTCATGTGATTGGAGCCAGGGTTAGTTTGGGTTAGTTTGGACTGTTTCTGAGGATTCCTTTCTGAAATGTCTGACTCTCCACGCACTTTATAGGGAGCCTGTGTATCCAATTTGGAGCTGAGGATTTCTCCAAGTAGCAGAGCTAGAATACATGGGCTTTGAACAGCCCTGTGGCACCTCTTCTCTGGCTTTTTTCCCTCTAAGCAGAGGCAATAGTCATGCTAGTAAATCCATCCTATTCTTTGCCTGGTTTCTCACTAAGTAGGAAAGGAGTCACGAAGCTAGGCTGTTTGGCCTGTGCAGGTTATGTTCTTGCACGAGCTCACAACATCTGTCTCTTCTCTTCTGCCTTTTTCACTGGGAGCATGCTGGTTCTTTTGTGACTGAGCTTTCTCTGCCTGTAGGAGAAGCTGGACTACCTCATGCTGAACATGCCCTTTTGATGCCCCTCTCTCCCATTCATGCACGTATGGGAAGTCTGGTATTTGGTAAACAGCCATGTCCTTACATATTTAAACTACAGTATATTAAATACAGCAGTTGGAAAGCTCATGAAGAAATTCATTTACAGCACTACAATTTGGTGTACTGGAAAGCAAAACCAATAATTTAAGTTTCTGAGATTCTTCGGAAAGTACCATTTATCAAGTTCGAGAATTGCTTTAGTGTGCAATTGTTCTTGGGACCTTTCATGGATTTTAAAACTTTAACAAGATTGAAGTCCACAGACTTTTCCAGTTCTCCTCTCCCCTCTCTATAGCGTATGATCTTCGCAGAAGAACTATATAGCTCACATATTTTCCCCAATCAGTCAAGATTGTGACATTGTCTACAAATACTTCTTTTCAAATACGATAATGTTATTTTTTTTTCCTGGCCTTTCTTATGTTCCTCATATTTTGCCTGTGTCTAATTTAAATTTGATTTCTGAAGCATGGCACAGTATTTGTGTAGATTTGTAGAGCAGGTTTCACTGTGCAGTTAGGGTTGATATGCCTCATTTGTATCAAGTAGTGAGCCAGGCTGTGAAATTCTTGTGTTAGAACTACACCACCCTTTGAACAGCATAGTGCTCTGTTCCCTGAGGTTGCTCTCCCTTCCCCCTGGCCCTCCATTCCCTCTGTATCCTTGAACATGTCTGGGGGTAAGCTGTTTGTGTGCAGTCCTAGCTCTCAAACCAGCTGTAGATCCTAAAATAGTCCGCATTTGTTCCACCGCCAGCCTCAAGAGTTGTTTCATTTTGATTCTTCTGCCTGTCTTTGAGTAAGAATTAGGGTCACACCCTTCTCATGGTAGGTTGGAGAACCAGGTTATAGGAAATCAGTAGTGAACTGTTATGAACATCACCAGAAGAGGAACAGGATTCCTTACTGGAATGTAGAACAGTGGTTCTCTACCATATCAAAATCAAGACACCCCTCATTAGATTCAAGGCAGGCAAGGTTTTTTGGTTAGGTGTGATATCTTTTACTAGACCAACTGAGTAGTTAGAAAAAAGTTCTTTGCAAGTTTTGGGCACAGTCACCCTTCTTCAGGGATGGGGGTTCTCTGCTCTCTGCTGTTCTGAGATTCCAAGGAATGAAAGAAGCTAATTGGGTGACAGTATGTCAGTAAAAATGTAGATAGGTGGAAATTAGGAAAACAAAAGGTAAGAAAGGGAAGGGAGAGGGAAAATGAAGGGGGGAAAAAAACCAAAGGTAGGCAAGGGTGACTCTATTGTAGTAGTTTTCCAAGGTAGAAAAGGGGCTGTCTGTGAAAAAGTAAATAGCTGTAAATTAGGAAGGCAAAGGGTAGAAAAGGTGGGGAGGGGAGGAAGGGGGGAAAGAAAAGTATAAAAGATCAGGTGCGGCAGGTATGTGGTGAATCAGCTGTTAGGGGGGTTGTGATGTATCATAACTCCAGTGTCTACATATATAATAGAATATGTCCATTGTTTTTTGTATCCAGTACATTTATGAAGGGAAGTTCATAGGCTTGTCTATGAAAGGTGTTTTGTAAGTTCCTTTTGAGGATTGGAGATGAGAGAGGGAGTGACCATTTGTGAGAATTGTGCTCCCACAAGTAGTTTGTTCTTGTCTTTGATAGATTTTCAGTGTGAGTTCATTCTCGTTCACTGGATTCATTAGGTACAAGGCAGCCTTCTACACCTTTAGTGAATTGAGCAGCATGATGTTTCAAAAACTAATTTATATATTACAGTGCTTACCACTTACCTTATATATTATAGTGCTTACAGTCCCCTCTTTGCAAAGGTGCTAAGCAGTGAGGTAGGGAACAACCAGTCAGGGAGAGCCTGAGGCTGCCCTTATTTGCTTTATTTCCTCACATTTTCTGCAGCACCCTTCAAAAGATATCACGGCATCCTGATTGAGAATCACTGACTTAAAAGAACAAGTTGGTTAAAAAAAATATATGTGAAACTACACCAGACATCTTATTTCCTTATTATCTTCATTCCCACTTTTAAAAGCATGCTTTATAATTTCTTTCTTTCAGTTCTGTATTCCAAAGAACATCAAAACCCCTTTTGCAATGCTGCCATCTCCCACTGCCAAAATATTTCTTTTTTGGTTTTTGTCTCTGAAGATAATTAGTTGAAATAAAAACAAATCCTACTTCAAACAGCATTATATTGGACAGGGTTAATTTCTTATTTACTTGTAATCCCAAGATAACAATTTTGATCTCTGTGTGATATGATTTATTTTGTTTGTCTGTCTTTTAACAGGGAGAGATTAGTGGTTGGTTTTTGAAGATATTCTGTGTATAGTGCATCTTCAGAAATTGAAAAACAGTGGTGGAAGTTTTAAAATCCCTGTTCCAATTATTAATTTAGACTCTTACAAAATTAATATCTTGTACATGCAAAACAATAAAAAAATAAAAGTCAGATTATACAATGCATGTGTTATCTGAAAAGCACCTGTCATTCCTGTCACTGGAGCTATTTTTATTTTGTTCATCGTGACTGACAGGGTTAACCACTAAATTTCACTTTGTGCATTTGCTGTGTGAAATTGAATTGCACAGCTGGAGGAGAAAGTAACCTCTGTTGAGGGTAAAAAACCTGTGGGATTGTTTACAAGCGTGCAGGTAGACAGGGAGCTTATATTCAGGGGAGGATTAGAGGCACTCAATTAATATTTGGAAATTTAATGCAGATTTTCAATTCTAGTGATGCCTAATAAATGCCAACGGCTCATGAATCAATAAGGCTGATACAATTCAGAGCAACACAGAAATTATTTCCAGAGAGTTCATTATAGGAATATGGAGCTAGTGATGAATATAGTTTTGGAAGTCAAATGATAAAATTTAATAGCAGTTAGTTATAAACTGTTCTGTTTTTATAGTGTTGCCCAGCGGCATCTTTAACATACAGAGCTGGCTTGCCAATAAAGCAATGAATTCAAACATACAGTCATTGGGCACATCTACACATGCACTTTAATACTCATTAAACTATTTTAATGCACATTAAAGCATCACTAAAAACCTGTGCTAGAAATAGGCCAATGAGCCTTAAACATCACTTCAAAATCCTGCTCTTTAGTTAATTAAGCATGTTAAGACAGAATAATGCCCATTTCCCTTCTACTTCACAATTGAGGTACTAGATTTAATGTGCATTAACTGAAGCGTGTTAATGCACATGGAAACATGCCCATTGTAACTGGTCAGTGCAACCTTCGATTAGCTTGTAGTGTGACTGGTCCACCAGGAAGAGTATATTCTTATCCTTGTCTTTTAGAAATCAGAGTTAAGACAGAGTATGGAAGACAATGCTACTGTGTTAGGATTTGCAGGGAATATGATACTACATCCATCCAGGTTTATCTTAAACCAGTTTCACCCATTTTGAAAGTGGTTTATGTACACTGACCTTCTTTTGTGTTATAGATTTGAACTGGTTTTTGGTCACTTATACTGGTTTATGTGTAATTTCTGTCCCTAGCCCTAAAGGTGATGAGTTCCCTTGAGATGATGTTATGTTGCCTGCACAGGCTTAAGATGTCACTGTGTAGTCTGGCTTCTTTTAGGTTGTATATTTTCCATCAAGCAGCCCATTTTGATATCTTCCATGTTACAGTAGTATAAGAATGATATAGTTATTGTGGTCCAGAAATTATGCAAAAAAAAAAAATGCCTTCCATTCGAAAGCCTGTCTAAATTTATCCCAACTACATCAACGGTCTAGTAAAAGTTATCACCCTAAGAAATCCTTGCCTTTTGTGCAATTTCTGGACCATCATGGCTTACAACATCACGCTAACACCTAGTTGAAAAATCTCTCTTACGTTCTAGAGGATGGTTCTATAGGATCAACATAGATTAATATTCTTCTAAAGCAGTGTTGCTCCATAAAATGGCTTGTGTATGATGTAGTGATCTATAAAATTACCTTGGTTGGTTGGTTGTTTTTCAACATGATCTTCAGTTCCATTGGTCTAGAAAGCTAGAATCCAGTTGTCCCCAGCCCCTTTTCTTCTGTGCCAAAGCATGTGACATTTGCTGCAAACTCCGGCTGCATCTTGAATAAAATAGGATTGGATTTGCATCACATATTGAAATTGGGCAACAGGTTGTACATATCAGTGTGCTGATCAAAGGATATAGAAGAATTTTTGTGTGCACTGTGATATGCTGCTGGATTTGAGAGTAATAGCATTTCCAACATGAAGAAAATTTCCTCTTTTTGAAGCTTTACAAGAGTCTGTAGTTTAAAATGGTAGGACTTTCTATAATCAGTAGCTCAGCTTCATTAATATTCAGAGTGAGATGGTTTAATATTCCTCTTTTTGGATTTCAGCCAAATAACACCGCACAGCATGTAAACATAGATATAAAAGTCATCTAGTGCTGAAATAAATCTGGATTTAATTGACAGTAAAGATAGCTAAGGTCATGGTGATTTAAAGCAAATATCCAAGTGGAAATTTGTGAAGTAGTGAGTCTGGAACCTGGAAGTCACCTCTACCTGAAAACAAAAAACCTGTTATAACATGGAAACATGAAGCATGGACTGAATCCCCAATTTTACCACTTAGCAATTATTTACTGCTTTTGAAGCCTTGGTGCAGCATGTAAATTAATAAATTCCACATTCCTGTGAGGCATTGGGACTACAGCAGAATGATTTTTTTTCTGCTGCCGGAGTTATACTAGCTTTGATAAATGATGATTTCTGCCAATGAAGCTGTATCTAAACAAGGGGTTTTGCTAGCAAAATTATGCCAGCTATGGGAATGTGACCTTTTTCACACCCTTAGCCAATACAGCTATGCCTTACGAGCAAATGCAAGGCAAATGTACATTACCTTTGTAATGTAGGCAAAGCCTTACACAGAGATGAGGGACTGTTTTAAATCCTATTGACTTAAGTCTACAGAACTTGACAGAAATGTGTGTTAATCGTCACATGGGTGTACAATTTTATATATTAGACAAACAAAGCTAGACAACTAAATATTAAGGAGCAGCAGGAATTTCTCAAGAAAATGCTGTCAGGTAAGCTTTCAATATGTTGAAAGTCTTTACCCGATCAAGAGTGAAATTTGTCCTCTGACTGCTTTGTACAACCTGCAAAATAAGCCTGTTAAATACCTTATTTATGCAGTCAGCTGTCAAAAGGACTTTGGGGGGGGGGAGGGCATGGGGTTCTAACAGAACCAAAAACAGCTTTCTCAGTATCCCAAAGGTTTGATGGCTTATTGATTTATTTGGTCAATATGGGACTCAAATCTGAGAAGCTCCGTTTTTTCTTTAGTAACACTAGATTCATAGAAATGTGTATCACTGGCTTATAACTGGGAACTGAAGTAATAATTTTGATCCAACTAAAATAACACAAAAGTAGTTTTCTTATACTGAGGTGTGTACATGTATGCACACACCAACATATGCTTTACTCTCGGTTGTTGTTTAATTAAGATTCTTTCAAAATAACTACTTTTACATTTGATTCATTTAGGTTTTTAAGCCATTTTAGATAAGTGTCCACTGCACTGTTTCAGGAGTTATCAAAAAGGTGTAATCTGAACTGAACATCAAAATCACCAGATTTAATTCTGCTTTCTTGAGAGCTAGAAGTTAGAGGGAGATGTCTCATTCTCAACAGAGGCGAAAAGAGCAAATTTTGTTAGTTATAAAGCTGCTGTTCGTTTAAGATGCCCCAATGTAAAAAAAAATATTGTACAGTAATTTTAGGTTTCATGGTCCAGATCTTACTTGATCTCTTGCATATCTGAGTGAAATCCTATTTAACTTTTCTCAGGTCCCGGAAAAAAATATGCATCAACTTTTGTCACTCTTGATCTTAAGACTGAGTTACAAAGTGACATCAATGTATTTAGTAGAAATGCTGTAAAAGCTGGCACTGACTCATTTGAATGACTCTAGGGAAGTGGTGAAATAAATAGACAGCTGGAGAAGAATCAATCCAAAAGTAGCAAATCAACAATAATTATTATGTTGTGGTATGTGAATTAAGGCCATTATTCTTGTTTTCACTGTAGTCCATGGAAGAGAAGATTTTACAAGATGAATTAACAGTTCAGAAGATCACAAATGAGCTTGAAGAAAAAGAGAAGAATATACAGCAGTTAAATAAGACTTTGCTTGAAGTAAGTAAAAACTGAAAAGTCTTTTTCAATATTATTTTAACATGAAAAATATAGTACTGTAGGGCCTCAAGGCCTAACTGAAGCCACATTGTGCCTGTTGCTGTAGAAAAGTGGTGCTCAGTCTCTCTGGCCTGCATGTTGACGTACTTTGGCTTGTCAGGACCATAACATCTGGACCACAGGGCTCCCCGCAGGTCCAGAAAAATTTGGTGATTGGGGAGCAGTGGTCACATTAATTGCTTTGGCTCTGGCTACCACACCTGTGCCACCAAATTTCTAGATCTGTGGGAAACCTTGCAAACTGGACAAGACAGTTCTGTGGTTCAGAGTTTGAGCACCACTGCTGTTAGACATGTAGTAGAGAGTCTCTGCCCTGAAGAGCTAATAGTCCAGGTAATGACAAACTGCCAGGATGGAATGAAATCATGCAGTTGGGCATTCTAGCCATTCATACTTGGTGAGCGGTGGCCAAAAACTCCCGTGATGCCTTTCTTTTTTTTCTTTTTATTCCCCCAAAGTCTGAGCAAGACCTGAACCTGTTGACTAATGGATGTTGGTATTTCTCTGACTTCATTCATTGTTTGTATTGTTTTCCACTTGAAACAGAAGCTTGGTGTTATACAGTGAATATCAGAAATCTTCAGCTCTTACAATGAATGTTGGCAGGTATAAAGTAAAAAAAAATGACATGGCCTTTTTCTTTATTTGTTTTCATAAAGAACCAAAGACTCCTGGAAGAGAATGTCTCTTTGAGGGAGCAGATATGCCATGTGGAAGAGTCCAGACAGCCAGTGTCTGCAAAGATGCCAGTGGCGAATCAGTTGTTCAAGGAAATGTCCCATTGTTTGTTTGACTTGAAAGCACTGTGCAGTATTCTTACCCAGAGAGCTCAGGGCAAGGAGCCTAACCTTTCCTTATTGCTGGGAATCAGATGTAAGTGATACTATCTTGCAGTATTTATATTTTACTTTAAAACAACACAGCCTATAATAAGGAAATCTTATTTGGTCTGATGCAGGCGTATGCCCTCTGCCCCTCTCATGCACTCTTCCTGAATTTTTTTTTCAAGTAGTTTTGGCTTTGCAATTAGCTCCAAGTTTTAAGTATTGCCTCTAAATTACTCTGAGGTTGTAGGTATTACATATTTGCATGCTGAGCTTTTAGACTCTGCTACATACCACGTGTGGGGCCTCTTGTTGCAAGAATCCCAAAGCTCTTAAAATAAAATCATGAACAGTCCCCACATCTTCCATATTGGCAGTGATCCCTCATGTGCAGTGAAATTCAGCAGCTGTTCGATTGTTCATAACAACACATACAGTAGAGTAGAACAGAGAAGAGCCCGTATCCAGCTGAAACTATTGGGAATTGGGCAAGTCAGTGTTTTTTGCTCAGTCCTTGGGCATTAAATACACTCAGTTTTCTAACCTAGAGAACATGTTTTCAGCTGTGCAGTTTCACTACTAGTGATTAAAGAACATGTTGCATACAGCTTTTCTACAACCACTTCCTTGTGCAGAATGGTATTATATTGGGATCTTTTCATTTGATTTACGATAATACTCTGACCTAATTTTAAGAGATCACATCAGTTACAACAGGAGGTGATCTGACAGGAAAGAAGATACTCTAGGATCTTACTTATTTGCATCAGTATTTCATTGTAGTACAGCCATGTTTATGGAGTAATGTGCACACAGCAGAGGAATCAATATGGGTAAAGTCCTAGTCTTTCTCAGCTAGCCCCTTGGAATGTTGGATGGATTTGTAGTTGATCGACAAGATTAGATACTACCTCTTACTTTCCAGCTGGGTCCAGGAAGGACCTATTCAAATGGCACAGAGGCAGCCAGTGCTTTGTAAAGACAATCAGCACTGTTGATTACATATGCAATCCATAACACGCTTTCAGTCTTAAAACTTAATTTAAACCTGATCTGAATCTCAAGAGTATGCCTTCAAGCCATATGTCAGGAGAGCATTGCAACTAGGGATACCTTTTTCGGTTTTGGTGAGCTGTTTGTGACTTCCTCTTCATCAGTGTACACTGCCATTTTACTGGTATTGGGTGTTGATCACAACTGACCAAATAGCCCTACCAGTAAGCAGACTTCCACTGACAGTGAGAGGTACCAATTATACCTCACTATAGTAGCAAGAACTCCTACACACATCTTGGATTCATCCCATTAGCATCTAATTTGGGATGTCTTCGGAGGGGGAATAAACTTTAATTTACCTTGGGCTGTTTGGGATTACTTTGCTCTCAAGTTACAGGAACACCATATTCTGCCTTTTGTCCCTTTTCCTAGGCTGACCTGGTCCAGTTTTCCAAGCCCTGACCTTGTGTTAGGTGGAGGGCTTGGGAAACTGGACCAGGTCAGCCTGGGAAAAGGGACAAAAGGCAGAATATGGTGTTCCTGCAACTTGAGAGCAAAGTCTGCCACCAGGACTTGGGAAGTTCTGCCACAGCTTTCCCAGTGCCCCTTGTCAAGGTGGAATGAAGTAGACTATGAGGATTTTCCATTAATACTTCTTTGAAAGAACTACAGTAAATTCAAAAATTGCTTTGAATTGCACCAAACACTGTTTTAATTTATTCTGGTGTCACTGGATTAAAATCTGGCATGCACTTTCAGAATTGACTGAGTTTATGCAGGTTTTGACAAATGTCTTGACTATGGAAAGCACTAACTCTGTGTCCTGTATTTCAACAGCAATGAGCAGTTCGGCTGAAGAGAGTGACCATTACCACAGCGGAGAAACTCTTTCCAAGAAACTCTTGGATGTGTGTCAGTTACGAAAGGATATTGATGAATTAAGGACAATAATATCAGACCGTTATGCTCAGGACATGGGAGACAACTGCATTACCCAATGATAACATTTTGCTCTGACAGCAATGACTACATTATTAAATGCTGCTGCATTACAGTTCTTTGCATTTCAATTGAGGAGCCATATTGGAAAATAGCAAGTTGCTTATGAGCTGCACATGGGTGTCTTGGAAGTTTTCAGTGGGCTGTGCATATTGAATCTGGGAAGTGGGTAAAATCATTTGAAGAGAGTGGTACAGACTAGAAGAACGTCTTGTTTTCTCCAAACTACTGAGCGTAGGACCAAGCTGTGAAGAACGTTCCTATTATAGAGATGTAAAATTTTGTTTCCTCTCTCATGGCTTATTATAATTACTTCATGTGGTTATATTGTTTTCTAGAGTCAAAGCAAAGGGTTGGAAAAAGGCACTGTTGTCACTACTGTACTCACAGTTACACAATAGAGATCTGAACTCTGCTGTTGTATTGAAAGGTGGGCACAACGGGGTCAGGCACCCGTAGGTATAGAAATATGGGTGGTGGAGCCAGATCATTCTGCAAAAGTCGTTGTGATAGAAACTACACTTGGGATGGTTGCAGAAAGCAGTCACTCTCTAGTGGTCTTTGACCTGGGGCAATTTTCACTAACTGATCACTAATGTTTATTTGCAATTGATTGGTTCCCTCCACCCTAAGCATATGAATAGACAAGTTTAAAATATCTATAGGTGCATGTGGGTTAATCATAAGCTGATATCAAACCTTTTTTATGCACCCATTCTTTAAACAAGGTGTTTAACTGTATGACAGCTGGGACGCACCCTCACAAATACCAGGATGTGTAAAATTTAAGACTAGCACTCCCTCAGAAACAGTAACACTGGAGACATTTTAAATCACCTCCGTTTTAAATGTGTCCAGCCTGCACATCAAGGGCCCAGTTCTACACAGTTCCTCCACCATTTACTTGCAAGGAAGAGCTATAGGGGTTTTGGCCTCTTGCACAATCAAGGCCCAGTCCTGTCAGTGCTGCACAAACTCAAAATGTTATGTGAAGACTGTAGCATTTTGCATGTTCTATGGGGTCCTAGATTCCTCCAGTCCTGCAGAGAAGGATTTTTTTATTTTTTTTTTTATTCTTTTTTAAAGGAGAGACATGTGGGAACCCAAAGATATTCTTTGAGTTTTAGTCTGCAGTCAGGAGAGCCTTTGCAAGCCTGAAGGAATTTAGTGCTCTCTCTGAGCAGAACTTAGCCTGGCAACTGCATTCACTTGTTTTTCAGGGGGGAAAAACCACAGCAAATGAGTTCTCATTTCCATGCTGAGCTGGCTCTCTTACACTGTATCATTATTAAATATTGAGTTGATTCTCAACAATTAAAATCATTAAAAATGAAAAGGTTTTGAGAGTAAATAATATGCAGCATGTTTGTGTAATTATAACAGCTGATAGGACAGTGCTGACATCAGGTCCCTTTGATAACCACAGTTGCTGTGACTGAGAGTGCAAATCTATGATAAAGCAGTTGCAGCCTTAAATTTCTTTAACATCAAAATTGTTATTTTTAGACAGCAAGAAATAGTCCATGGATAATCTGGCAGTTTTGACTTTGAAATGGTCAGTCTTTTGTTTGGTGTTTCAAAATAGTTTTAAAAAAATGTAGTAGTTTAAAAAATTCTGGCCAATCTTTTCTAACTACTACATAATTTTGTTTATTAAGCAGTTTTTTTCTTGATATCTGTACCTACACCCAACCCAGGTCTCTGAAAATCCATTTAGTATTTATATTAATGCTTCACAGTATTTTTTTTTTTAGAGATCATTTACTCAGACGGAAGCACCTTTGTTGTGAGCGTTAAGAAGTATCACAAATTGGTCCTTCCATCCTTACTATTGAAACCATCTAGTCATTACATTAAAGATAGCTGCTTTTTTTTTAGCCAAAACTATGTTTCAGCTGAGAACTTGGTTTTTAGGGCCATTTGCTTTTAAATACCTAGAAATTCTGATTTATAATGAAACTATTGTGGCAACTTTAAAAGGGGACTTTTCACACTAGGTAGGGCAGAACTGCAACTAAGCATATTTGCACAGAAAGGGTCACATAATTTACTTCACTTGTAGCATAGGGCTTGCTGTTACTGTTTCTGTAAACAAGAAAAATCAAAACCCATAAGTGGGAAATGTATTCCAGGTTTGAATTGTGTGCATGTGTGGGAGAGGGGGAGAAAAAAGGAGGAATTTCTCTTGGATTATATATTTTTCTCTACCAGTGACTTGCTCTGTAATGTTCAGAGGTTATTTAATCTCTCTGCTTCCATTTGTCCCATCTCTGAAATATGGGAGGTGCACTCGGGAGTTGTGATTAATGAAGTAATAGTTGGAAAACACCTTGAACTTTTTGGACAGTAGGTGCCTATACACTTCCAAAGTATGTGTAGGTTCTCCCAGTCTGGAAGTTCCTTTTTAGTTGTAATTTTTTGAATGGTGATGCTCTAATTAGCAATTTCTATTACAGCACCTCTAGTATTTATGTTTAAATGTAGAGCACTTGATAGTTAAAGTAACACTGAGTTTATCTGCCTCAGTTAAATTAAAGCAGGGAGAGAAATGACAGATGTATGAGCCAAAGATGCAAATTAGCAGTGCAGTTAGAATTAAGTGACCACAGATACAGTATTTTTTTTCTTCATGATTTCTTAAAATTGGACCTGCTGTTTTAGTAGCTCTTGATATATGCATCAGTTTACAAGTGTCTCTAAATGGAATAAGCTTTGTCTAAGTAAGATATGCATGGTTGTTTAACTGGTTAAAAGTAGTGCGTGTGGTCCCATTCAACATATTTAATATGATATGGTTAATTAATGAATGTTAACGTTGGCATTGCTTAGTAAACTGATTTAGTCATGACAACTTTTTGCTGTAGCTGTTAGAGACAATCTCAAGGGCTGAAAAACTGAATGGATAGTCCCATTAGTGGACTAACAGAATCATGTACAGTAACTTTTGTATCATTTCAGGTGTAAGTTATACAGTCCTTTTGGTGATATTTACAGTAATAACTACTGTATTCAAGAATGTATTTTAAAAATGGCTTGGAGAGTGTTGTCTCTGGGCAAGCTATACATGATGCTATGTAATTGCTATATAGAGTAGTTGAGCTGAATTATGTAAACCTGACTTAGGACCTTGTTACACGTCAGGCTGTGAGCCCCACAGATGTTGATTGACTAGCTTGGAGTTTGGAGCAGTCATACCCTTAGTCTAGAAACCTCGTCTCGCTGTCCCGCATCTGCACAGCTGTGACTTTCCACTAGACAGCTGGTGAGCAGAAGCAGGACTGGGAGCTGCAGCTGTGAGTTGCCACTAGAGGGCTCTTGAGCCAAGACAGGCTTCTATGGGCAGGGGTGTAAGAGATCCTGGGATACTGGAGGACTTCAACTTGGGCAGCATATCTGTGGGAAGTGGCCACACGGTAATGGAACAGGAGCTGGGTAGTGCAAATCAGAAATAATCCTGCCTGAAGGGGTGTCACTTTGAGCCACATAATGAGCACTTAAAACCACTTTAAGGTGTTAATGTGCAGACATTCCAGGGGTTAGGAGTTCCAGGAGCTGCCCAAAATTACTGTGTAACAAGGCCCTTTGATTCGTAGCTTTCGCTGTGTGGGTTTATAGTGCGTAATCTTGTAATTTATTTAGGTTGCTATAACCATTTAAAACTGCCAGTAGAGCCAGGGTTTTTTGCCCTGATCATTTATTCAAGCTTCTGTCCACTCTCCCACAGCTACGTAATGCCACATGCAGTATTCTTCAATGAAATCATAAGGGTCCAGTTATGTTAATGACTATGTGGCTACAGTAGACAGCCAGGATTTAACTGGAGGCAGAATTTGGCTCTTTGGATTAAATTGAGAAATCAAGTTTTCCAGTGAGGGGGTAAAAACCTCTCTCCCTTAAGTTAATCAGCATTTTAAAATTTGAAAATAGGTCAATGTATTTTAAAGATTATCTAAACAGACTATCTTATATCAAGAGTTCATTAGCAATAGCAGTTCCACTGCTGCGCACCTTTGTGCCTTTTTTTTGCCCGCAGTAAATGTATATTCCCTAAACAACTTTTAGATGCAAGAATGTCCATTTATGATTGCACCTTGTTTCTCCTAACTACAGATCTTCTGTTCTTAGGTTTTTATAGTAAAGACCCTCCTACATAATATCTAGAAATAATCTCTAAGTGCTGTAGGTACTAGGTATAAACTTTGGAAGTTAGTCTGCTTTTAGTAATCTCAGATTTTCTGTACATGAAAAGTGAGCTGGAAACTCAATCAGAAAGTGTTCGTTGTATATCTGTTAACTACAGGATATCATTTGGTGAGCATTGGACAGGAGGGTCTAGCGCTACCTTTTAAAAGCACAGCTGACCTATGTACTGGATCAGTCCTTATAAAGACTGGTAGTTTTGTAAATTGGGTTCAATTTTCGAACCACTTAGAATACCTCACATGTAAATAGAGTTGTCATGACTTAATCTAAATGTGTTCAGTGTAAAGGAGCTAAGGAGCCACTGGCTGGCTTGACTTTAGCCTGTCGTTCTTGCCTCTTTTTGTAATTTTTTTTAAAGTAGGGTTTACAGCTAGAATTTTGAATGCCAAAGTTCTATTTATTAAATAATAAAGTTTTCCTTGTTACTGGCTAGTATTTTTCCACTGGAAGTTTGTTTGATGTTTGGGATTTGTATCTACAGAACAGAAATAAATTTTGTTACAAAATGAGGTGGTTTGTTTTTTTTTATCCTTGTTTGTAAGTGGTCATAACTAGTGTGGATTGAGGTTACCTTACACTTAACACTGTAGAAACAAGGAGATGGAGTGGGGTAGGGAAAGGAAGATGTGTAATGCAAGCAAATGGAAGTGGAGTTAAGAGGGTAATTCATTAAACTCCTTCCTATACTCTACCTAAATACTGTCATCCTGGTACCAATTCTCTAAACTTTTTGCTTCATGTTTAATTCTTTGTACAGTTGATGCCTTAATAGCAGTACATCAGTGCCCTGATGCTATGCTGCTCTTAAAAGGCTGTTGCTTTTATAGGAAATATCATCCAAATATTCAGTAAGGGAAACTTTCCAAGGAATAAGTGATGGTTGTTCTTAAAGAAGTATCACCTGTGGTGATTTGTTGCTAGGCAATAGGAAACAGACTGTTGTGCTATTAATAAATTATTTGTTGCTTCATTAGGAAGAGAACACTGAGCCCCACAGATGTCTGGTAAAATCTCCTAGGTAAAAGTAGAGATACCTGTTCACAGACTTCAGAAAGAAGTGCTTAGATAAATACAGGAAAATTACTCAGTAGTAATTCTCTGAGAATCCTCTTTCTTCACCCTGTAACAAAAGCTCTCTAAACATATATTGATTCCCTTGTCTGGAAGCAAGGAAGCAAAATAGTTGTCAATCAAAGCCAGTAATTAAGAGCCCGTGCTCATAGTTAAATGCTAGGGGAGCAAAAAAAATATATACAAAGCAGCACTTGCAGACAGCTGGTGAGCGAGGGACCTGCCAGGAAAACTAGACACAATCCAAAGACCACTTTTTAGTTTTCCCTGGTGATGCTTTCCTTACATCCTACAGCACCTGGCCAATCAGCAGATAAGTAGTAATCTAGCTGGAGGCCTTCAGTGTCTCATGGAGCATCTGCTGGCCACAGGAAGGCTGAGGATCTCAAATGTGTCAGAAATTGTTTAGCCCTTACTGCAGCCTGCAAATAAAGAAAAGTTTACATTGTACATAAAACTGACTATATGCAAGCAATCAAGTCCTACAGAAACATAGAGCAGCAGCAGGTTTCAACTGAGTGACTAGCTTTAGGCTTTTATTAGACCAGCTAAATAGGTGGGAAAAAGTTCTTTGCAAACTTTCAGGCGCAAAGGGGCAGACATTCAAAAAGGCTGAGCCTGAATTGATTCAATCTTTGCAGGTTAGTCTAACCTGGCTAGGCTGAACCAGTTTGTAATTGTCCAGACATCCCCTCTGGCCTGAAGAAATGCCAGCACATGCCTGCAGTGGCTAAGGCTAGAAGCTGGTGGGGTGCTGGAGGAGCCCTCCTTTCCCTTCTACAGTACTGAGCTGCAGGGAGAGGAATGGCCAGGCCCCTGCAGAACACTTTTGATTAGGGAGGAGTTCCCTTCCACCCCAACCGGCAAGGGAGCCAGAAGGGAGTTGAGTTACATAGCAGGGAGTTGTTAGTTTTATCAGCCCATCAAACAAAAGCCTTTCTTATTAGTTCAAGCTCTTCTTAACTTTTTCAAGGAAGGAACTGATCTTCCACCAACAGCTGTCTTGGTTCTATCGGAAATTTTGAGACCCACCACAAAGAAAAGAGAGGAGAATGAGGCATAAATGGAAATAATCTGGGGATGGGGCAAGGAGAAAGAGGGGATTACAAGGTTAGTCTGTCCAGAGAAATATTACATTGGCCAGTTGTACATTCAAAAATGATTCCTAGATATGTGGTCTCCTTGGTTAGACTGGAGAAGGACATCTTGGAATTTCTCAAATTCACGATGCATCAAATCAGAGAATTAATCAAGAGAAGATGTTTTTCCCATTTCACATTAATTAATAACCTCCAGTGCAGCAATTTTTAATACCACATGAGGGCAAAAGATAGACCAAGAGGATTGAGAAAGTTTAAATGAAAATTACTTGTCCCCAAGAGCAAAATGAATTCAATATTTACATTAGTTCTCTGAGCAAATTCCTGTCCAAACTGTCCCTGAAGTTTTGATTTATACCAAGCATTGGGTACTCTACAGTCTGCCAGTTCTCTCTTTGCTGCACCTAGCATAGAAATGAGCTATTGTCTTGTAGCCTTTTAAGTAGGTGCCAGGGCAGGGGCAGGAATTCCTCTACCTGTGAAGCAGGGACATGAGGGTCAGTAGGGGTCAGAGGGAATAACTTGCCAAAGGTAAAGCAGGGGGATGAGGACATTGTCAACAACCTGCCACTGCAATTATAGGAAGTAGTTATTAAAATATGCTCAAGAGATCCAAGAAAGAAAGCCATGTCCCCTGCTGCAGAGGAAGGCAAAAATCCCCATGGATGATACCAATCTGGCTGTAGGGTAAAATTCATCCCCCACCCCAGATCCTAAATGTGGATATCAGTCTGACCCTGAGTGAAGGAGAAAGACCCTGCCCTTCCACCCTTCTCCCCCAACCCTCAGAATAAAAGACCAGGAATGTCTGGGGTGTTTTAAATGCCAGCAGGACAACCAGCACAATCCAGTTAAAATTCCTAGGCTCTGTGACAACCAATAACCAAGGTTTCTGAAGAAGGCAAAAAAAAATCCCCTAAAAAAACAGCCATGGCACCTGAAGCCACAGGATGGGGAGAAAATTCCTTCCCACTTCTCTGTGATGACCAGCAAAGCCTGAAAGCATAGGAAACCAAGCGCTCTCCACTCTACCCTGCAAACCCAGCTCCATATAACACATACCCTTGCTGGAGAGCCAAAACTCCCTTTTCCATCCCCTCCATAAACTTGACCTTTTAACTTAACCTTTAATCTTTCATAACCAAGCCAGTTGTGGAGCTTGGTCTATTCTGCAAGTTGAACATGCCTATTTCTTTAAACATTCCTTAAGTGGGTTGCCTTCCCACCCCTTTTTCATTTTGGTCACTCACCTCTCTCCCTGAAGTTTTTATAATGCAGCCCAGCACAAAATAGTCTAAGTGAGACCCAGCCACAGTGCTGAGTGGAGTGGCACTCTTGCTTCTCATTTCTTGCACCTAATACTCCTGATGTAGCCCAAAAATACATTCACCTTTTGCAGCTGCCTCACCTTACTCAGTGCTAAGTCTGTTATCCACAAAACCCCAAGAGCCTTCTCCATGGGGCTGTCAACCCACAAGTTATTCATTCTGTATTTGTGCTTTTGAATATTATTCCCCAAGGTGCAGCACCTTGCATTTGTCAGCACTGAACTTTATCGCGTCTGTAACACCACTTTCCATTCTGTCAAGATCCCTCTGACGTCTACTACTATCCTTCCATGATTTGTAATCCTTCCTAGTTTTGCATAGTCTTGGCATTTGCTCAGACAGCTCTCTATTCCAGTATTCGAATGATAAACATATTGAACACCACCAGGTCCAGGGTGAACTCCTATGAAATTCCCACGTGAAACCTGTGATCTAGTGGCCTATGTGAGTTAGTGGCCGAGTTGCGTAGTTCAGCCTGCAGGCATGCTAGGTCCATAGCTTAGAACATCCAAACAGAGCACCCTATTTTACCGACTCAAAGTGTTGCAGTTCCCACTGCAATATTACACATGCAATATCTCCAGCTGAACAAGACTGCAGGTGAATCCACTTTTTCCTCTGTATTTTCTACGATGGTTGTTGTTGCATTACATTTCCAGATGTTTCTCTTGGGAACCACAGGGGTTAAAAATCCAGTCTCACAATTCATAATCTGCTTGCAGATATTCCATGTAATGTGTTCCTTTAAATATGTGAAAATACGAGGCAAGCTATTCCTTTTATGTGAAGCAGTGTTTACCATGAGAGATCCTGTCATACACATTGTGATTGCTAAGACGATGGGTACTGTTACATCTTTGAGCTAGAAGGGATAATGTTCTGGATGAATAACAAGTTACTATGAGGAAACTAAATTTGTGGCTCACGTTATGTTTTATATGTAAGCATATGGCTGACTACATCTGCATACAAATTGTTTTGGTAAAATAAAACAGAGGCCCTAATCTTGTTCTCAGGAACTCAGACAGAAGCAACAGAAAACATCCAGCTCAGTTTCTGACATTCTGAAATCAGCAGCTCAAATTCGAGCAGAACGAAGCCTGGGATATGGAATTAGAAGCAAGCCAAGCTTATGAACAGAAAACCACTTTCTGTGCTGGTGTGATAATTCCTTACACTCCTAATTCCCAATGGGATAGTTTTAAAAAAATTTATCACTATCTTTAATCCATTTTTTAAACATAGCACTGCCAATTTTTTTGGTTCAGGCTGCCTGCTACAATATTGATTCCCTGATGACACAAGTTAATTGCTATGCTTCTTTCCAGAATTTCTGTATTTATTACTTCATTGCTATAGAGACATTATATTACAGAAATCAATTTGTCTGTGAGCTTGAAGCCAAGGTAATAATTTGAGCAGGGAATGTGTAATACATTACTTTATGGTCATTCTGTAGTCTGTAACCCTAACTACCTTACAAGATGGTTTTGCTAGGCAATACACTCTCATTCAGATGCAAACTATTATTTTCTTAAATTCATTCTATTTCTAAAGGTACACAAATTAGGTGTATTATAACTGGAGAAAACCTATGCTTCAAGCCAAGGTCTATCACAGCCAGTTCCCAGTTCTTAAGAACTAGATGCATGAAAATCCTTACTGAAAACTAATAAAACAGACTTCCCCAAAAGTACATTTTTTAATCTCAGACATTTGCAGATTAGCTTCTGCCCTGGATTGGGGGGGTTATGTCCTTTATTAAAAAAAATATAGCTCTACTCAATATCAAGCTAGTACAACTGTAGACCTACATGTCTACTCCATAGAGTTCTGCTAAACAATGAAAGATTATGAAATGTTTTGATTGATGGTATGATTTGATTGGCTCTGAGACATGCTATTTTCCATAATTCTACAACAGTCAGTCTATTAGTAGCATCATGCTCCATTGTATTAATGCCCATGAAGGAACGAGAAAAAGTTACACTATATTTTTACTTTAAATTGTTTCCTACACTTTTAAGTAAAAGTAGATATCATCTGCCCTAAATATTTCAAGCCTCCTACCAGATTAGTCACCACCATAAGAAGCAAGTCTGTATTTTTGTGTATGGACTATATATAGAATCATAAAAAGTTAGGGTTAAAGGGACCTCAGGAGGTCAACTAGTCCAACCCTCTGCTCAAAGCATGACCATCCCCAACTAGATCATCCCAGCCAAAGCTGTATAGCCAGGCTTTGAAAACCCCCAAGGATGGAGCTTCCTCTGAGTAACCTATACCAGTGTTTTACTACCCTCTTAGTGAGAAAAATCTTCCTATTATCTAACCTAAACTTCTCTTGCTGGAACTTGAGACGGTTGCTCCTTGGTCTGTTATCTGCCACCACTGAGAACAGTCTACCTGTCCAACTCCTCTTCAGGTAGTTGAAGGCTGCTATTAAATCCCCTCTGCCTTCTCTTCTCTAGACTAAATAAGCCCTGTTCCCTCAGTCTTTCCTCAGAAGTCATGTTCCCCAGTCTCTCCACCATTTTTGTTGCCCTCCACTGGCCCTTCTCCAATTTGTCCAGATCCTTTCTGTAGTGTGGGGGAAGGGCAAACTAGACACAGTATTCCAGATGTGGCTTCACCAGTACTGAATAAAAGGGAATAATCACTTCCCTTGACCTATTGGCAACACCTGTACCAAAGCAACCCAGTATGCCATTAGCCTTCTTGGCTAGGGACAGACATTCAAAAAGCCTAAGTCTGAATTGGTTCAATCTTTGCAGGTTACTCTACCCTGCCTAGGTTGAAGCAGTTTGCAACTGAACAGAAATTCTCTCTGGAGCAAGGAAATGCAGGCACATTGCAGTGGCTCAGGCTAGAAGCTGGGGGACACTAGGGCAGCCCCTGCTTCCCTTCCACAGTGCTGAACTGAGGCGGGGGATGGCCAGGCCCTGGCAGGATGATCTGATTAGGGAGGGGTGTAAACTCTGACCCTGCCTGCAGCATGCCAGGCTTTTCCCCACTCTCTGCTCAAGGGACAGGAGAGTTGCCAGACCCTGGCCCCAGCCTATCACTCTGAGGTAAAGTGGGCTGTGCAGTGCATGTATCAGTTGATGATACTGAGCTGTCCAATCTCCCTCTCCCTGCTTCTTCATGCTATCTGCAGCAAACCTGACAGGTGAGGGAGTCAGCCAGGAAGCTGATAAATACTGTGTTATCAGCCCACCAACAAAACAAAAGCCTCTCTCATTAGTTCAAGCTTTTCTTAAACAGCTTTTCCCAAGGAAGGAATGGAAGGATGTTACCAACTGACCTCTTAGCTCCAAGAAGTCCTAAGCAGACATTGTCTTGTCTGCCTGTCCCTGTGAAATTGGAGACACACACACCTCTCAGCATTAGCTAGCACACCACATGCCTAGGGTTCATGTGGCTGGGGTTCATGCTGTTGGAGATGGGGTGGGGGAGGGTCCCTGTTTGAGCAGCTGCAGTCTTTGCCAGAGCTCTGGTTAGGGAGCAGAGGTATGGGGCCAGCTCTGCTCTCTGGAGCAGACAGCACAACACAGCACAGCACAGAGCTGCAAAGCATCGGGTGCTGGGGGACTTTGGTTTAACTTAAACCAGAAAGGAATCTGAGACAGACATTGCATAAACTGGTTTGACCCAAATCAAGTCTACATTCAACCAGGATTATCTTAAACCAGTTTCAGCCATTTGGAAACTGCTTTATGTGCACTGAACTTATGTTCTGTTTCAGTTTCTGATTGCTTAAACCAGTTTATGTGTAATGTCTGTCCCTAGCCCCTGGCAACAAGGGCACACTGCTGGCTCATAGTCAGCTTATTGTCCACTGCACCCCCAGGTCCTTTTCTGCAGAACTCCTGCCCAACCAGTTGTCCCCCAGCCTGTACTGGTGCATGGGATTGTTCTGTCTTAAGTGTAGGACTTTGCACTTGTCCTTGTTGAACCTCATGAGATTTCTTTTGGCCCAATTCTCCAATTTGTCTAGGTCACTCTGAATCCTAGTCCAGCCCTCCAGCATATCTATTGTTCCCTCCAGTTTGGTGTCATCTGCAGACTTGGTGAGGGTGTACTCTATGCCATCTTCCAGGTCATTGATGAAGTCAATGAACAAAACCAGCCCTAGGACCAACTCCTGGGGCACTCCACTCGATATGGGCTGCCAACTAGACATTGAGCCATGTACTACTACTCTCTGAGCCCAATGCTCCAGCCAGTTTTCTATCCACCTTACAGTCCATTCATCCAGTCCGTACTTGCTTAGCTTGCCTGGGAGAATTCTGTGGGAGATACTGTAACAAAAGCCTTGCTAAAAATCAAGGTGTGCCACATCCAGCAGTCTCCCCAGTACATTTTCACAGGCCTGGAGTTTGCAGCAGCGTGCAAGGCGGGTTATACATGTGTGAGGTGAAAAGAAAACTGTGAGATGATAGATATGGCTCTGTCTGAGCCATTACAATGGACACTGCTAATTATGTTAGCAGAAAGTGGTCTCTTCATAGAGACCAGTGTCTCTGAAACAGGTGCCTGGGATTGCAGGGGGAGGATTTAAAGCTTTTCTCCAATTTAAAAAAGAAAATTGTTTTCTTGCATTCCTAGCTTTTCAGAGAATACTGGATTTCCCTCGAGTTGCTGCTGCAGCAGCTTTGAAGGTCAGCCCATGAGCCACTTCAGATGGTTAATTTGCTCAGCTGCTAACAGCTAGGAGACCCTACAGAGCCACAAGCCTTGATCTGCATCAGTCCAATTTGAAAATCAGCAACAAATTAAATAGGCAAGTGTAAAATCAATCCTGTGCAAGCAAGTTAATGCTTAAATTTTTCCTTCAACTATGTACCAACCAGCCCTATTGATTTCTTTGTGGTTACAAGCTGGGTAAATCATGGTAGTTTTATGGCCAAGCTCTATCTCCTTTTGGAATGATCTGTTTCCAGTTTCACCAGGCTCTGCTTGAAGGAGACATATATCCTGCAACGATGTGCGTTAACGTACAGCAGTTGCAATAAAAAAAGCATCTTTTATCAATAGCAATCACACAGTACCACAATGCTCACTCTCTTTCTATCTCCCCCACCTTGTCCTTCCTCCTCTCCCCCCAGAGATGGTAAACAATTGTAGCATGTCAGCTAACAGGGTGAGAGGAGCAGCTTTTGGTAAAAGTTCCTTTTTAACAGTGCTTGCTATACTTCCACAAGCAGCTTCACTTTCCTAACTGCTGCTAAGGTCACACATGTCCCACTTCACTATAACCTCTGTGCACTTTGCACCTTGGAATCAGGCTAGTTCAATTCTTTGACTGTGGTCACTAGACCTGGGATGGCACTGCCTTCACCTGCCATAAACTGCACTAAAAACTAAGGGTAAACATGTATAATATGCTTCCTGACAAACTGTTAGTGATGGCCAATATTTAAAAGCATAGACCTTGAGCCACAAGAAGGATGGCTTTTTCTGCATTCCTGAAGGATTTGCTATAGATGTCACAGGGATGTTATAGTGCTGCAAATACAGCACGATACATTGTTCTATTAAAAAGTTGTCCACTCTGTGAAAACATTTGTGAATCCTTGGTCCTGTATATCGGATTTCATCTTTCTACAGAAGAAGCTGAGATGACCACCTCCCAAACTGCTTTTCTCAATTTTTAAAAGAAACAAGTGCCTTATTTATGCACATACAGCTACGAGCCCCAAATCAGCCCTCCAAAATTGGGTGTGTATCTTGATTTTTCTTTGCTGGCATGGAAACAGGGTGGAATACAGCAAGAGGATGCCATCACACATGGCTCGCAAGATGTTTGCTATTTTTCACTGAAGCTGCAAAGAAAAGGGATGGAGTCCAATGTTAACCTTCCCATAGCCACTTAATGAAACCAATCACTTTTGGGTGGACAGCCATTGAGCTACCTGAGGATGAGTGAGCTGCAGCATGTAGTCAGCAACTTCTTGATAAGGCTTATGGTGTGGAAGCAGCACTTTATTATTTATAGGAACTTACACAACCATTTACAGTTAAGAAGTACCAGTCTTGCCCCTGCCCCTGCCCCTGCCCCTGCCAGGGTCTGACTCCTAGCCTTGTTGCTGTCCTGCCACACCAGGAAGTTCTTGCTGCCTTACCTAGACTGTCCCTTATGATGCCACACTTGAAGGATGTCCACACTGTGTTACCATGTGTCACACAGTCAGCCATGACCCTGGAAAAAACTTTTTTTCTCCTACAGTCTGCCTTCTGAAAAACAAGGTGTGTGTCTTGTTTAGGAACGTGTTTTATGCAAGAAAATACAGCACTCTGTGTCAGGCAATCACAAGAGAGCTTGATGAAGTTTGCTCTTTCATTGCAGTCTGAGATGTAAAATCCAAGCTGGCACAAAGACTAAAATATTGTCACTCCTATGTTATGTAGCAAACTAGACCAAACAGCAGAGGAATAAGTGCTAGATTGGGGTAGTCAACCCTGGCACAGGTGCCAGGGCATGGCACTTGAAGGCATTTTGCTTGGCACATGCACTTCAGGGTGGATGGAGGGAAAGGGTCTGGACCTGCACTGCTACAAAAAGAATTGGGCCCCCTCGTGCTCCCCTGCTATCCATCCCAGGCATGCCAATACCTTATAAGTTAAGGTCGCAGGTGTTTTTGGCACTCTGCCCAAAAACATTACCAACCCTTATGGTAGAAAAGATGGAAGAATATTCTCTCACAGGCATTTTGGCCATTTTCCTTAAACTTCCACTAATATTTTTTTTTTCCTAAAAAGCCAATTGATTTTTAATTGTGACATGAGCTTGTTACAGAAAGCTCCACAGCTTCCAACAGGGAAGCAATAGGTTCAGAATATACAGAAAATGATGCCATTGGAAAAGTTTACTTACAAAGTAACAGCTGAAGTCAGAGATCTTGATCAAACAATCCCTCAAGTGAAATAAAATTGCGTGGATCAAGAATTATATCCATAACTCTGCCCTAAACAAACAAGAAATTGAAGCTACAAATCAATAGCAACAGTGACATGACTACCCTGTAAATAAAGATAATTTGTTACTCCATATACATCTCCAGTTTGCTGCAGTATGCTCCTTTTTTGAGTCTCATTCATTTTTATAAATAATGTTATGCAGCACTGCTCAAACTTTTGAAAGCTAAACCTCCTACTGCAAGAAAGTGAAACTAAATCATGCCTGCCACAGCCCTGCTATGTACATCTAAATTTGTTCATCTTCTCTACACCACCAGAATATACCAACTGAGATTTTTCTTCATGCCTGGAAGATCAGGAGTCACTGCTGTTATGCTTCATTTTCTTGTTTACAATTTAAAACTTCAATACCTTTAAGAATAAAATCTATAAATTCATGACAGCCAAGGATTTCTGTAGGTGATATCTTTTATTTAGCCAGCTGCATGGTTGTGATATAAATGCATGAGAAACTGGGGTGTGGAAGTTTCCATGCCAGGATATATTCCTGTCATTAACAAAAAAACTTTTGCAGATCTTATGACTGATGTCAAGAGTGGAGAAGGCAGGGTAGATTTGTACATTTATAGACTAAGATAGACATATAAAGCACAAACTTTGGTACATCTATGTTCACTGGAGGCCATGATTCTCTCAGTGCTTACTCACATGACCTTTAAGTACATATGTACTTGCAGGACTGACGTCTTATTTATTTTTGTAGATTGGTTCTAGACATAACATTGGTAGGCATCAATGATAACTTTCATTTTTTCCTGTTGTGTTATTAAACCATTATGACCCCAATTTAGGAAGGCACATAAGAGAAGGCTGAGAGGTGATTTTGTGGCTGCCTATACAGTCATCAGGGGAGGGCAGCAGGGAATAGAAGATGTTCTGTTTACTAGGGCACCTCCCTGAATTAACTAGGAACAGTGGCCACAAATTGATGGAGAGCAGATTTAGGCTGGACATTAGGAAGAATTTCTTCACAGTAAGGGTTGCCAGAATCTGCAATGGGATTCAAAAGGACCAAGCACCTAGCTGGGGGTTGTCTGACCACAGCACACTTTCCTGCCCAGGGCAGGGAGTTGGACTCGATGACCTACTGAGGTCCCTTCTGACCCTAACATCTATGACTCTGTAAGTACTTGGTTATATTTGCTTCCATTCAAGGCTTAGAAAATGCTTAGAATGGAAGATGATAGTAAAACTCATTTACTTAAATGGGATAGTTGCTTCACAGACTTAATGATTATCCTGAGTAGGGAAGTGTTCCTGAACAGACTCGGTTGCTTTTCTGTGATTCTATGCCTACTTAGCACCCAGAGTGCTTTCTTTACGGTGTAGCCCTCACCTCTTCGTTCTGTCCATCTGCTCTGATCTAGAATGTAAAGTCTTCAGTGCAGGAGCAGCTCGTTTCTTCTGGATCTGGACTGCATTTGCCATGTTGTGAGCTTTCCTGTAAACAAAACCAGCAGTAGAAATACACATCTAGAAAACACCTCTGCAAGGGCTGTAGCTTTGTTTTTCTTGGGAGAGCCAGGGACTGTGCTTGTGCAAACCGAGCCAAGTTAACAAGAGCGTGGACCCCACTGGAATTCTCCATTGCAAAGCACTCGTTCCAGACGCATTTGTGCTGAGTGGCGGGATTCCAGGTTGCACACATGACAGATGCGTTGCCATGATACATTGAATTTTTACCTCTCCACACCAACCTAGTGGTAAGATTCGCATCCTGGAAGTCTGTCATTTTGCTGCCTACTACTCAAAAGAAGAAGCAGCTCTTTTTTATTTAACTTTGCTCAGCATACTAAGAAGTGCAGTCTGCCTGCACCCCATGTTAGCCGGTCAGATTTATGTTACACTGTAAGACAGAATTCCTCAAACTCTGTTCTAAACTTCAAGCTAATGCACGTGGCTGTGAGATTACAAGCAGGCAGATCCAGGGGGTAGTGCAGTTGCACCCCAACCCTTTGATTCCTGCTCCACCCAAACTTTGAAACAGCAGCAGCATTCCTATTTATGCAGTGCTGAGAAAATGAATTGACCTCATGGCTTATTGATAGCTCCATGACTCCTGCTAACCTCTCTCCACCTTCAATCCCTTTTAATAGTCTTGATATTCCATTTTTCCAACTATCCTTTATGCTGCAATTTTGCTGTCTGTTAACCACTCCTGACAACTTCTCTCTTCTATTTCACAGCCCTGCACAATATTTTTAGCCCTAGCTAAAAAACCTTAACTCAGGTATGATAATAGTAACTCAATATGGAAATGACTGTCAGTGAAGTATTGGAAGCACTTGCAAGATGCTTAAGAAGGCTAGAGTTTGTGTTATGAAACTGAATAAGAGATGGTACATTTAACCATAATGACTACAGGACTAGGAAAATACCTTTTGACTATTGATATTTTGACTATTGTGTGTTTGTGTTATTTAAAACTTTATAATTAGTGCAAATTCCAATGGTTATATTTGTTTTTCCTTTGATCTTAAACTCAGCAATACAGTGCTAGCCCTTTGGCATATTAGTAAATCTTCTAGTTTCTCTTTAACTGGAAAAAATAAATGTTGTGGTATGTGTGATGATGATATGCCACACCATCTGCAATCCCTTTTCCAAGTCCTACCAAAGGTGTGCCCATCCCACAGAATTACAGGCAACAGGCCTATGTGAGGTAGGAAGGATTTGGAGGATGGATTACAGCTGGTGCACTGCGTCTTCATATTTTTATGCTTTGAGGTAGTGTGGGCTACGAGCTTGCATGTTCTCCAAACAACACTGCACAGGACCTGCTAGCAGAATGACAACTGATACCACCCCCATCTCTCTTCACCAGAAGACCTTGCCTCTCAAGGAGTTTTGACTTCTTGAGGACATAAATTACCTCAACACAGTGGGCCTGCATGTTGGAGAGGCAGAGAGAGAAGAGGCTATATGCTACATACTATGTTAAAAAAGTTCAGGATTATAGGTGATGGGTGAAAATTTTGACCTCATCATAGAAGACCAGGTTACATATAAACCTGGCTGGTTATATGTTATTCTTTAAGGACCAGATCTAAAACTTAGGTGCCTGGAGCAGGACTTTGGTAGAACCAAGCTGCCCAGGTCCAAAACTGAGTTCCAAACAACACCCCCAATCAGCTCCTGCCTGACCTTAGAGATACCTAAACTCACTGGATGCTTCCCTATACTATTCTAAAGTTCCCCGGGTGCTGGCAGTTCAGCTTCTGCACATGCCCAGAGCTGCCCTAATCTAAGAAGTTCAGCATCTGAGGTTTGCCTTACAACCCAGGCACTCCTCTGCCTATACTCCCCTGAGAAATCTGATCCAGGAGGTATTTCCAGAGCATAGGTAAAACATGGTCTGTGGTTGGAGGCAGAATGCTCCCTTTGAAGGGAGGAGGAGGGTCAGGATCCTAGTCCCTGCTTCTAAGATTTTTTTCTGTATTTTAGAGCAAACAGACATTGGTTAAAGGACAGAAATAATCCTGAGACCAAGGACTGGTGCAATCAGGTAATAAACCTGAACTTTGTGTAATAGTGGCACTAAAAATAGAATTCCTAATAAAGGAAGGAAACAAGTAGGTCCAAAAATTAATGAGAAAGAGTGCAAAGTGCCCTCTCACGAGGAAGAAATTAATCAGACATTTCATATTTCACAGTCAGATGGATTGCAAATTGGCTGGATGGTCGTACTCAGAGGGTGGTGGTGGACGGGTTCGACCTGGGGGGGAAGTGGGCAGCAGAGTCCTCCAGGGCTCGGTCCTTGGGCCTGCACTGTTCAATTTCTTTATCAGTGATTTGGCTGACGGGGTTGAAAGCAACCTGTACCAAAATTTGGGGTGAAGTGGGCACGTTAGCAGGGAGGGAGAGACTGCAGCAAGACCTGGATAGGTTGCAGGGCTGGGCTAACAAAAACAGGATATGTTTCAATACTGACAAGTGCAGGGTGCAGCACTTGGGCAGTAGTAGCCAACAGCACACTTATAAGATGGGAAACTCCCTTGCTGAGAGCATGGAGGCACAAAGGGATCTTGGAGTCATTACTGACTCCAAGATGAACATGGGCCGACAGTGAAAGATCATGGTTGGCAGGGCTAACCAGACCCTATCGTGCATCCACAGGTGAATCTCAAGTTGGGCCAAGGAGATGATCCTCCCTCTCTGCGTGACACTGGTCAGGCCACAGCTGGAATACTGTGTCCAGTTCTGGGCACCCCACTTCAAGAGGGATGTGGACAACATTGAGAGGGTCCAGAGAAGGGCCACACGCATGATCCGGAGATGGCAGGGCAGACCCTACAATGAGAGGCTACAGGACCTGAACCTGTTCAGCCTTCACAAGAGAAGGCTGAGGGGGGACCTGGTAGCTGTCTATAAACTCACTAGGGGGGACCAGAAGGGTTTGGGGGAGACCTCGTTTCCCCTAGCGCCCCCCCAGGATAACAAGCAATAATGGCCACAGGATGTTGGAGAGCAGGTTTAGATTAGACATCAGTAAGAACTACTTCACAGTCAGGGAGGCTAGGATCTGGAACCAACTTCCAAGGGAAGTGGTGCTGGCTCCTACCCTGGGAGTCTTTAAGAAGTGGCTTGATGCCTACCTGGCTGGGGTCATTTGAGCCCAGTTTTCCTCCTGCCCAGGCAGGGGGTTGGACTTGAAGATCTACAAGGTCCCTCCCAACCCTGCTTCTATGATTCTATGATAAGTCATTCTAACACTCACAAACGTAATGGAAAGAACCCCGTAGAGGGCATGGAAGGACAGCTTCCTCCCAAACCAACTGGAAAACTCTGGCTTTGAGAGACAGATGCTGATTCTAAAAAAGGGCCAGTGGCTGGAGCCATAGAGCACTACACCAGGACTCAGGAGTAGATTATGTTCCTACCTCTGTCAGTGGTCAGCTTGGGCAGGTCACTGTGACTGTCTGCTACCTTGGTATTTTCCCCATTTATAAAAAGTGGGGAGAGCAAAACACATTAGCATGACAGAGGGGAGGGGAGCTGGTGGCCAGGTGTGCTGCTGTCACCAGCAGTACAGTGGCCAGCACTGCCCCATGCGGAGCTGCTATCCAGAGTATGCAGTTGTTACGCTTCTGACAACACATTTTATAAAGCACTTGGAGTTCTACAGCAGTTCTGTGCAAGTAAATGGTAGGCGTCGTTCCTTGTTCCAGCATTTACCCCACATAGTAAAGAATGCAGGTAAAAAAGATAAACAGTGGTACACAAACTCCTGCTCTGTGTATGAACCATTCATTGGCCAGGAGCTGATATAATCAGTGCGCTCTCAAGAGAATCTGGGAACCTAAAAGTTCAGAATTTTAGAATCTTGTAATCAGACTGGAAAATCCTATTGACCACTAATGGCAAGACTCAGCCTGCCTGTAAAATCAGGGAAGCAAGTTTTCCTTTCCTAATATAGAAAATCAACCATAAGTGTGACATAGAGAAATTACATTCTACACCCAGTTCCATAGATTGCAGAACTGTGTGAACCTCAACCAATTCCCTGATAACTTAACAAATCTAAAATGGTATGAAAGAAATACGGGACATTTCTCATTCAAATATTCAGACAAGCAGGTTAGAAGCATTCTGAGATTTTCTTAACCCAGTTAAGTTGACATACGACAAACAATGGGGCAATAGCTGTAACGCAGACCTGAGTTACAATGTGAAGACTTTAACAATTTGCTTCCTCAGCAGAGCAAATCTCAGTACTTCATTCATTCTTGATCAAATACCAAACCAATCTTTATAATACTGAATTCTTCTGGATTTTTTGCAGTCCCCTGGATTAAGTTTGGGTTATCTGTATTTTGGATAGTTTCACTCTATAACTGATGACACCATTATATTTTGTCACAATGAGCAAGCCAGTGGATAAAGCTAACACATACGCTCATAATATACTCTATGGTGTTAGGCTTAGAAAGCTGTTCTTTAGGAGCCAAGCATGCTAGCAGATCATCATTTAATGTGATCCTGATAAGAGAAAAGGATCTGTCATCTTCATCTCAGTACTCACTACACCATCTTTTGTAGGGACAAAATGGCAAGATATATTTATACAGTATTTTTAATTTTAACTAAGCTTTTTTTTCTGAAGGTGCCAATTGGCAGCTCTGAAGTGTCTCTCTGCAATGTAATTTCAACACTTTCCCTTGTCTTTCTATGTGTTATTATTTCCTCAAACAACTGAGGAACAGAAACAGGCTGTGAACAACAGTACAGTAATAATCTTCACTATGTCTTGGAGTTACTGAATTATTTAATTTCCTTCACTGAAAGGCCACAGTTCAAATATGTAATTGTCCAGAACAGTGCTTCTGGCCAGAGGGTTTGGGTACAATATGAGCTAGAAATTATTAAGTAAACCTTCCAAAGCCCAGCCACAGCTGTTTTCTCCTGAAAAATTGTAGATAGATTTTTGCCTTGGTCAGGAAGCAGGAAGAGATATTTCATTCTCTTATTTCATTCAGGGAGGAAGAGCAACAGGATTACAAATGGAATCAGAAGCACAATCGCAAATGTTTCACAAGGAAAAAGAACACAGCCAGGAGGTTTTCTACATCGATTACAACAAAATATAGTGCTTTTGCATTAGATAATTCTGAGGGATATATGAGGCTTAAAGGATTCCCATTTACAGAGGGAGGTTCTTTATCATTATTTTTGGGTTATTTCAGGGGAGCAAGGAGTGCAAAGGTAAATGATTTTATTTCCTTCCTGGGCAAACCTGTCATCTTGGTCTTCAGCAGCAGCACAAGTCACCGCCTCAGGCAAGATCTACAGTTATACATTTTGCCATAACAACTATATCAGGTGGGACTGCAGTTTTCCTCCATGCCATCCTGACAAGACACAACAGTGGCAAGACCCAATAGTGCCCTAAAACAAGGCACAATAGTCTGGGCAAAAGAAATGCTTCTGGCAGCATAGCTTACTCCACCGATTTCACTAAAGCATTCCTCTGTGGTGTAGTGTGAAAGTGGTGGTGGTGTTGTAGAGGAAGAGGGGGGGCTACATTGCATCCATGCACACCAGAGACACTTTGTGCACACTTGACACTTCACATTGGGAACCCACGTGTTTCAGTGGGAAGCCTTGAGGGTGCATGGGTGGAAGTCCTGAAACCCTTGGCCACTCAGAAGTTGGATAGCCATGCTATACAACACTGCTATGACCCCTTAGCCAAGGGGCACATTTTGAGACACAGGTCAGTAGATCAGTTTCTCAGTGAAGAAGAAATTGCTGACACAGGGTTAAGGAATTGTCTTAGTGTAATTTGTCTTTCTCCAACTCTCTTGGCACCTCACAGCTGTTCTCTAGACCTGCCTCAGCCCTCCAACATGTGGCCTCAAGATGTGGGTTGACATATCAGTCCTCCTTTCACATGGCTGCTTTGCAATACAAAGGAATTCAGGAAAGGGTAGGCTTCCCAGACAAAAGGTGTTTTATTTCAGGGGTGACCAACCACAAGTGGCATGGGCAGCCTCTTTGTGTAGCAGATGAGGGAGGGGGCAGGCAGCACAGCAGCAGATAGGACAGGAAGAAGACAGAGCAGGAGATCAGGCAGGAAGCACAGGACAAGAAACAGAAAGCTTAGCAGGAGATCAAGCAGATGGGGATAGGAGTGGCATGCAGGGAGGGTACAGAGCTAATTTGTAGCATGTTTGTAAAAAGGTTGCTATCATTTAACTGAATGGCATCCTGGGTGCTTATCCAAGAGTGATTCACAACATGCATGAGATCTGCATCTTCACCATACCAAGAGTATTGTTAGTATAAACAGGTCCATGGAGGATGCCAAATGCTCTTTGCTCAATGTGCAAGCAGAACAAAGCACTGACTGGTGGCTGTGCTTTGTCTTCTCTCAGGAGCTACATGTTCAAAACCTGTCCCTCCCTTTTCCAGCCCACTCCCTCCCCCTTTGCTCCCTTTTCTCCACCATTACAAACAGAAAATAGTTGGACTATTGGACCTGTCTTTATTGAATACCTAACAGTTGTAACCACAATGCCTCTGTGTTTCCACTACAACCCTCTGTAGACACAATTGCACCCAATTCAAAAAGATCAATACTGTATCTTCAGTGGTAGAAAGTTGTAATTATCCATCTTTCACTCGCTCGTTGGTGTGACATTTCAGGCTACAGAAAGCAGTGAGATACATTGTGGAAGGACAGTCAGAAAAATGTCACATATTATGAGTTAATCTATGGAGGGCTTCCAGCTTCAAAATTCAGATTTGTATTGGGAATGTCTTAGTTCAGGCCTGTTTAGATGTGGAAGCTAGTTAGGCCCACTCTTCAACTTGACTGCTGCAGACATACTATCAATTATTAAAATGTGCAAAGGCATTTGGAAATTCCTTGGGCAAAGGGGAATTTTCCATTTGCCATTCGGTAGAAACTCTGTCAGGGGCAGGCAACCCCCAGCATGGGTGCCCGTGTGGCACATAAAAGCATTTTGCTTGACATGCGTGCTATGGGGCAGATGGTGAGGAAGGGGCCACAGCTGTGCTTCCACAACAAGGATCAGACCCCTTACTGCTCCCTCTCCATCTGCCCCAGCACACCAGCATCTGGCAAGTCAAGGTTACAGGTGTTTTTGGCACTCTGAAGGAAAATGTTGCCAACCCCTGCTTTAAGCTGTTTCATAAAAGATGGGGAAAGAATTGGCATCACCTGAGGCCTCACATTAATTTGCCAATAGGTTTCACACTAAATTTATCTCTTATCATTACAGATAAGAGATAAACCTGGAATTTTGTTTGGCATTTTGGTATCGGTCCTTGAATCTTTAAAAATATTTATTTTATGTATTAAATAAAAAGGAGTAAATTGGCATACACCATTAGCTAGAAACAAAAAGAGTTCATCAGGGGAATAAAGGCTGGATGTCAGAACAATGCCAACTATCTGCTTGCGCTAAGAAAACCCTGTGCAATGGAGATTCATAATTTGAAGAAAAGAAAGTGCAGGCCATCAAAGTCTTTCTAACAAGCAGATCCTATTTTTTTTCCAAAGGAAGATAAGGAAAAGGCTAGAAAGGTTGCATCAAAAGCTTTGCAAGCTCAGATATAACCTTTTTGATACTTATCAAAATCTCCCGTTCCTATACGCTTCATTAAGAAGCACAGCATGCTCCAAAGAGGCAGTGGACCTTAATAAGATGCCCCCTGTCACTGAGAGTCAGCATCCATTAAGGAGTGTGTTTGGAGAAGGAAGAGGATAGGGGGTAACAGAGCAAAGGAAAAAAATATCTTGGAGGTCCTAGAAAACTGTGTAAATTGTAGGCTTAATTTGGGAAAACCTGTGCCACTTTAAACTATGAATGGATGCAGTGAACTGGCTGCCTTGCTGGAAAGGGCTTTAAACTAGGTGCATCCAGGGGTGGGTATGCAGACAGGAATGCAAGCCAGGGAACAGCCAAGCAGGAAGGACACAGAGAGGGCAGTTAGGGAGGTGGTAAGAGGCTGGAATGACGTCAGGGCTGTGGGGAACTAGGGGTTACCAATGGGGGACAGAGACCTTGCTGGGATCATTTGATCTCAGCAGTATTCCTTCCCAGAGCGGTGGTGGGGTGGACGGGGATGGGATGGATGGGGGGGAGGGGGAAGGGGGTGGACTCGATGATCTTTCGAGGTCCTTTCTGGCCCTTAATTTCTATGATCGTATGATTCCATGCTTTTGCATGTGAATTCACAGATCCCTATCCTAGAGTCCACATATTTGCATCTGCTAAGAAAGGCTTCAGATCACTAACTGTGCAAGCCTTTAACATATGGTCCTATAAATAGAGGAGCAAAACATACATCACTTACTGTGCAGCAAAGTAAGACCCTCAAAGCAGCAGTGTAATAAATCTGGGACACCAGAAGGATGAGCAAGAACCTGGTAATATATCACATCTTGGAGGTGAGGATTGTCATGGATGCCATCAGTAGTCAGTCATCCCCTAGAAGGGAACTGCAGAAAGGATACTGAAGTGAATGCAGACATTCCTTTTTAAAAAGGGGCTTAAAAAGGGACTTTTACACAGGAGCAAACTTGAAAAAAAATGCAATAGCACTGTTACAGTGATGGTCCAGGAATCATGTGAGGCAAGGATTTTTTAGGGTGGTATATTTTACTGAACCAACTAGGATAGAGTTAGACAAGTATTTGAATGTAAGATGTTCTTCAGGTCACATTCTTTAAGACTTATAGCAGCGAACACCTGCCCTGCAGATCCAGTGGTAGATGAGACACCCCCCTCTCAGGCTTGACTTTCCATGCTTCCCTCTACCTCCCACCAACTGCGGCTCCCTCCACTTCCCACTAGCTGCGGAGACACAGCTCCCCCAGGTGTGCTAGAGGCAGGCACTCCCAAGCTGGGCAGTACTGGGAACCAGGCAGGGACTTGTAGGCTCCAGATGTGAAGGGCTTACACGTTCTTCTAGGGAGACATGCTGGCTGCAGTACCTGGTGCTGGAGCAGTGTTGGGGGTAGGGGGAGAGTGTACAGCTGGCTTCAGCCCCATCCAGAACAGACTGGGATCATAGTAAACATCACTGGGACTGCTCAGAACATGGGACTGCTTAGAACATGACCTAACTTTTAATATGGCACAGTAATGCTTGGTATAAGCTAAATAAAACGTGCTAAGTGTCCCATACAACAAGGCCCTAACAGTGCTATTCTTCTTTAAAACTCAGTTTCCCAATGTGATTGCTTCTCTAGGGCAGCTCTTGAAAGCTTTGGCAAATCAAAATCTGGATAGACATACTGAAAAATTCAGGCCCTTGTTTGACCTGCTACTACTCCCTTGCCTTTCCTTACCTAGCCCTATGAGCAAGTGGAATCCACTTATGCCATCACCACCCAATATTGACTCTCAGGCCTAGCATCATTCCCTGTGAACCTCTGACTGGCTCCTGGTCATAACTGGATCTTTCTCTTCCCAACCTCTTCGAACAGCTACCAGCATTCCCACCATGCGCCATTCCCATCTTGAGTTCCATGAATGGGCTCACTGCAATTATTCTAATGCCAAGGGCACCAGACTCCTTTTCCAAACTTATGAAGGCTATCTTTGCATCATACAAGCATCACTTTCTCTTTTCCACTTCATATCCAGGGAAACTCCCCAGCACATGGTCCAATTGTTTAGACTTTGCAGAAGGAGAACAATGGTGTATGGACACTTAATTTATCACCCAGGGTATTTTTAGTCCAGCAATCTCCATGTCAATTAAATTATTCATGTAATATTGAACCTGGTTACTCCATTAACCTTCCTGTTTCTCCTGCAAAGAGGATGTGTTTATAAATTAGTATCTGGTTTTTGTTTTAATTTACCACCACAAGAACAACTGTAAACTTGCTTACCTTGACATTATTACATTTGTACAACTCAGCCAGTTGGCCAGGCTAACCTAGACTGTAATACTTGGCATTCTGATACTGATCTTGAAAATTAGATCTACATAAAGAAAGCCTCCTTGTGTTCAGAAGAAACCACTGCTGAACAAAACCTAGTATCCTGCTCATGTTGCAATCAATGGCCAAAGTTCATGTTCACGTCAAAGGAGCAGGATTGGTTTTTCCATCAAGGAAAAGAGAAATTAATAACTTACTTTTTAATCAAATTTTAATTCACAGAGATAAGGAAGATGGTCATATTTAGGCAAGTGTCTTGTAATAAAGTGCTACGGCTTCCTGTAGTGATAATCCACATGGCAAAACTTTATAGTGGGGCTATGCAAAGTTTTAGGCCACCTGTATTTATTAGAGTAAAATGTATGCAAAACCATTTCTCTCAAGTAAAGCAGGAGGTTCTGAGAAAGTTGATCCATTTTACATCCCATTGTTGTGAAATGGGCAAATGCCTCCTTCAGCAATGCAGACTGAGGACTATTTGTACTAGGTGGAACCACACAAGGACCTATGTGAGGACAGGAATATGCATTTCAAAAGCCCAGCACCTCCATAACACCTCCATGTAGGCTCCAGTAGAGCTGGGATAACCACAATTCTGCTCAGCTCCAGAGCCCTCAGCTTATTACCACCTCACTTCTCTTACTTTTCCTCCCTGGCTCACACACCCTCTTTGAATGGCAAGGCAGTTCTTCAGGTAAATATTTACTGTCTGCAATTTTGCTAATTTATATCCTTTTTGTAAGAGCAGATTAACAGGAGCATGTAAACTGCACATGTCTGTGTTTGGATAGCTGGATATTTCTTATTCATTTAATTTGCAGACCTCTCTTGTGAAAGATGGATAAAGATGATGGATGAAAGGCAGAGAACAATTATTCCCATGGGAAAAAGTAAGTCTCCCTGTTCTTTGAGAAAAGTCAACATTTATGTGGAATGACCCAAATTTATTTATTTTAAATATGTATGAGGCTTTAATCTTTTCTGAGACAAAATTTAAGTTCAAAGCAACCCAGGTATCTAAAGTATAACAGACTTCCTGCTGTTTCATTTAAAAGATATTCATAAACTAATCCAGTTACTAAAGAAGGCTGTCACTGTAGCATGCATTCAAAAGAAAAAATACTTTGGTAGCTGAAGTTCATACAGTAGTTCACTACCTTTTTTATTTAGAAAACTCTAGAAACAGTAAGAAATATATAGCAATTACACATGAATTCAAATTAATAAGCAAGCATCGATCTTCTGGATCATGGCATATGTGTAAGAGGTCTAGACAGGTGCCTGATGATGAATCTGCTTGTCCAGGGTCCTGCAACCATCACACCAAGACCTTTGATTTGTACACCTAGGCAAGAGTATGGAGGAGTGGAGGCTGCCCAAAACCTACCACCCCCCCCTTCATACCACTGAGACAGAATCCAAAGGCCACACAAACTCTTCATTGTGGGTGCTACTGGTGAACTATATTGTTCTCTCAGTTCAGGACATGGAGTCAGGAATGCCATATTTCAACCAAAGGTTTATACTAATACCCTCTGTCACCTTTCACTTTGGATTGTAAATCCACCCAAGTCAACAAAACTTAATCTACATCTACCTCACTCTTGATTAAATCAGAATCTGGCACAAAATAGCTTGCTAAAATAATCAGTCTTTATCTCATAGTAACGCTTTATTTCCTAAATCAACTCATTCAACATATATTTGGATATATTGACATTTTCAAGCACTTTTTGGCTTATGGATGCTAACATTGCCACCTGAAGCCAGAGGCATAGCTTGTGATTTCAGCACCCTGGGCAGAAGTGCAAAACACTGGACTGGGGGTGTGAGGTGCAGAATGGATACTGAGTGCTGGAGAGCAAGGGTGCAGACAGCTGTGGGATGCTGCTGGAGCCCCTTCTAAATGAGTGCCCAGGTTTTGTGTCCCACTCTAGTTATGCTACCGCCTAAAGGCATAAGACCACAGATCTGTAGCCTGCATGGTAGCAGTGGCAGGGGATGGTCAGCAGCAGTGACTGCAGTGGCTAGGCTGGCAGTGACAGCAGCTGTCATTCGCACGCTCCCTTTAAGTCAGCAGCCTGCACTTGCTACAGCATTGCCACTGCTGCAATGGCAAGAAATGAAACAGCCACTTACAGCATTACATATCCAATGTATTCCATTTGATTTAAACATCTTTCCGAGCAACACGTTATTACATGGATCAATCACCAAATAACCTTTCTAAACCTTTCCTATTTGCAGGAACTTTGGGGGGAAACTGTAAAATCTTTGGCTAGACATTGCTACAATTGTCTATGCACTGGAGAAATAAACACAATAAAAGCTGTCTGAAAGGAGCCTTTCTGTACAAATTCAGCCAAGAACAGCAGCTGGGCTTAGTTTTTTCTCCACAATGCAACAAAATCATCAGCACACAAATCATTAAAAAAAACAGTACTTCAAAGATTCCACTGAAACAGATATGACAAAGCCCTGACATTTTATGCAAAAACATACCCATGGTGGCAGGGATAAGCTACCAAGAAAAATCTCATTTAAAATAGTAAACTATTGATTTATGTCAGAGTTTTCTGATTCTTGACAACACATAAAAATATGCTTTGGTTTCTACATGGAAGTCACAACACATTTGGATACTGGACTGTTCTTTATTATATGCATTTTCGTGAAAGTTTTAGGGTCTTTTTCTTGTTTGTTTGTTTGTTTTTAAGGTCAACTCTTAAAGCACTGTTGTAAAAATTCTCACATGCAAACTGTGTTTGGCTACTGTTGAAGAAATGGCAGCACCATTATATTGACGTGCTCAGAAAAGCGGCTAACCAAAACCTCTATTTATATTATGGTAGCATTTAAATGTCCCGACTGCTTGTTTTAAAAAGAAACAGTAAAAGACAGAAGCCTTCCCTGAAGAATAAATCTAATTTAAAGAGCCAAAGGGAAGGGAAGTATTAGTATCTGATTTTGATAAGCATGAAACTGGGAAAGAAAAAGATTGCATTTGCCTTGCCAAAGATACACAGAAAATATATGGCAGATCTTGAAACAGAACCCAGATCTGAAGTGATAGTCCAATGTTTTAACTGCAAGATCATCCTTCTTTGTCTACTCAAAGTAATTTAATTCTACAGTATGCCTCATATACAGCATCCACACTGTCCAGAAGGTGATTGCCAACTCAACCATAAGATTAATTAAAATTAATTGCCACTTACAGTATTAAAAGGGTAGGCTTTAAAGTGAGGTTTAAAGCAGGATGTTACTCAACAGAAGGAGGATAATTCATTGAAATTAAGAAAGGAAACATTTATTTAGAACAAGTAAAACTATCTGACTCTGAAATTTATTAGATTATAACATAATCTCACAGGAAATGGTGGAAACTTTATTAAGACTGCTAAACAACGACTGAGTGAAGCATTAGGAAATGTAACAGAAGGAGTCCATTTGGAGTGGTGGGTGGATGGGTTAAATGATCATGTGCCATATGTCTTTTCTATCTTTAATTTCTTCAAAATTCAAGCGGTATTTTTCAGACGTCCAATATTATGTGTTGTTAGGCACTTTCAGTGGTTCCTAGTAGGCAACTTCCATGACTCTAACATGTGAACTTTGTGCAATAAACTGGTCCAATTTCATCCATGGTGTAAATCCAGTGATTTCAGTGGACTTGCATTATACTAGTAATAGATTCACTGTAAGTTTTTTAATACATGGTCAAACTGACTACATTATGAACAGATTGCAGGCATATAAAGGATTCTGGAACAATGGTGTGCAGGAATGAAAAGGATGGAAAACTGAGTTACCTGGAGCCCAGTCACTTTCTTTGTGAAAGACCACTGACTTCTTCAAGCAAAAGAAGACTGTTTTCTTGAGAGCCCACTAAGTATCATACCTCACGGCAAGTGGAAGCTTGCAGATCCTGGAAGAGGTGGAGGAAAACTTGATTGTGCCTCGTGTCTCAGATGGAAGCAATATTATATTTGTATTAGCTCCTGCCACTCAAGTCAATGTAATTTCCCTCATCAAGTATGTGTTCAGATGAAAAGTGAATTATATAGCTGCAGATGTTTGAGGAGCTGTTCAGTAAAGTCCATCAAAGCCAGTGTGTCCCGTCACAAATGCCTGGAACCGTAAATGTCCATTTGCTAAGGCTTTAATACTCATCTAATCGGAGTCAGAAGGTTCCTGATATGAAGACTAACTGCTTCTCTGTCCACTGGCAGGACATGATCGAGGGGGAAGAAACATTCAATCATTTCTTTCATATGGCTTATATTGGTACCACTTCAATGCACCACTGCTGGTGCCCAGATTATGAATGAAAAATCCTATGGCTTTCTGTCATGAATCTAGTGTATTGTATGTACCTCAAGCCATTTAGATACTTTGTTTAATTCACCAGGAAGCTTTAGCAGCAAAGCAGATGACAGAACTGGACAGAAATTACTTGCTGAAACTATGCAAGTTGTTAGTCTTGGTCAACTTCAAACCCAATGCCCATCTTATCCCTTTTCATTGGGAAAATTAACACAACTTGAACAGCTCCTTTTATTCCAAAATCTGTTGGCTCTCACATGGCAAATGTATATGTGCTCAGAAAAGAGTATTTTCCTTACTTAATTCTGCTTGTGCAGAATAGTATTCAGAATTGACTTGCTCTGAATGCTTCTCTCCAGGAATGAAGTAAAACATGGGATCTGAACTCTGAGGCTGCAACCCAGCGTTTGGACATTGCAATGATTCTGCAACAATTCCTGGATACAATGCTTTATCTATATGTTTTCAATTCTGGATTTCAAGAGGATGCTAAAGTGCTGTCAGGGAACCTAGGGTCTGGACAGGATGCACAGACCTATTATTAAGGTTTTATGAAAATGAATTTTCTCCTGACTCTTAAACTGAAGTTGGTTGATAAATTATGAATGAGATGTTAGCAAATGAAACCAGATAAATCTGTGGTTCAGTCCAATCACTATATATAGCATCAGAAGCAAATATAGAAAAAATAGAAAGGGAAGGAGGTTTAGAGAATATTAATTATTCTTTCCTTTCCAGCGGCAACCTCATCCAGAAGATGTCACCAGAACACAAGCAGTGCTTACTTACTACTCACGGAATGGAAAACATTAATGTGAATACTTAAAATTAACAACAACTACAAACAGATCATAAAGTGCATCTGAAAAACAGTACAAAATAAATGCTACCATTCTTGGAAGTGGAGAATGTGTTCTGCTGTCGGCATTGTAAGAACATGGATGTATTAAATTATTAAACTAGCCTCAGAGAATGAGGCACCTAATATGCTCATGGGGATAAAATGTTAAAATTATTGATTTCACAATGTGGGGGTGACATCTTTGCTTCCTTTTTTATTTTCTAGAGAGTAAGCAAAGCACAGATGTAGCAACTCAAGTACTGGTTGCTCTTTCTTTTCCATCATGCCCAGCTCCTTTTGCTACACTTGCCTTCTCTTTCTTCTATAATTGATAAGTCACTTCAAATCTGCCTACTGCATATTAACAATCTGTTACAACTCTAGCCTGTATAGTTGGGCTACTTTCTGAGAAACATGCATATACACACATTCAGTATCTATTGGCTTCATTCCAGCAATCCCTTGCACACTGTCACAACTCATGTTTAATGATTCTAAAGCGGTTCTCAAGTTACAGTTGCACGGTGACCTTCAAAGATAAAATGATCATGACTTTATACTACCCCTTAAAGCTAACTGGAAAAGTCAGCATTGCAAAGCCAATAGTAGCCCATAATTCAAGACTAAGCAAAATTGAACAGAGCTGACAACTAAAATGATAGTTACTACCTGAAGAAGAGGTATTCTCAAGGTGGGTGATTGTCCTTGACAATATGGCACTCCTTTCTGAGAGACTCAGGGCTGGGGACCTAGGAGAGCACTCACCACTTGTCTGCCCTGCTTTCTCCCCCTGCTCTCTGCCATGGGCATGGGAGTAGAGCCACAGGACTGAGCAACCCTCTATTCTGACCCCTTTCCTCTCCATGGACTGCCTTCTTGACAGGACGGGTAGACTTGCATGTACTAGTGACCCTAAGAGCAACACCATCAAATGTCTTGTACTCCTGGTAGGGTCACCTATGGTGGTAAGGTCAAAGGTGGGGTATCAGATGCAGATGAAGAAGGCATACTTCTCAACAGCTATGAAAGTGGATGAAGTATGCAGTGGAAAAAGTAAACCTAGCCATCTTGGCTCTCTGCCAATGGACACAGTTTTCTCCTCTGCTAAGATCCATGCAGTTGCTGATGTTCATTGGCCTCCCCACATACAAAAAGTCACATGCAGCCTTTCCCCACTGGATCCAATACCTACCACAATAACCAATCACCAAGACCCATAACATCTACAAAGTCCTGCAGCAATGGACAAGTGGCAGATTCAAGAACAATGAAGTAATTGCTGGGAGTCCCTAGTCCTGAATCCACACACACATGACAGTCGCAGCTGCCAGTTCACCCTTGGAATGGGACAGGAGGGTGAACTGGCAGCTGTAACTGTGACTAAGCAGTCCTTTCTAGGATCCCCTTTGCTCACCCACATGGGGAGAGGGCTAGAAAAGATGCCTCAAACATAGGCCATCCCACCTTGTCTTACCTGATTGTGTAGCCATTTCTAGGGAAATCACACAAATTGAGGTCAAAATTAGGCCTATATGAAGTGGCTAGTATTCGCTTCAGATTCGGATTCGGCTAATTCGGGGGACAGTGATTTGATGTGGTGATTTGAATCACTGTCCCTATCCGATTCAGCCAAATCTGATTCAGAGATTTGACTGCTGAATCTCTGAATTGCTGAATCAGCCAGGCCAGGTCCATCCCCTTCCCCTCCCCCCCTCAGCCCAGCAATGGCTGCCCTACCTCCCGACACTTGTAAAAAAAACACCTGGTCACTGGGTGCTGCCGGACAGGGGGTGATCCCTGCTGCTCCCCACTGCCCCACACTCCATGGGGGGGTCTGCACAAGCCCCCCAACTCCTCCCTCACTCCCCCAGCCCCTCCATGTGTGCCCTGCCTAGGCCAGCTCTGGCCCTTTAAGAAAAAAAACCCCAAAAAACCCTAGACTCACCCTCCTGCCAGTGAGAGGATGATCCCCACTGCCCCCCACACTGCCCTGTGCCATGTGGGGGGCTCTGCATGAGCCCACGAATCACTGAGCCCCCTGCAGGAGTGATGAGTCCCAGGGCTTTTCTTGGGTTTTTTTTTCTTAAAGGGCTGGAGGAGTCAGGGGGGGCTTGTGAAGAGCGCCCCATGCAGTGTGGGGCAGTGGGGGGCAGCAGGGATCGCCTCCCTCCGCCCAGCAGAACCTGGTCAGCACCAGGGCTTTTCTTTAACGTACTGGGAGCTGAAGTGGAGGGACAGCCAGAGGGGGGCTTGGGGAGTAGGCATGGACTGGGGGGGGTGTCAAGGGTCCCCCCATGGTCCCCTCTCCCAGCCCCCCTTCTCCACCCCTAATACTTACCAGCTCAGAGTCATCTGCAGCTCCCTGCTGCAGCCACTGGGGACTGTCCAAATCATCAACACTCTCCGAATCTTTTCTGAAGAGTTGGCTGGGACTTTAACATGTGGAGAGGCACCATTGGGAAGGAAGGAGTGGGCAAGGCCAGTTCCAATGGCATCCTCAGTAAATGCACAAAGCATGACTTTGTCATTACTAACAGTATCTTCGGACAATGTGACAGGTACAAAACTATGGGGTAACCCCCCCACTCAAAACAATGGCACCTCCTTGATTACATCATCGTAAGAGTACATGATCTAAAAGATGATCATATCACGTATGTTATGAGAGGAGCTGATGACTACTGGACTGATCATCACTTAGTGAAATTAATCATGTCCATTAGGATTGTGTTGACGCATCAAAAGCAACCCAAATCAGTCTGAAGACTGTACAACATTAAATGCCTTCACACCCAGGGGGTCAGACTAGATGGCCTGCTCCAGGCCCCTTCTGACCCTAGGTACTATGATACTACGATACCCTAGATACCATGAAGCCTTTCAAATGCATCTCAGCAAGAAACTCACCAATCTTAAGATAACACTTGAGTTCAGGCAGATTGGCAAGCTCTAAAGGAGACAAGCCATGAGGCTTGCAAGGAATCAATTGGCTTTCTTACTTCACGCCATCAGGATTGGTTTGACAAAAACAATGTTGAGATCAAGGTCCATCTTGTTTGGAAGAAACTTCTGTAACTGGTAAAACTATTCTATGTCCAGTCAGAAGCAGGGAGCTTTCTGATAACTTAAAGTTGAAGCCCAGAGAAATATTTGAGAAATCACAAACAAATGGTGGGAAGAGAAGGTGAAAAAATCCAACAATTTATTGACAATTTATGGTATGTGGAGCTTCTTCAAGTAAGCTCTTGCAGACTTGCCCTGCTTAGATCTGAAGATGGAAGTACACTCCTCAATAATGAGTCCATCAAAAACTGCTTGAAGGAGCACTACCAAACACTCCTGAACTAAGAATCGATGGTGACTGATGAAACCATCAACTCTATCCTGCAGTAAGGGAAGCATTTGACAGTCCACCAGGTGATAAGTCAAATGAAGAACAACAATGCACCTGGACCTGATGACATACCAGCTGATGTCTTCAAAGCTGGTGGGGAAACTATGACCATCAAACTCTGCACACAGTTTCTCAAAACCTGAACCACTGAGGAAATTCCTGGTGACTGAAGAAATGCCAATATTGTCACCATTTTTAAAAAGGGAGATAAGTCTGACTGGAAACTGTTGAGGTATGGCCCTCCTCTCCAACGCTGAGAAAATCCTTACTGAAATTCTGCTGACTTGACTGATCTCTCTTGCTGAGGAAATCCTTCCTGAGTCTAAATGTGGCTTCAGACCATTGAGAGGCATCATGGACAAGATTTATGTGGCTTGGCAGACCCAGGAAAAATGCTGAGAACAATAAAGGCCATATACAGTTCTGGTGGTGATTTGACCAGAGTGATTGATTCTGTTAATTGTGAGGCTCTATGCAAGATCTCATTGAAGTTTTGCTGCCCAGGGAAATTTATCACCATCCTAAGACTCCTTCATGGTCAGATGACTGCCTCCATCCTACGCAGTAGCTCTGCTGCAGAGCCCTTTACCATTCAGTCTTACATCAAACAGAGCTGTGTGATCATATCAATTTTGTTTTCCATCTTTCTTCCAGTCATCAAGATGCTCATCCATGACCCTCTGCCACATGGCATTCGCATAAAGTATAGGATGAATGGGAACCTTTTCAATCTCTCCCACCTCCATTCCAAAATCAAAGTTACTTTGGTATACTGAAGTTCCACAATCAAAGCCAATGATTGTGCTGTCATTACACATATGGAGGAGGACCTACAAACGGCCCTTCTCTCAACACCACCAGTGCCTTAGACTGACCATTAACACTGGAAAAACAAAGGTGCTTCACCAGACTGTTCTGGGCCAATCAACTTTCCCAGCAAAGATCCTCATTGGTGGGCAGGAGATGGAAAATGTTGAATACTTATAGCCATCTCTCAAAGATGGAAGAGATCCAGTATAGGATCCAGTGTGCCAATTCAGCCTCTGGAAGACTGTATCATTGTGTGTTATGTGATCACAACATCTGGAATCAAAGCTTCTACTATATAAGGCTGTGGTAATTCCAATTCTTCTGTACCACTGTGAAGCTTAGGTGACCTACAGGGACAACCTGAAAAGCCTGGAACACCATCACCAGCACTACTTGTAGAAGATCCTTGGCATAAAGTAGGACAATCGTTGCACTAATGCTAAACACCACCAGAACAGAAGCATTGATTATTCAACATCTGCTATGGTAGACATTATGTGCACATGCCTGATGTATGTTTACCAAAATAACTGCTATACTCCCAGCTCAGCCAAGGACAAAGGACACGTGGAGGTCAGGGGAAATGCTTGAAGCACACCCTCAAGATGAACATTAAGAAGTATGGCAATGACACCACAAATTGGGGAAAACTAGCACGGGACAAGGCTACATGACAATGCCTTGTGAAAGAAGGTCCTTCTTACTTTGAGGAAATACTGTCTCACCCTGGAGGCAGAAAAATGACAGAAACAGAAGGAAAGGAAATGAGAGAGAGAAATCCGTGGTCTGATCCTCCCTTTAACCTCCACCTGGGGTGTCTGCAGCTCTAGGATCAGCCTTCTTAGCCATCAATAGACTCATTTACAACCCTTTACTTGACCTATGGGAGTGATCATTCTTGACCATGAGGGATCACTGCCACTGCCAGTTATGACCTGTGGCTGGAAACTGTGCAGCTGTATGCCATTTTGGTGATTCTGAAGCACTCTGATGAAGGGGTTGTGGAGGGGGATGAGGCCTGAAGTGCTCTATATTACAGTGGCATTTGGAACACTTCAGATGTAGGCCTGTCCAAGGCCTTAGTCATGTGGTATGAGTCTTTGCATATTAGTTATTATGTTTAAATGATAATAGTATTGAATTGATCAACCTCTATGATTGTACGAACAACTAAAACTCCATTTTCTGCTGTTCCCTGCTTGACATGAGTAGATGAACTTGGTATGCTCTGTGCACATGACCGTCTATGTGAGAGGGCAAATGGTGAAAGGATGGTAACTATTTGCATGGAAACAGAAGATTTAACTGATTGTGTGAGCAACAAGGTGCCAATGTATAAGTTACCAGACAGTAAACTAATTAAGCTAATTAATGGATGGCTGAAAAGCTCATCTTTGATCAAGTGCAAAGAAGAAGGAATACTGCACATCCTGCCATTTGAACTATAGAATGCTTCAAGAACACAATGCTTCAAGGCAAAGATCAAGATCGATACCAATGGAGATACCAGCTTTACTGGAATGACCTCAAGTTGAAATAACCAGAAGAACCAACCTCTAATTAAAGACTGAGCATGGAAAAATCCCAGTGATGAACAAAGACTTGAAATCCCTATAAAAGTGAGATGCAGGCAAGCCACGATGGGGAATCCACTCTCTGCAACCTCATGGAGCACAGGCATGCATGTCTATTCTTCCTCCACACCTATCATCCTCAATAAGCGGGGACCTGGCCATACAGTGCTAATATTAGGTAACATCTGCAGGTAACTATAACACCTTACTGGTGTGGTTTTGTCTATATGCCTGTGTATGTCTATTTGTATGACTGGTGTGCCCAAGCCCATGTATCTGTTTCATGGCATTTTGCCTTATCCCCCTTTTTAAGGTCTCGCTCTTAATTTGAGCTATTGGCAATTTAAAGTAACAATAATCTCTGATTTTTTGCATCAAACAAAATCAAAATAATAGGAGCAGGCCTGGATTTGCAGATTGGTATTTGAACTGCCTTGAAAATGCAAAGGGGATTGGATATGAAGTTCCAGATTTAGTGCATCCCTTGTTAAAATACATTATTCAGAATGCTTCAACAAAACAAACACCAAAAATGCTACTCTGGCAGAAAGCAGGCTATCTTTTAGAATTCTTTTCTTCTGCTGAGTAGTCAATCTCTAGAGCCACTCTGAAGTACTTTTCTAGTACATAAAGTTTGGATATATAAAAGTGAACATCTTTTGGTGTATTGTTGCACAAGAAAAGTCATTTGCTCTGCACTAAAATAATTTGCTTTTTTTTCCAAGTTTTATCATCACTTATAGGCTCAGCACACTTTTAGGCTTGGCAATTTTACACTTGCTAGGACCATAACCAAAAGAAATTTGGGAGTCAGGATTGACCACAAGATGAATATGAGTCACCAGTGCGATACCCCAGATGGCAAAGCAAACAAAACTCTGGCTTGCATCTACCGACGCATCTTGAGCAAGACCCAGGATGTCATCCTCTCACTGTACTCAGCCTTGGTGAGGCCACAACTGGAGTACTGCATCCAATTCTGGGCCCCACAATTTAGGAAGGACGTGGAGAAGCTTGAGAGAGTCCAGAGGAGAGCCATGTGCATGATCAGAGGGCAGGAGAATAGGCCTCATGAAGAGAGGCCGAGTGCCAGGAGACTCTTCAGCCTGGAGAAGCGCAGGCTCAGGAGTGACTTGGTGGCAGGCTGTAAGTACGAAACGGGCATACCTCAGGATCTGGGGGGACACCTGTTCACCAGATCACTCCAGGGAATGACAAGATCCAATGGTCACAAACTCCTGCAAGACTGTTTTAGGCTGGACATAAAGAAAAACTTTTTTACTGTCCGAGCCCCCAAGGCCTGGAACAAACTCCCCCCAGAAGTGATGCAAGCACCTACTCTGCACACTTTCAAGAAACATTTGGATGTTTATCTTGCTGGGATCCTTTGACCTTAGCTGACTTCCTGCCTTTTGGGCAGGGGGCTGGACCTGATGATCTCATGAGGTCCCTTCCAGCCCTAATGTCTATGAAATACCATCAAAATTAACCAATTAAAGATGATTTGAAAGCAAAAGCTTCCTGACATCCAGCTTCTTTCTTCTTATGAAGTAAAGAAAACTGATTTCAGCCAGGTGGGTCCACAAAGCAGGCAGAGTCCTAAAAGATAATAATCTCGATTTAACTAATCAAGACCAGACATAAAACAAAGCAAGTTGTGCTGAATGAAGCAGCACACTGGTTCATTAGGCGAGCAGCTGTTTTCTAGCAAGCACTGTGAAAATAAGAAAGCAGGCAAGCATACATGTATCTTCAAAAATCAAGATTAAAGCCAGCATTTTAGACACTGTCCAGGCTCAAGCTTCCCCTATGGAAACAATTCAATTGGGAGAAAAAATAAAAGTCAATGGTGTGATATTGGCGCAAACAAAGTGTTCACAGGGATCTGCTGAATTACTACAACACTGACTACTGAACAGGCTTGGAAAGTCCTGTTGAAGCATTTCTGCTATTCTATCTCAGTCCACAATGACAACGACTGGAATAAAAGTACAAGATTTTGCTTTGTGGTTTAAACTAAAACAGGGAAAGGAGAGCAGGTGTGTTTTGAAATAGGCATGATTCACTCTTTGTATCTAAGGAAGGAATTTTGTCCTTGGTTCGCCACTAATCCGATTGCATGGGTGCATATGAGGCCACAACTTGACACTAAATTAGTTCCCAGCTATATTTCATGTTGCTAGAGCACACTAAAAGAAAAAGGCGCCTGCCTGGCTGAGGCACATTTGGGATTTCAATCACACATACTTGCAGATCCACCAGGCAATCAAGCACAGAGAATGCATACATTTTCATCCCAGAACTGCTATTATTTCCATCTCCAAAAACTGCTAGTCACTCCCTTTTTTGCAAACTAGGAAAGAGTACGCTACTTGGCTTTCTATTTAGTCTTAATTACTATTTATTACTTCTCAACAATTTACTGCATTTTGTGCAACATTCTCTCTGCTTCATCAACAGAATCAATTAAAATTGGACCAGACAAAACACTAGTGAATAAAATATGGGGAAGGGAAGGGGAGGAGTGGGGGGACCTACATATGCAGTGCAATCAGGGAGATAATGAACAAACCTTTTCAATTTCCAGTTTTGTTGCACATGGGCTAGAGTTATTGTTGCCCAGAGATGAAAATAGTAGTAGGCAATCATTAATCTTTCTGGATCATGATGTACAGGTGAGAGGTCACCCAGACCTTCAATACATACATCTAGAAAGGAGCACAGAAGGATGGAGGCTGCCCAGACCTTCTACTCCCCCTTAGATCATTGAGACCGAATCCAGAGGCCAGACTGAGTCCAGACATTTGGTGCCTTAATGGCTGAAGTTATGCACACAATCAGGATTGAACCTGGGTCACCCACAAGAGAGACAAGGAGTTTACCACTGAACCACAACAGTAGGGTCAGAGGTGAGAATAAGTGAATATTAATAAAGCCCTGTAGTAAAGCTCATTCTCTACTCTTCTTCAGTGTATGAATACCATTTCTATATTTGAATTGTGGCCCTGCTGTATTAGCTATTCCACCACGGGCAGGGAACAGATTATCCTCCTCCGTGAGTACTCCAGTCCTAAGTGACATATCTGGGAAACTGCTACAATCACCCAAATGAAGGTAGAAGGTCACATTGTACTTCTCACATGGAAAGTGTTTGTATCCTCAATATAGTCATTCAAGTAATGCTGGAACAGGACGCACAGGTTATTATATATATTGATTTTTTTTTCTGCCAAAGAGACAATAAGAAAACTTCTAACTCCTTACATCTACTTTTCCCTCTTCTTTTATATGAGGTCATAACCCTGTGCCAACATCTGCTGACTTCAGTGTGAGCAAGATTGGGGTTTATACAGTATTTTCAAATGCACTAGGCCATACTCTAGAAGCTTCAGCCCTAGAGTTACTACCTCTTGACACCTATGACACTGAACACTAAGAAAAAGAAAAAAAAATATATCATATAATGTGTCTTCAGCTTCTCTGTGGAGCTCAGAGTGATCAAACAATATAGTGCTGAAATCTTTCAGATGAAAGATTGAAGTTAAGGAAGACTCTCTCCACATTCTGCACTTTGTTGTAGGCTTTAAAGCAGCAATGTGAAAACAAGACTAGCCTTTACTCTTCATATGAACAGCCTGGAAACCACAGGAAAGGGCTAATGGGTATATATAAAAGTGTTCTTATTTAGATGAGCACACAGTACCCTACCTAAAAATGTTACTCAGTGCCACAATTCAGTTTTGGCCTTCCTATCTCATCGATGCATCTTTTCTTAGTGTGGTGTCTGAATGGTCATTTTCTGCATGCACAACTTCTATGAACTTAAGTTTTTAAGGCTGAAATCCCTGAAGCATGAACCAATGTTTCTACTTTCAGAACAAATACAGTAAGGACAATGACTGTACCAGTTCCCCCACCCCATCCTGCTGGTGTGATATATCTCTTGTGGAGTCACCTTTTTTGCAGCATTGCCTATGCAGAATCAGGTGACCAGTAATGGCAGGCATCAGGATAAAGTAGGAACAGTCTATGTTCCTAGAACTGTGTTAGCACTGCATTGTTTTACAAGATGTGGCTAATCCCCACTGGGATTACTGACCTCTACCTCTTGTCTTTGCATTGAGAACTCCTTAGGAGAGACCATGTTTTCTTTGTTGTTGGGACAGAAGCAAGTAGAGGACCAGCCCCAGGTGCTGACTTGGGTGTGTGGGTTGGGGGGGAGCATAGAAGCTGGTCCAGTCCCACCAATACTGCCAATTTGTCACTGGCACTGCCTCATGCATTCCTGCTGCCCAGAGCACAAAACTGCCCAGCTACACCTTTGCATATCACTAACTATCATTAGCAAGCAGAGGCACTGAGTACTTGGGGGCTCTGGCCCCCCTCAGGAAGAGGACTGTCACCTAAAATGCATAAAAATTTCCATATGTCCATCATTTTAGGCCCCCTCCCACCCTTGGCAAAAATAAAAGTTGGTGCCTATGCTAAGAAGGAGAATGTAATTCAGTCTCTATGACTTCTGTGCAAGGCCTGGTTCAGCTTCAGTTGGACTGAAGTTCAGGCATAAGTGCTCTGCTGACTAGCCATGACATTACTGTCAGGTTTTAAGTCATGCACAGAAGGCCTATGTTATTGATTTCTTCTGGAGACATTCAAAGAGCATATGTTATATTAAAAAATGGTTGTGAATTTTGTGATGTGGCATTAGACTGAATCATCAACTCACTTCATGTAAAGGTTGATAAAGGGGAACTGAGACTTTTAACAGCTTTCAGTTACTTCAAACCTAAGATAGATTTGAATGCATGACAGGGGAATAATAGACAACCTATTTCCTTAGTCATGTCAAGGCATCTAAAGTCATCTTAATTTATCTAGCTAGATTTTGAGTTATGTGAACAAAACAGAAGAAGAAATATTCATATTTTATATAAATAATGTTGCTAGCATTTACCAGACGTTGGAGGGCAGAGGGGGGACCCACACCAAATCCAAGAAACCAAGAATTCATTATTCACGTTACCAAACAACTTATGCATAAAAAGCCTTTCTGAACACTTTACTAATATAGGAAAGATTTAAGAGAGCATAATAGCACTGGCATTGAAGCAATACTATAGAACCATTCAAACTGTGATGTCAAATCTATTTAATACCATTTTTGCATTTGCATACATACAAATACAAATGTTTATGGAATCCCGCTCAGTGATATGTTAACTTAACTTTCCCAAGATTTCTTCATTTAGCTAGTCCTATGTATGTGAACTCTATTAACAAAGCAAGTTATTTATCCAGTATAAAATATTCACACAACAGACCTGCCTTCTTTCATCTTCCCCTTGCTCTGATTCTTTTAGCTGTGTCTTAAGTATGACTACTGTGCTTAGGAAAAGGGAAGAGCCATCAACTCCTGTACCTATAGTACAACCTGTAACCCACTCATTCCACAATCTAAATGGAATTGGATTCTGACATACTTCCAGAAAACCTGCAATCATTTTTGTACCATATCCTCCGCTAACCCCAAGGGACCTGTAAATTCACTAATTTATCACCAGACATGATTCCTTAGCCTACATCTAAAAACATTTCATCAGCTTCCTTTAACTGCTGTTGGGGAAGACAAATAAAATAGGATGAACTGTAATACAATTTATATAAAGCTGGAGAAGCCACTTGCAGTTTCAACCTTCCCCCACACAATGTGGTTGCATGAAAAGTGGCCCAACACATGTGTTTGAAAAGCACTGGAGGAAAAAAGTCATAGCAAATAACTGTGGAAGCTGATACCATTATATTGTTCTAGCTCTGGCTATTATATCAAAGCCACATGTTTAAAGATTAAATAATCAAGTATCCATATTAACAGTCTGAAGGGCTTAGAACAAAGCTAATTTTGTCAAAAGCCTTAAATCAAAGAACTTTAAATAAAAAAAGAAATATTTTCTATAAAGAATTTAATATTGGGGTTTATATCTTCTGTTTTTATCATCTCTGGAGAGGAACATAAAGTTACTCATCTGCACCAAATACCCGTTTCCATTTAGCAAAAATGGATTTCCCTCCCCCTCCGCCTTTCCATTTTTATACAACTGAAATTAGCAGGGCTATTTTTAACAAAAAAAGGAATGCTGGGATATTTTCCCATTCAGTACAGCTCAGGGAGCAGTGTTTGTTGTTTAACTGCTTCCAAAGTAAAAGTAGAGGGAACACAAAACACTGCTCCTGTGGACCAGGCACAAAATGGATTTTTCTTTATTTTTTATGCTTGTGTAAAAAATATGTTATACATAACAAAATGTTAGAATATCCAGGTTTCTATTTGTCAGTCCAATCAAGCGTCCTAAACTGTCTCACATTTTTTAAAAAAATGTGATAAAAGTGTAAAATAACTACAGAGAGACTGCAGCTGTTCTGTTTATCTGTTTTCCATTAATGTCCATGCAATCACATTTAAAATGGATTGCCAAGTACATGAATGCAGTAAATAATGTGAGTGTTCAGAAAACTACCTTCAGTAAAGACATAGAATGAGAAACAGTTCGCAGCTGAAACAGTTTATGATAATCTTCTTTAGCATGCAAACTCTTGCCATTTGTGCTTTGGCCACTTGCCAGAAGTGTGAGAGTGATTATCAAAACACTCATTTCTGATTTCTGGTGTCCACATAGCTTGCCAAGTTACTCTTCACAGGCCTGTGGGAGATGGATACTACATGTGCCATGCTCCAGAACAGCTAAAGCACATTATGCTGAAAATCATAAATGTGCCTATTATTTCTCACTACATGGGTTTGATCTTGTAATATGCTGAGTCTGGAAAAGCCTTTGGCTTTAAGCTGGCAGTCTATTTATCTCATCTCACTAGCTGTTAAGATTCTGCACTATGAAAGATCAGGCTAGCTCTTGGCAAGGTTTGCAATAGTGGGGACTTCTCACTGTACCTTCTCTTTCAGGGATAGTGGTCATCTGTGTACAGGAGTGGGCCTCAGGGACCCTTCAGTGGTAATCTTGGCTTCCTCTGCACCAGTCGGCAAACAAATATGGTACTACTCATTTTTTTATCAAAAATAAAGCAGCAGTTAATTACTTGACCTCACTTATAGAAGATGGGCACTCACACAAGTTGCAGTTCCTCAGTAAGAGCATTCAAGACACAAAGGTTGTATCCAGATGAGCATGCATGTGTGGTATGTGGCACCACAGATCGATCCGTGGCACTGCACTCTGCACATGCTGCACGTACAGGTGCTCCCTGTGCTGTTAATTTGCAGCATGGGGGGTGGGAAGCGTGGTGACACTGGGACATCCCAGTGTCAAAAAACCCTGTGCCTAAAAATAGTGGGGCAGTGCACATAGTGACCCAGCCTCCCCTACCCCATCCAGGGTAACATGCTGCAGCCCAAAGCATGCATGTGGAGATGTGCCCAAAGTGCCCACCTACTACACCCCTTAAAAGTAGTGAGTATGGATAAGTGAGAACAGAGCTCTTTCCTGTCTTTCCTATCTTTGGTGACCTGCACCAAAGAAAGCTACTAGTAGAAGCCATTCCTGTTCTGGGGGGAGAGTGGGACAGAAGTGGCCATACAGAGTCTGGCCCCTGCTATTTGGAACAAACTTGAAGATAAAGATGAAAAACCCTAAATATTATTTTCAAACGCTAAGATTTTTTGAACAATGCTTTTACCTATGAGAGTTAATGAACTGAGTCAACTACAGAGCTCTCTATCCAAAGAGAAGTTACGATGCCAGTTATGTACTATCCTCTGCACTCAAGTCAATATGCAGCCATTCATTATACCTGCCCCCCCACAATAGGTTTGGTGCACTGGGATTAAGCTGAGCCCATCAAACTCATTGGACTTAGAAGCAGAGTTTAAAACTGCAGATGCAGAAAATTGGTCTTAAAAACTACTCGACTCTGTGAAAAGATCATAAACCCAAGATTAAAGCTTTAAAATAAATTCAAAAACCATCTCCTCTGTTATGTATGTTTCAGTGATGCCAATTTAAAACTTTCAGATAGTGAAATCTGAGCAAGCCAAGTCTGTGCATAAACACTCTACTCCATGCTAAAGCCCAGCAAGTGATGCAACAAATGAAAGGCCAAGTACTAGCCCTTGGTATTGAACTGGGAATCCATTCCTCCCCCAAAGCAGCTAGAATCCCTCCCACCACAACCTGTGTTCTTGCTCCCCATTATGTACAGAACCAAAGATAGCACCATTGACCCAATGGGCTCATTTTATACATAGGACCCATTTTTTCCTTCTGTTACAGTTCCAACTCGCATAGTAGGCAGGAATTTACAAGAGTAACAAAGAATAGAATGGGGAGAGGGAAGTGAAGATATTTTAAAATCCTTCTCCCAGTCTCTTGCTCTGGAAAGAGAGCCCACTTGGTTTGTTCCAATTGGTCTTAGGATTTAGTTTACATTTACAAGACTATCTTCTAAGGGGGGAGAGAGAGAGAGAGTGTCATGCTTAGAAACATAGAAAAGTAAGGCTGGAAGGGACCTCAGCAGGTCATCTATTCCAGGGTGCTCAAACTCTGGCCTGAGGGCAAATTCAGGCTTCAGACCTATAGAGCAATTAATACTGCCACCTTTTCCTGCTGCCAAATTCCCAAGCCCCATGACTGGGTTGGAGTTGGGCCATGCCCCATTTCCTCTGCCAGGCTGGCTTGGGGCTGGGGCAAGTCCCTTTCTCCCCATGAGTCCAGTCCACAACCTGCAAGGCTGGATCATGGCTGGGCCATGCCCTCTTCCCCTCAAGCAGTTGGGTTAAGGAGGATCATGCTCCCTTCCCCAATGGGGCCATGGTCTCCCCTCTGTATGCACCTGGATCAGGGCTGGGTCATGTCCCCCCACTCCACAAGCCTGGATTGCAGCCGGTCCAAGTCCCCTTCCCCAGTACAGTTAGATTGGGGGACGAAGGGGACGGGGGGGCTGGGCTGGGCTGCCCCCCATCCCTCCAGCTCCCCTTGACATGGCTGAATGGGGTCCTGCAGTGCCCTCCTCCAGGCACCACATGAGGAACACCAGCCAGATCTGGCCTTCTATGGATCAGGTACTGCCCATTGGGCTCACCAGCCGAAAGTTTTGAGCACCAATGATCTAGTCCAACCCACTGCCTGAGACAAGATCATCCTTATCCAAGCCATCCCATACAAATACTTGTTTAACCTGTTACTAGAACTATACAATCAACCCATACGCATAAACAGGGATCTGGGTTTTCCCCTTTACCAGAGAAAAATGTGGATTTTTCATTTTAGTGGAGAAACTTGTGAATTTTGCAAACAGGTCCTAGGCATAGTTTCAGCCTGTAAAGGGCTGGGGGAGTGGGAGGAGGGCAGTCAAGCAGGGAGCCATGTTCATGTATATGCACCTGGCTGCCAGGCAGCCTGGAGAGCAGCTTGTGCAGGTAAGTGGGCTGCTATCCAGCCAGGCAACATGTGGGACTTGGGGTCTGGGGCTGCAATGTGCAACTGCAGGGCTCCAGCAGGGAGCAAGATAGGGCCGTAAGCAGCTTGGCTGGGGGGCAGGGGAAGAAGGCTGGCTCCCCACCACTGCGTACACATCTGAGGGGTGGCATGGGGGGGTGGGGGGCTATGCTTTCCAGATCTGTGCATGGGGTGGGGGGCGGGTTGCCCACTGCAGGCTTGGCCTTCCCACCCTACTGTCTTCCCTGGGGCTTCTGCAGCCTAGCTGATGCAATCCAGCACTGTAGGGCCTGTAAGGCAGAGTGGAGCTGTGCAGGAAAGCTGCTTGCTGCTGCAAGCTCCATGCTGCCCTGGCAATGCATCCTCTGCCCATGGAGGCGCAGCGGAGGCATGTGTGCCTCCATGTGATGCTGGTGTGCATCACCAGGGCAGCATGAAGCTTGCAGCAGCAAGTAGCTTTCCTGTGCAGCCTGGCTCTGCCGTGCAGTGCTGAGTCACACACGTTCAGCTGTGGAGGCTCGGGGTGGGAGGGTATCAGGGTTAGAGCCCACGTCTATAGTGGTCATCCCATGCCTGCCCCTGCTCCACACATTGATCTGGAGGGCATTGTCCCCTTGTCCCTCCAGGTATGCATGCAGTGGTGGGGAGCTGGCCCCACCTTCCACATAAGCCCACAGCAGCCAGCCAGCAGGGGTGGGGGAAACCAGGCTCTGCTCCACTTCAGCAGCCACTGCCTCCTGTTGGGGGCAAAGGGCTGTGGACCCAGGTCCCTCGTCCCGTAGTTCTGGCAGCTGGGGTCCCTTCAGCAGGGCTAGGGGGAAGGGTTGGGGAGGCCTTTCATTTTAATCATAGATTTTGCAATTTTTTTATCAGAGAAAGCCGGGAACCCTGGTTATAAGGCACAGCACCCTAGGGCACTACCACAGGTAAAGTAGGAGGACAGTGGCCATTAGAGTTCTGCTGCAGCAAGTGTTGTTAAAATACTCCTGAGAGAGCCAAAGAAGAAGGCTATGCCTCCCCCCTACACTTTGCCCTACCCTCCAGCTACAGAGGAAGGCATTTTCCCCCCAGTCTGCACCAATCAGACTATGGGGTAAAATTGCTTCCTGACCCCAACTATTGTGATCAGTCTGACCCAGAGTACAGGGGCAATGCCCTCTAGCAAGGAATCTTTAGGTTTAAGTTCCAGCTGGTGTATTGGCACACCTCAGTCAAAGTCCCTACTCATAACTGGACCCAATACCCAGCACTTCCATGGAAGGTAGGAGACAAAACAAAACAAAAAACTCACCCCAGTCACATGTAGCAGCAGGAGGGGAAGAAAAAATCCTTCCTGGCCCTATGTGACAAACAAGAAACCCCAGAAACATGGAAAATATGTGTAGAAATTGGAAATGTATAGTAGAGCATAGGCATAGCTACTCCTAGATCATCCATGGGTGACTAGTGCCTCCTGACTCGGGGGTGGGGGAAGGGGGGCACCAGTGCAGGAGGGGTCCCCCAGCAGACGATCACTGACCCTGGAAGTGCCAGTGGCAAAACCGGAAGGGCCGATGGCGTTTCTTACTGGCCAGTGCTCCCCACTCCCTGGCCCCCAAGGGCCAGTCTCAGGAGAAGCATGCGCCCCCCTGTGCCTCCCTGATGCATTGCCTATGAGATCGTCCCTAACCAATGCTTGTGCAATATCTTTTTTTTTTAATACCTTCAATGATGGAGATCCCACAACTTCCCTATGCAGGCTAATCCATTGGCTTACTGTTTTAACAATGAAGAAGTTTTTCCTGATATCCAAGCTAAACCTACTTTGTTGCAACTTTATGTCATTGTTCCACATCTGGCTTTCTGCAGCCAAAGAGAGAAGATCATTCCCCTCTTTCTTATGGCAGCCCTTCAGATATTTGAAGACTGCTATCATGTCCCCTGTCACAGAACGAGATCCCCAGGGGTGGCCATGATGCCCCGGCAGCTCCACAACCATGAAAGCTCCACCGTTTTGGTGCCCTTTTCTCTCACCTGCCATGTCTTTGTTGATAAAATGAATTGGGAGGCTGTTTACAGGCCTCACATAGACCCAGGCCACTGAGCCTTGCATGAGCTCACTGCTTTTTGGGCCCTTTTCTGGGCCTCTCTTCAGTACAGTGCTGACTGAGGCACTTCAGGCCTTATGGGCCAAGTGCATGGATCCAAAACTCCCCTTTACCATGCCCCAAGCCTTGCACATACTATCTGAATATTATTCCCTCTGTTGGTGTCTCAGCCTACTCAGCCTCCACCCCTTTAATATAGCTAGGCCTTGTGTCAGGCCCAGCTCTAAGAAACTAGCTCCCAATCTGCTGTTATCACTAGGCCCCTGACCCTTGTCTGCTGCACTTCGCTAGTGCTGGGGCTCCCTGGCTCTCTGACACTGCGCCCCGCTGGCACCGGGGCTCCCCGGCTCTGTGACACTGTCCCCGCTGGCACTGGGGCTCTACACAGTCAGGCCTCCTCCTCCCCTATTAGTCTCAACCTGGTCCACCCGTTCAAACAATAACACAAACCTAAGCCCCTCTGGGTTTAACATTAGCAATAAAGGTAACATTCTGCCCCTTTAAGAGGGCAAACTCCTACCCTTAGAATACCAGACCCTTTAGCCCCGGGCAACTTCTGAGCCCTTAGGGTCTTACTGCATTTGGAGGTAGGAAAGCAAGCAGCCAGATACATTGGGCAGGAACTCTTTCTCCTGGCAGGTGCCAAGGAGAGAGTGAGCCCAGCCAGCCTCAGCCCTGAGCTTATATTTTCCCTGACTCCTTCCAGTCAACTGACTGCCTGCAGGTGCCGGCTAATTATCTTGTTTGCCTGTTACTCAGGCAACCTGCAGCTGTGGATCTCTGTAGCTCCTTTGCTAGGCTGCTTCTGCCCTTAAAGGCACAGGCACACTTTGGTGTCCTGAGACATCCCATTTAAGTGCCTTTTCTGTAAGTTGAAAGCACCTATTTCTGTCTACCACTCCTTACATGACTTGCCTTCCAAGCCCTTTATCATTTTTGTCACATCTCTCTGGACCCTCTCTAGCTTCTCCACATCCTTTTAAAAATGTGGGGCCTAAAACTACACCTAATACTCTAGATGAGCCCTAATCAGTACCAAGTAAATAGTCATTATCACATCTTGCATCCTGTACCTAATGCTTCTAATGGTATAGCCATTAGCCCAAAACCTCATTCGCCTTTTGTGGAACTACATCACATTGCAGAGGCATACTGGGTGCTCAAACAGGTGCCAGGAGGCTGCTCCGACATGCTGTAATTGATTGAGTCTGCTGCAACGTGCTGATTAACGTGGTCCAGCCATTTTCCACCTCCCATGTGTCAGTGCTACCTCACTTCAAAATCGTGGCAGGGGTGCTTTAATGAAAGCTCATTCGACAAGCTTTAGATAAAGTGTCCCCACCACCATTTTGAAACATGGGGATGCTGATACACAAGATGCTCCAGGTGCTTTAATTAGAGCAGATCTCAGAGCCTCTCTAATTAAAGTGCCCTCCTCCCATCCCTGGAGCACATGGAAAAATGCCCTCTGAATCCATTATCCATCAAGACTCCCAGATCTTTCTCTGTAATGCTGCCATCCAGCCAAGTATCACCCATTTTATATTTGTCTTTTTGATTATTCTTCCTGAGATGCAGCACCTTGCATTTGTCAAAAATGAATTTCAACCTGTTAGCTCCAGCCCAGCTTGCCAATTTGTCACATTCCTTGTGAAATGCATTCCTGTACTCCAACATGTTTGCAAACCTTCCCAATTTTGTATCCACTGAAAATTTGCTCTACTTCACCATCTATTCTAAGCAATTAATAAATGTGTTGAACAACACTGGGCCCAGGATAGACCCCCAGTGGGACTCCATTTAAAACCGCCTGTCATTCTGACCTGGACCTCTTAATAATTACTCTTTGCTTGTGGCTATTGAGCCAGTTATCTATCCACCTTATAATAGCTTTGTCCATCCCACATATCTCCAATTTGTTTATGAGAAGGTCATGTGGAACTCTGTCAAAAGCCTTGCTGAAGCCCAGATACATGATATCCACTGCCCTCCTGTCATCTGTCCAAGTAGGAGAATTTTGTTTGGTATGACTTGTTCGTAGTAAATCCATGCAGACTGCTTGTTATCAATCTTTCCTTAGCCAGATGCTTACAAATAGACTTTCTTATGATATGCTGCAGTAATTTCCTGGGGACTGAGGTGAAGCTCACCAGTGTATAGCTCCCTGGGTCCTCCTTTTCTTCCTTTTTTAATGAGAGGCACTATGTTGGCCCTTTTCCAGTCCTCTGCTACCTGGCCTGTCCCCCAAGACTTCATAAATATTATTATCACCAAAGGCACTAATATCTCCTCTGCTAGTTTCTTCAGTACCCTGGGATGAAGTTCATCAGGCCCTGCTGATATGAAATCATTCAGACCTATCAAAAACTCTCTGACTGCATTTCTTTTGTTATCTCAACCAACAACTTGTCCTCTAAACCAAATAATCCTTATTAGATGTCTGGCTGAAGCTTAACCTTTTTGCAAAGACTGATACAAACAGCTCTTGAGTAATTCTGCCTTCTTTATATCTTCTGTTAAGTGTTACCCGTGGCTATTTAACAGTGGACCCACACCTTCTCTGGTCTTTCTTTTCTGGCCATCGTACTTATAGAACCTCTTCTTGTCATCTTTAAACTTCCTTACCAGGTGCAGCTGATTTTTTACCTTTGCTTTCCTGATTTTGTCCCTGCAGGTTCTTGCTATTTTCTGGTATGCTTCTTTGGTGACCTGTCCATCTTCCACTGTCTGCATGCTTTCCTTTTGCATATAAGGCATCTAGAAGCTTGTTGGGAAGTCACACTGGTTTTTTACTAGTCCTGTGCTTCAATTGTGTCAGAATGGTTTCTTGTTTGGCTTCCAATACTATGCCCCTTATAAGCCTTCAGCCCTCCTGCGTACCTTTATCCTTCAGTCTGCCCTCCCATGGTATCATACCTATTAACTCCAAGTCCCTTTCCCCTGTACAGTTAGATGCGGGGGCTGGGCTGCCTCCCAGCTCCAGCCACACTGGCCCCAGCCTCAGCTGTACCAGTCCTGGCCCCAGCAGCCTCCCAGCCACCCTAGTCCCAGCTCTGGCCACCACACTTGTCCTGACTGCTTCCCAGCCACACTGGCACTGGCTGCATCAGCCCCAGCCACCTCCTGGCCCCAGCACCTGTCCCAGTTGCACCAGCCATGGCTCTGGCCTTGGCTGCCTCCCCACCCTGGCCTCAGCTGCAAACCAGCTGGCAGGGGGCCAGAGCCAGGTCCCAGGGTGGGGTCAGTCTCGATTGCACTGCCAGACTGGAGGAGATGGGGCCCCCAGGAGCCTTGTGCCTGCCTTTACCCACACCACATTGTCCCCAGGAAGAGCCTGACAGCACCTCCAGAGGAGCAGTCCTGGGTAGTCACAGTGGGGAGGGCATGTGGCCCTTTAAAAGCAGTGTTGGCAAGGCATGGAGACACAGAGCAGAGGCTGAGCCTGCAGCTTGCAGCTGTGGCCCGCCCTTGCCTGTGCAAAGATAGGGGGATCATGTGCCCTCCTCACCCCTGGCTGCCCAGTGCCATGCCTCTGGAGGAGCCACCGGGCTCTGATAGTCCCATGACCTAGCCAAGCCAGGGCCCTAGTCTTGGTGAATGGGGGCCAGGCCAGGTTGTGGGCCAATCTCCACAATGCAGGAGGCAGCGGGCTGGGGTAGGGGCAAATGACTAGCCCTTCCGCTACCTCACTCTCTCCTGCAATGTGAGGGTCTCAATCTGCCTTCCCCCCAACCCCATGAAAATGAAAAAGGCAGATTAAAAGAAACTTACCTGCCTGTGGCTGGGCCGGCTGTGATCCTGGCTGTGAGCGTGCACGGTAGCTCAGCATGCCTGCCCCTTCTCCCTGCTGTAGGGCCCTTCAGCCAGGCTGCCCTAAGGCAATGCCTGCTGCCGCCTTGTGCTTGGGGGAGCTGAGTCCCATTAGCCCTGCACTGCCACTGCCTGGGCACAGGGGCCCCTTAGCTGCGGGGCTCCCTGCAGCAGCTGGTTTCACAGCATAGGACGGGGCAGCCCTGTTTCAGCTCCAAGATAGATGTGGAATCCAAGATAGAGGATCCTCTAGTTGTATCCTCAACCTTCTGGAATAGAAAGTTGTCCTCCGCACAAGGTAGGAACTGGCTTGACATTGTATGTTTGGCTGTGTTATACTCCAAGCAGGTATCTGGAAAACTGAAGTCTTCCATCAGTACCATATAATAGCTTTTGAATAATTTTGTCACCTCCTTGAAGGTGACAAAAAATTCTGCTGCCTGATTTGATGGTCTTCTATTTCTTCTTCCTGATTTGACGGCCTATAATAAATCCCCACTGTTTTATCAGTGCTGTATCTTTCATGTATCTTCATCTAAATGCATTCTTGTCTGTTACTTCTTCCTCCTGAACAAAGATGTGTTTTTGACATATGAGGCACCACCTCCACTTTTTCTCCCAACCCTGTCCTTCTGAAACAGCCCTCATTTGTTGACAATCCAGTCATAAAAGCTGTTCCACCAAAAGCTACTCTAAATTTCACTCTTTTCTGATTTCCAGAAAATTTGGTCTCATTCTGAGACCACATCCTCTAACTTCAGTGTCTGCACCAGATCCTGTTCTGTTCACATTGACCAGAAGTTGAAGAAGCCCCAAACTAGAAATAACTTGTAATATGGAAACAGACTGCCCAGTGATCAAACCTGCAGCGATCCAACCATTTGGGATACCAGCAAAAGAAACCTTCCAAACCTCCCATCACGAGCTTTATTGACCGACTCCAAGAGCATTCAATTTCTAGTTATCCCACTTCAGGCAGGCTCGCATGGGTTTCTGTAAGGCCCAAATCCAGGTTGCCTCAGAAAAAGAAAACCCAGAGGACACTGCAGGTCATATTTTAGAAACAAGTTGAACTTTATTTTATTTTAGTTATTTCTTATACCACAATCCCAGGACACAAGTAGATATAACACAGGTGAATGTGAAAATAGGAGAGAAAAAAAAGAAAGTAAAAATCTCAGTTGTAAAATCAGTCAATGGTCTGCTGTCTGATCTTTGGAGATAAATGATCAGAGTCATCTGGGCTTACACTGAGACCTGGAAAATGGGGAATTAGCAGGTACTTATATACTATTATTATTACCTAAATACTATTAAAGACAAAAACAACCACTTCCCCCTCCCCACCCTTTACACACACCATTTAAGGTGGCCTGAACTGAGAAATTAAATGCCTTACCATAAAACTGAGTAGCCTAGAGACATCTCTTCAGCTCCAGGGTTGCAAGTCTCAAAACAGATCATGCTCATATTGTCACTACTGCCAACCCACATAGTGTATGTATCTGTTGATCACTGTATCTATTTATTGTTATTTTTGGAATGAGCAGAGACATTTAGGTAAAAGTGCTATCATTTTCTTGTTCTAATAGCTTAGTTATCTGGCATTATGCCTGGTATCTTTTGATGCCTCGTTATCTTGGAAAAACAGAACAGCTACACACATGGCATGGTTCTTCAAGTGCAGAAGTCACAAGACTCATTGCTCAGAGATACAGCTAGCAAGGGCTGCTGAAATGTATTATAATTAGTATGACAATTTGTCAATACTTAAAACAAAACAGTCCTCTTATTTGAATTAATGACTACCTTCTGTTACTTCTGAGGTGACCAACAAAAAGGCGAAGCTAAGCACAGAAAAAATATGGAGTCTCTTGACTAGACTTATAGTCAAAGCTGTTTTTTAGTTGTATAAAACAAAATATGACAAAGTCCAACTCTCATAAAATATACACAGTTTTAAGAAATAAGCATCCATGTTTACATTTAAACTTCTCTGATCTTTACTATAGTTTTCTAACAGCCCACTGGTTAGTATATATTATTTTGGTGAGCATTTTAACATGTGTATCAGCAGCAGCATCTAGCAGAACAGAGACAGCTTTATGTCATTACATCATTCTAGTAATTTTCTTTCAAAGACATGAGACAGTGCTGAAGGACTGTAGAGGGGGATGTGGCTCACTTATTTCATCAGGAGGAATGGGATGGTGATATGACAAGGGCCTTTGCTTCTAGGTGAGATTGACAGCCAATGTTTAAAGATCTCATTAACACCCCCAAGCAACATTTTAAATAAAGACTAGAATTGCAGTCTTCTGTGTCAGGCATTATGCTGAAAAAGCTCATGAAATTTTCTTTAGTCCTCTCTGGTTCTAGTTCAATCCATGGCAGGCAAATTGTACACACAAACGAGCTAGACTATATTACCCTAAATATGTAAACAGATATACAGTGTTTTCTGTCTGATAGATCTGAATTATAATCTCCAGTATGGTGTACCACTAAGTTTCCATTAGGGTACCGACGTAGTTTTTTTCAGAGTCAAATTAAAACTTAAATGTTCCACAATAGGTGTCATGGAGCATGGCTGTAGAGACTGATTGTTATCCTTCAGAGGCTCCCTCAATACACTGGCTTCCTCTCTCGCTTTTGCATAAAAGTAAAAGCAAGTGTGATCTTTATGCCTCAGGCTACAGAATAATAAACAATTTAAATATACCTCTTTGAACGCGAACAGTACAGCAGCATGTAAGCTTACATAAATCAATTATTTACTGTATTGAAATGATTGCCTGATTTCTCCATAATAAAACAACAAAACTGATAAAAGCTGGAGTCACAAGAGTCAAAGTCAATTTAGAACTTCAAGTTACCATCCAACAAGCAAACAACAAAAGAAATTTCGGAAACTAGACTCACTTCCCTTTACGTTTGGTGTATTGGTACGTCGGGGAAGAGCTGATTCAGAAAATATGCATACCTTTGTTTCACAAAATGTGCTTTAAAAAAGGAAATGTTCTCCCAAGGTTTATTTTCAGTGAGATGGGGTGGAGAAATCACATACTGAGGTAAGATTTGTGTTGGCTAGGAAAGAGAGGTGCTGGAAGGAAAAAAAGCACCTGCTCTCTCTTTCTCTTCCTCCTTCCCTTCCTCCCTTTCTCTCCATATGGTCCTCCCATTCACTTAGGAGGACACCTCAAATCTAAACACTTATGTGACAAGTGACATGTTACACTTATCATCAGGGCACCAAGTTGAATGCTGCTTTTTTATGGAGTGCTTGTTGCTTCTCAGTCAGACTTTGCAGGACTAAACCCTATGGGTCTACTTGGCATCCTTACAACTCAAAAAGTGCCTTATATTCCTGCTCAAAAATGTATACCAGCTCCACAGGACAGGGATGAGCTGAGCTTTTCTTATGGCTTAAAATCCAGGCCTGCTTGTGTTTTTCATAATTTAAATTGTAGGGGCTTTCCTTTCTCTACCTTAAACTCTGCTCACCATCTGCCTCAGTCCAAACTATCAGCCCTCAGCCTTCATAAAGCAAAAAAACCAAGGCAGTGCATGAGATCCAGACTTAAAGATAACATAGAGTCATACAAATAAAAAACCAAAAATGTTCTCTTTAGCCACTGAATAGATGCTTCTCCCTCATCTGTAATATGCAAAATTTGTGTCCACTTTGACTAATCTTCTATTCTGGTAAAGGTCTTGAGCATGAAGAAGAAGAGGGGAAAGATACTGAATATCACGCTTTGTGGGTCCTCAGTAGGAACACTCCATTTGTTAAATGGTGTCTGCCAGTGGTAGCTTATCTGCATAAGTCTGGTACATGATTATGGAAGACTAAAATGCAGTAGGGACATGACCCTAAAAGTTTGAATTGGCAATGCGAAAAACACAGGCAGTTCAACTCATTATGGCCATAGAATAAAAGAGACCATTATTCAAAAGGCAGCCAGCTAGATGATGAAGCTTTAATAAATCTTAACTGTTATGGAAACAAGTAGTTTTCTGCCAGTGTATTTCAATGTGTTCAGATATTGATGACAGAGAGATGTCTTCCATTTCCTCCCCTCTCTCTTATTCCATCATCATTCGTATACCCAAGGTCAACATGTTGTATTTGATTACGCTTTCTTTTCCTTCCCTAACCTTCAGGCAATTGCCACGTCCTGCCAATTATTCCTCTATAAAAGTGACCAAAGTCTGCCTCTTCCATTTCTACTGTCAAAAATTTCACTATGCCCTACCTAAAGCAGAGGTAACTTATGGCCCATGTGCTGGATCTGGCCAGATAAGCTTTATGATCCAGTCTCCAGACATGGGGATTCAGTAGCATACACTCTCCCAGTTCCAGTGCAAGGAGAAACAGCAGCAGTGGGTCCTGATACCTACCTTTCTGCCTGCCTATCACCTGCGCTGGGTCTTTCTAGCCCACACCCTAAAAAGGTTGCAGACTTCTGCTCTAGAATCATAAAAAAGAAGGAAGAAGGGATTGCAGGAAGTTGCCTACTCCAAGCCACTAGCCCTTCTTGTCATTTCCTGTCATCTTCTGTAGCAGGTTTAAGTATGGCTTCTTCACAGTCTGCAAACATTGGTTCTTGCTTTCATCTCTGAATGTATCATCTTGGGGGTTTTTTTGTCCCCTTTGGTCTCACCAGGACCATAGTACAATGCCTCTCTTCATAACATTCTCCCACTCTGATCTTCCAGACTTCTTCTGCAGTGGTCCTTCTGCCTATAGCAACCTACCAACACCTCCTTTCCAAACTGGTCCTCATTATATCTTCTCCACATATCCTTTCATGAGAACCCATGCAAGAAAACAGACAAAATATTACAATATTAAAAAGAAATCTCTCTCTCCTAGGATTGTCACAGGAAAACTCCGCCCAACTGTGAACAGGTTTTCTAGAGGATTTTTCTGCATTACTGCAATGTCACATATTCATTTAGCTGGGTTTGGGGTTGGGAACAACTCCTTCCTTGCATGCTATATTAGAACTATGGTTGCATGCTAATTGGGTCGCTTGGGAGATGTATAATTGTTTATGAGAGCAGCACTGAACTACAGTGTAATAATTTTAAGGTGAAGGGAATGGCTATACATATTGAAAAGGTCATTTGCTGGGATCTAAAAGTAAAATTTATCTTTTGCTAATAAGTTTCTATAACAACAAAAAGTGCGGTAATATTCAAGGTATTTAAGACCTCAGGCAAAGGATGTGACACTGGTGATGTGGGAGGGTAAGCAGTGTATTAGCACATGAAGTATGTTGTATATCATGTGACTAATCTAAGATTTACAGTCTACTTCTTGCTCCTAATGAGTCTTTGCAGCAGTGACCATAAATCTGATTGGTTTATCATTTGATAATATGCAAAATCCATTTAGGAGAGACCTTCTTTAAACTCTCATGCTGTATCATATGTTTTTATAACCATATTTTTAGAATTAACAATATACTTGAACATAACTCAGTATAGTTAGCAGCCACATTTTCCATTATGACTAATAAAAAGCAAACACAAGCCTAAAATTCAAAACAAGCATCTAGGAAACTTTCTGCCAATCAGTTACAAAGAGAGAATGTAGTAGGAAGAAGGCCACATCTCCATTTTAGGAAATCTGATCCACTACAGTTATGCTTTGTTCTGTGGCTTGCTTCCCACATCAACTCAATTTAATCAAAAGGCTTCTATCAATGTCATTGTAAATTGGATTTGGCTGTGATAGTTGGTAGAGGAGGGGGGAAAAAACCCCTGCCAAAACTTCCAATCCTTTACATATACTGTAGGCCTAGTTCTATTTTAGTGGGAGAAGGTTTGAGTCCTTTATAGGAATAGAACTACAACCATTCTTATTACATTATTATTGCAGAACAGGAGCCACAGAAATACAAAATAGCAAGTATCTGATATACCACCTACACAGTATATCCCATCTTAATGCCTAGGCTGCATTGTCTTTTGCAGCTTCTTCTCAAGTGCTTTTCCCTCTCTAGGTTCTAACAGCCCAAGCAATTTGGTTTCTGACACCCCTTGTAAGAAACCAAACTAGAGACTAAATGTGTAGGCAGCCAAAAGTTTCCTTTGCTGTTTCATCCCACTTCTTCCAGTTACATAACTAAACTACTTCTCTTCATCCTTAGAATTAAAATCTTCCAGATGCTCAGAGAAGATGATAATATCCTTCCTTAACTGTAATTTAACCAAGTTACATAAGCCCTTATAAAAATGTTATATATCAAAAAAGTTCTTTCATACTACAAGTCATGACCTCCAGTTCTTTAATAATGTTTCTTGGCCTCTGCATTTTCCTTGATTTGTCAGCATCTTTCTGGGAGTGAGGGTAAGGTCAGATTGGATTCTTGATGAAGTGGCACAAAGGCAGAATTCAGCCCATAAAGTGTAACTTCAGAAGGTGAAAAATGTAAGTTCTGAGATGGGGTGACTGAAGGCTATAAAACTTATTGCTGAAATATCTTCTCCCCCTTTGACAGGGTAATTCCTCCCACAGGGAAAATGTGATTTCCACTGTTTCTGACTTGCTAAATTTGGACTGCAAAGATATTCGCTCCACAGACAGGTGTGAATGTGTCTGTAATAACAGTTATGTGAATCTAAAACCTGAGACTGGGAGAGGAGGAGTGAAGAACAGCCAAATATGAGAGTACACAATGTAGTTTCAGACACAGTGACCATATATGCATGGTTAAGTAGATAAAACAACAGTTCAAAGCCTTGCCTTTGAGGGACTGTAGGAGAAGCAGAAAAGGATCCTTTATCAAGTTGCTCAAACAAGACTAAGAAACTGGAACAGTAACACTAATAGCTATGATAAATTTCTGCCTTAAGGGTCTGGCAACAATTCTAAATCAAGACAAAAACTTTCAATGCTTGCTAAGAGACAATGTAACAGGGAGGTAAACTTAGCACCATGTAATGCAGTAGTACAACTGAGGGAGGCAGCAGTCCTGGGAACTGCCTTTATGAACGGAGGAAATACAGCTCCTGTCATGTGCACCCAGTGCTGTAGCAAGGGGGCAAGGGCAAGCAAGGCGACCACTCCTGGTGCCAAAGTGAAGGAGTGCCAACAGGCACTGCCCAGCCGGGGCAGGGGCTGGATGGAGCTGTGAGCGGCTTGTTTGGGGGGATGCTGGGGAGGGGGAAGGGCGATTTCTGCCACTGCATGCACTCCCAGGCAAGCATGGGGGTGCGAGTACCCCTAGATCTGTGCATGGGGGGAGGGTAGGCTGCTGCTGCTGGCTTTGCCCTGGGCACCAAACTTCATTGCTATGGCACTGCGTGTGCCAGTGCTGCCCAGGTTTCAGCGCTAGACTGCTGCACCTCTGATGTAACAGATGTGTATAAGCAATGACATTTATGGGGTTAGTGCATGCCAGGTAACTGGCAAGTCACTAGCACCAAATAATTAAAAGAACAAAGAAATCAAAATGGCCACAGCAAGAACCAGTTTATACAATTCGCAGCATCTGGGGCAATATACGGCTTCTGTGATGGGTCATACGCTGGAATCCTTTGTGTAAAGGGAGATGGCAGATAAGCAAGGTCTTATTGCTTTGCAGTCTGTTGTACTCCAGATCTGCTCTTTCCCTTCTTTCCTTGTGCATTTGTACAGGAGGTTGGACTAGATAGGCTCTTGAGGACACTTCTAACCCCACAGTTCTAGTATTCGTTGTCTTTCCCACTTATTCCCTTCTGTCTTCTCTGTGCCTGGTACTTATATTAATTTTTTTTCTTGTTTCTCATCTTTCCTAGGTGCTCCCTCTCTCTTCCCTTACTTCCCCCAGCACAGAGGGCTACATGCAGCTCGAAGCATGTGCTTGTATGGCATGAGGCAGAACAGGCCCTCTTGCAGCTGAGCTACAATAGCAGGAACATGATATTTGAGCCAGTGACCAGCTGCTTAAGTCAGGTTCACATGGACTGCTCCCATGGCCAACTGTATAAATGACTGCTACCAGAGGAGAAAAGAAAAGGGGTTTCAAGAAACAACCCCTGCTTCTTCATCTAGTGAGGAACTGAGATGAAGCAGGGCTAATTCTCTAATGAGAAAGCTGACATTGCATTTTTCATGACTGTTACACAACTTGAAAGGATTCTTTCATATATGTACTAATTTTTAAGACTAGGAAAATCAGAAGGGCAGATTTCTGTTCTGTCATTTTGGTTGATTGTAATATCTGACCGCTGTAGTATTTGACTGACTGTCAAAATGTCTTTGCTGTTCAATCCATTCAGAAAAGGTTTGACATTGACATAGTTAAACTTTCCTCTGCTTTTAACGGAAATGCAGTTGTGTCCATTGGACACCCAGGCATCTCATTCATGAGCTTCCTAAGAAATAAACCCTCTGTTTGAATAATCACAAATGAAAAGCTAAATCCTGAAATTCAATTGGATTCCACATTTTTCACTGCAGGCCACTATTGTCTAATGAACTGAACATAAGGGAAATAGGGGGAAAAAACAACTTACACAGCAATAGACTCTCCAGGGAAAGAAGGAACTTCAGATATGGGAAACTACTTCTCTCCACCAATTAGTGGCATTTTGTCCACGTTCTTTATCTCCAATTATAACTCCATGCTAGATATTTTGGAAAAATGAACTGTTCTTTCAGAATGTGCTACTCCTCAGATAAAGAATCATCCCGTGAAAACACAAATTACAAAACAAAAGAGAAAAATGTGTGGAACGCTCAGGTTTGATCCCCTGGCAAGAAAAGCCCCATCCTAACCAATGTGTGGGCGTTAATTAGAACTAAGCCAAAGAACATACCAAACTTAATCCTGTGTGACTTTTCATTAGTACACTAGCAATTTGAGACCTTTACAGACTCGAGGCCTTGTCTCACATTCATGTGCAACAGAGGCAAATCACTGGACTGTAGTGACCTATTAAAGTTAGTATGTGCCAGGACAGGAATGCTCAACTCTTCGTTCTTGGGCCAGATCTGCTATATCATCTGGCCAGCAGAGCTCCCCATGGGCCCAGAAATGTTGCAACAGGGGATTAGTGGCACCAAACTTCCATGGGGAGCTCTGGGTTCTGCATGCTGGATTGGATGCCTGATCTCAGCACATAGGGCTGGCTGGGCAGGGGTGATGCCAGGCCACAGAGCCTAATCCTGGTACACAAGGACAACACTAGGCCCCAGGACCCAATCTTCACATGTGGGGATGGGAGAGGCCAGTGCCAGGACTCTGAGGCTCAATCTGAGTGTGTGGGGGGAAGTGCCAGCTCCCTGGAGCCCAGCCCTGGGGAGCAGGGAAGGCAGGGGGAGAGCTGAACTCTAGGGATCAATTCTGTCATGTGGGGTTTGATCCAGCTTGTGGACCAGCCTGTGCTGCTCATCTGGTCTATGGGACCAAAAGTTTGAGCACCACTGTTTTGGACAGAACCCTCACCTGTAAGGGAACAACTTTGTAACACCACTAGGACAGTTTAACGCATGCTAAATAGGGCTGTGCGAAGCTTTGGTCCCTGATTTGATTCAGTGGAGATTTGTCCTGATTTAGTGGCCAAATCTCCAAATCCAAATCAAGTCAGAGGACCCTTTAATATCTCTGAATCAGAACCCTCTGAATCGATTTGGAGACATTTGAAAAGATTCAGTGATTTGGACATAGACAGTCCTTTAAATGTTTTTTCTACACACCTCTACGTAGCAGGCAGCTCAGGAGCACTGCAATGCTGGGGCCCATGGAGTTTCCCACAGAAGGCAGGGGGCTCCCTAGCGTGCTTGACAGCAAACCCAGAAGTGGACCAGAAGCATTTCTTGTCCACTTCTGGGTTTGCTGGGGACTGCACAGGCCCCCCACCCCATGCCCCTCCCGGCTTGATGACTGGTGCCTCCTGGGTCGGGGGGGGCACCTGGGGTCTCCCCACAGCCGATTGCTGAGCTGGGGAGGTGCGTGGGAGCAGCAAGCTCCCTGGCAGACCTGGAAGAGGACCGGAAGTACTTCTGGTCCACTTCTGGATTCACCGCTGATCACATAGAGGGCTCCCCCACACTCCTGTGGGATGCTCCATGTGCCCCAGCATCACAGCATTCACAAGCCGTACTGGTATCTTGAGATATGCAGAAAAAACATTTAAAGCTGTGTCTATGGCCAAGTCACTGATTTTCTGAATCAGTATCAAATCTTCAGATTTGGCTAGATTGAATCAGGGACAGTGATCTGAATCAATTAATTGAATCACTGTCCCTGATTTGAGCTGAATCTGAATTGAATAGGGCCCGCTTTGCACACCCCTAATGCTAAGCTGTTTGAACTGCATCTGTTTGTATTTTAATTGTACTTAGGGTGTGTTAAGTGTGTGATACCAGCCTCTGAGAGTTTTATATAGTACTTCAGGGTGAAATCACGTTACATTTAGACCATACTAAATCTGTGGAACATTAAGCAGTGTTAAAGTTATAATGCACAGTGAGCCATCCCATGTGAAGGGTTAAGACTGTTTCTCACATGCACAGCTTTGACTTGCCACTAGAAGGCTGGTAAGCAGGGGTGTGGATAGGAACCAGGATACCTCCACTCCATCCCAGCTCTGGCTAGGAAGGGGTTAGGATTGGTGCACCCTGGGATACTGGAAAACTGCAAATGACTTGTTTTATCTCTGTAGAGTACACAGGAGTTACCTTAATGTGAGCTGGGTAGCATAGCCCAGAGTTAACCCTTGCCTGAAGTGGCATAACTTTGAGATGCTTCAGAGAGCACTTAGCATGAGTTAATGAGCTTCAAAATGCAGCTGCTTGCATTTCAAGTGCAAGTGATATGGCCTAAGTGTAATATGTATCTTTACCCTTACAGAGAACTTGTATTAACCCTCAGTCATATCTTCAACCTAGAAGCACACCTAATTTACGGGGAGGATATGAGAAGAAATTCTGAAAGTTCCAACTACATGTAATGTGCAACCAAGTTATAGGAATAAGACTGGAATATCATTTAGCCACTATTTTGAAATAAAATATATAAGGGAATGAACTATATACAAGGGAGGTTTAGTGTGGACAGGCTAGATAGGAGAACTGAACTTGCAGAGAGGTGTTAACCTTGCTAAATTCCATTTCTTAGTGAGGCTGGGTTAAAAAACAAGGTATTTTGCTGCTGGGTGCAAAGACTCAGTCCTATAAGGGCATCTATGAGGACTCATGATGCATAAATTGTTAAGGGGAAAGCTGAGGCAAGGAGGGTGTGGTAAACTAATAGGCTGAGAAAGGTGAAAGTGAATAAATTTAATCCACAGTAGAATACGTATGGAACGGTAGCCCTCTGGGGATCTTTGCCTTGGCAGCAGCAGCCCTATGCTATGACACTACCATTTGTGTGTGGGGACCCCAAACTGGAGCTTGTTAGCCATGCATTTGTTAGGCCATACCTGGAATTGTTTGGGTCGTCTGTAGGCTGCAGTGCAGAGTAGAAGGTGTTTGGGTTTCTTCACATGCTTCTGGGCTTTGTGGTCACCACCTGGGGCAGGAAGAAATGTTTCCTCCTCCTGTTGCTGCGGGCATCAGGTGTTTTTCCCTCTTCCTCAGAAGCAGTGGATGTGGGTTGCAGTCAAGGCTGGAGATTTTTGAGTGGGGTGTGAAGATGTTCTTGCTGGAATTTAAACAACTCAAACTAGAGAATCTTGCACTTTGCTCAGGGTCAGGTGGATTAACCACTTGTGGGACTGGGAAGGAATTTTATCCCCCCGTCAGATTGGCATGATTGATGTGGGGTTTTGGCTTCCTCTGCAAAGTGGAGCATGACCCTCTTCCTTGGATCTCTTGAGTGAATTTTAACAACAACCTCCTGTCCTTGCAGTGGTATCTGGAAAAGGGAGAAGAAGCCTATGTTTTATGAGTTACTAAATGCACAATACAGGCGAGTCACAGAGAGTAGAGGTCTAGAAAGTGGGTTTTTGTGTCAGGGAGACTGTTCAAACAGTTAGTTATTAATAGAAGTTCAGAACCTGGGTGGTTTTTTTCTGCACAAGCAGTTACTATGCCTGTAAGTACATTAGATGGGTTCTAAGAATATTCCTATTTCCTCAGTAGAGATTAACTGGCCTACCTGAAAGCACACTCCAGACTGGGTAGACCTCATGGTTAGACACAGCATGGAAATCACTCTCAGCATCCCAGTGTGAACCTGCAAAGCTGATTCTCATGCTCACACAACAAAAGGAATTGCCTCCAGTCCAGGATGGTCACACAGATAGCTATGTACTGGAATGGCCTGAGCATATGTAGGATTTTAGGGGGCAGGAGGAAGACAAGCAGAGAGAGGAATGAAGGGAGGGGTAAACACCAACAGATGATTTTATGGAGCCCTATATTTCTACTGTTGCAGTGGTCATAAAGCTGAGTTGCTTTACATACAGCTTTCTCACTTCTCAGAAGTTCTGAGAGCGCCAAACTAAAGGATTAGAGACCGCCAGATCCCACAGTTAATAGAGAGCCACATGTGCCCTCTATGGACAATAATTGTCATTACACTTATTTCAGAAGTCTCTTGTTATATTCCCTATCCTGTGGGCTTGGAGGCAGACAAGTTTAGAGCATTCATTAACATCCCATGCCCTGTACACTGACGCCCAGTGCCTCTCACTCTTCTTTGCTGCCAGCAGTCAGAATCGATTCCAGAGTTGATCTGCTTCCTGGGAGGCAGATGACAGCCTTCATGACACCCCTAGTAGTTTGGGGAATAGTGTTTTCAATAGCTGTGAGCTGACAGGCATCCGCTCCCCATTGTAACAATGGCCATAGTTATAATGGACCCCCAAAATTCAAGTGACTGTGACTAAAGGGGGTGCAAGTATTACCAATTATCTTAAAATAAAGTTAGTGATAAATATTCAGCCCTTGCTATTGGTTTTCAAGGCCCTATCTCTGTGAGAAGAAGGGTTGAGGATGACTAGAGAAGGCAAGATGAGATACTGTCTGACAATATACCATCCTTATAACCAAGGACAAAGGTAGCTTGAGGGGAAGTGTGGGCTTCCCATGGGTACAAAGCTACAATGTCCTGGGGAAATCTTCCTATTTTTATGCTAGGATAATGCCAAAGAGTCTGTTCCTTAAGAGTTCTTCCTTGGTTTAACATCAAGCTTAATGTGAGTTTGAGCAGAGCTGTTGGGCTTTAGTCAATGTTGTGTAAATACTTAACGCGAAAACACTGCGCCTGTCTCGCAGGATAAAGGATGTAACTCATCTTATTCCCACAGTTGACTGTGTTCCACACCATGCACAGAGAATTTGTGATCTTTAAACAGAGAAAACCAGGATTTCTGATCATGAGCACTGAGAAGGTAGTTTGTTGGGTTTTTTTTCTTTTTTTGCTACAGATGAGGCTGACCAGAGAATAGGTGACGAACAGCAGAAGAGGACTAGGAAGAGAACCCTGTGAGACTCTCTTCCCACAAGAGAAAGCTGAAGGGGAAATGTGGGGGATACTCAAAAGAAAGAAAGGAAGAGGAAGCAGCAAAGCACAAGAGAACAGACCAGACCAGACCCCACAAACAGGAATGTGCAGTTTGCAATGCCTCAAAGGCTTTTGAGGTCCTGCAAAATGCACACAGCACATATGAACTGGTTTGTCACACTGCATATTTAAATCAGTATCAAAATTAGATACTGGGAACTCCTGGTATCTAAAAAAAAATAGGGCAAAAAAGGTGGCGTGATGCATGTAGCAACAGCATGCACTGCCTGAAACTGGAGCCTGGCTGCCCAGAGCCATCCTCCAGCTGCCAACCAGGCTCTGTGCAGCCCTGGGAGGTCCCCAGGACCCCAGGTAAGGCTGCTGGGGCCAGCACAGCCTCCTCTACCCCATCGGGGGCAATTTGCTGCCCACCAGAGCATGTATATTGGGGACAAATATGTGCCCTTGCTGATTGTCCCTGGAGAAACACATGTGTATGCTCCTGGGCACGTGCCTATGGAAGCCAAGGGAGGACAGAATATTTTTAAAAAGAGGAGCCTGGGTGAAAGAATCACAAGCAGCTAACAGGTCAAGGAGGATGAAGATGGAGCACTGGCTCTGATATTTGGCCACAGAGGTGTCATCAGAAACATCTGATTAGAAATTCCCATATCATTTGGCAACTACATATGCGACAATGGGATCATCAACCTCTTCACTCGTGGCTGAATAGCACAGTTCCAGAACAGGTCAAAACTGCAGCTGTCTGTTGCAAGATAACCATTTTATACTGCTTGCTTCATGTGTATGGTGCCCAAAGGCATCCTCAGGGAGGGAGGGCAGCTCAAGAGTTATTAAAATCCAAAATGAGAAAGCCTGGTTAAAGAGAAACATCAGTTGACAGCTAAAAAGCATAATACATTTTAAGAATCTTCTGGGCGTACATTTTCTCAGCAGTTATCCTTTCTATTTCAATGCAAAAGTCACTAGGCTGTTTCTATTTTTAAAATGGAGCAATAGATATAAATGTGAAAAAAGATTCAAGTGTCCCCCAATTCAGTTCTTGCAATTGTTTTTAAGTACAGTAGGATGTTTAAAATTTTAGAAGCTATCCAATATAAATGGGGCAAAGGAACAATCTCTCTCAAATGCTTTGTTCTTTTCATCATTTTAGATTTCATTCTTCAAGGGCTTTTAAAGGTTGAGGACTGTGCAAGAGATCCAGATGGTAACATTTAAACCTTTAGATAATTTTACCTGAGTTGTATTTAGTTGTCTTACCCAAGTCCCTGATTCAGGGACTCCAACTGTTTCCCCTGGCTGTTGCTTTTACTGTGATTGAACCTGGGTGAGCCACTGCACCCTGTCTGGATCTTTCCCTGATACCGCATGTTTCAACAAGCTTCTGTTCATACCTAAATATAGTTACAACTCCTTGTATTTTAAGTCTTCAAATCCACTGAAAATGAACTTTCCATGCATAGAACTGAGAAGGGAGGAAAATCTCAGTCACCAGCCTGAACAGGTCAACGGTTGAAAATGACTGTAATTGCAAGAGATTTTGGAATGGAAAATGCTAATAAATGAAAGTGGGATCCTTTCCATGAGGATAAGACTAATTAAAATGTACATTTCTGAGGCAAACACTATAGCTTCAAATATAAGGACTCAAGGCATGCAGCGGATGGAAGTGGTAACTGGAGATACCTAGCCCTAGAAATTTCCCTCTATTGAATTCAAACCTTTGCAATATATGTGGTTCTGTGACTGACAAGCTTATTTTCTGTGTCCTGAATCTGTGCATTTCTAGAACTGAGGCTACTCAAATGTTTTAATACTTTTATTCTTCAAAACATATCAGTAACAATTACTGAGGGAAACGTTCTTCATTCATAATTATGACCTTTCTTTTAATGTGCACAATGATCCCCATGCTTAACCTTACTCCCACTTATCAGGCCACCTACAGGTATAGCTCCCCAAAATGCTGAAATATTTCTACAAGGAGAAGAGAAAAATGAGTCATGGCTGTATCAGCTAGGTATCTTCCTAGCTGAGGTCTGCAGAGCCACACACCTCTTCTTCCGGGAGGAGGTTAAGTCGTTCAGGAATGCTGACATAACCAAGTGCAGTGTTGTTGCATTTGAAAGACATTTCCAAATGAAAAGGCAAGTGTGCATGGTACCTCTTAAAACTCGACACTAGAGAAAACTGGTATTTGAAAAATCTTGGCTCCAGGCATGTGATGTGAAACACACTCCCCAATCACTCATCACTTTTTAAAAAGAAAAGTCAGAACAAAAAACAAGCCAAAGCGGGGTATCCTTTTTGCTCTAGACAGAAAATATTGCATGCCCCTCCTATTCACAGCCATGTTCCCTTAAACCCTGCAATCTCCATAACATGTAAATAACTCAAAGGTTTATTTTTGGAGGAAAAAGGAAAGCTGCACAGGGTCCAAATCATGTTTTGGCCTTTTCCTTTTTTACTTTTAATACCCCTTTTGTGGACTGAAATATTGTCAGTGAGTTTTATCCTGCAATCCTGCTTTTTGCATTTTGAAAGTTAAGATACAGGACACATTTTTAGGTAATCACCTAGAAAGACCACTTAGGGAAGAAGAACCATCTATTCACAACGTTCAGTTCATTTTCATTTTCATTGTAACTGCAGAAATAGAGGACCGAATGACAGAAATAGAGGACTGAAGACTGTGTACAAGTTAAGGCTCTGGTATGTACGGTGAACCGGGCAGGCAGGTCCTTCAGGTTGCACAAAATCCTGACGCTCCCACACTTTTCACACATCCACTTTGTCCCCCTTTTCATTTCCTAAAGTATCTGCTCCTTGGGGGCCCTCATTCTCAACTGGATTCTTCTCATATTGCAGACTGAGGACATATCAAGTAGGAAAGCAGGCGGGAAGAGGACACTTCAGTGGTAGTATGCAGCAATGATAAGATGTGTACATTATTTCAGCAAGACCTAGAAGGAAAGACATTCCATAGTAAGAGTACAGGGAACATTGTAATGTCATTAGGAGTTGATGTATTTATTTTGCATTGATATTACAATTTGGGAATTGTAATATAGCTAAAAAAGCTGCACTTCGTAATATAAATAGAAGTCACTGGAAATCACATTACAATGTGAAGGAGACCTGCTCCCTTGTAAGATCAGGGAGATGTCAATGCCAATTGTGTTGCATTAGGAAATGCCACCAATCCCTTTGCCACCACAGAAGCTAGGACAAACTGTACTCTCCCTGGGCCAAGCCCTGTGGAGGGCTCTCTCCGCATGTTCCCATTAAATTCAGTGGGACTTGGGGGGAGGTGGGGTAGTTGCACAGTAATTTTGCTGAAAAAGCATGGTGGCAAGTGACAGGGAGGAAGCCCTTCTCCACATAGCATCTAGAGTCCTGCCTTTAGAAGAGTCCTAGCACCATCAGTTTCCTTGCAGCTGGCCACCTTTTAGGCCCTGTACCCTATCTCCCAAGACTTCCCCTTCCCTGCCTGAGCCCCCAATTCTTCTTTCCATGGACTGAAACCCCTCTCATACTCTCTCTAACACCCATCTCTTTTTTCCCATCTTCCCCAAATACCCCTCTGCCACCAAAGTCTTTCAGACACTTTGCCGTCTTGTTCCCCGTTTCACATACCCTTTGCCTCTTCCTATACCTCAGGCCTCCTCCTCTCCACTTCTCTAAGATGCCCCTGCTCCACCCTTCAGCTCTCTACCTCCCTTCCCTGCCCTCATGTCATGCTATCCCTCCCCATAACCTCTCTGGCCACATTCCCAGCACCGCATCCTCCATCACTTGCACCTGTTCCTGCCATTCCTTGGGTGTCTCTGTGCCTCTCCCCAAGGTCCCTATCACACCATCTCATTCTGCACATATCTATTTGGTCTCCACCCAAAGAGTCTGGCCCCTAGGGCCATCAGATCCTTTCTCAGGGCTTCCCACAACCACCCAGCCACTCATCCCCACCTTTTTCTGCTCCTCCAGCCCCCTGTATCCCCTGGATCAGGTGTCTTCTTGTTCAATGAAGGGAGTCCCTGCTGTGAGGCGACCACTTGGTACCTTCACCTCCTGTCTCCCTGAATGCTGGGAGACCAACAGGGAAAGACCTGGATGGGATCCATTTATCTTGACTGGGATGTCCATCTGTGGAGGGCCTCACATAGCTGTAACTTCTACCTCCCCAAAGCAGGGCCCTACATTGCTGTGTCCTACATGTTCTCAGTGATGGCAAATGAGAGGACAAAGAGCAATGGTCTCAAGTTGCAGCAAAGGAAGTTGGGTTAGATATTAGGAGAAACTTTCTCACCAGGAGGGTAGTAAAGCACTGGAACAGGTTACCCAGAGGTGGTGGAATCTCCATCCTTGAAGGTTTCTAAGATCCAGCTAGACAAAGCCTTGCCTGGGATGATCTAGTTGGGGATGGCCTTGCTTTGAGTAGGAGGTTGGAGTATGTGACCTCCTGAAGTCCCTTCCAACCCTAATGTTCTATGACTCTATGAGTCCACACTGTTGTAATTCATGACACTGAGCCGCCAGGCTATCAAATGATCTACCAAAGACATTTTTCTCCTTCCCTATATGCTTCCATTTAAGTATATTGTAAGTTTCAGACACTACCTTCTGAAAAGGCTTCTGCACACCACATATAAACAAAACTCATGCCATAATAATTAAAATGTGGTAAAACACAAGTTTTGCAGGGTTTTTACTGATGTCATGTTGTCCAGTGACAACATACCGGATGCATTCATGTCAAAGTCATTTAACATACACCCTCTTGATATTTTGCAGCTTGCAAAGACATCTCTTCTAATAGAGCAGTTAAGACACAAGCTATTATTGATGCCAGTGCTAAAGTTACTGTCTCTACCTCAGTAACTTACAAAAATAATGGTAATAAAATTGGTGCCGGGAGAGGCATCAGACTGACAGCTTTAAAGAATACAATCCTACAGTTACCCAAAAAATCAGTACCATCCAACATAAGTTTCTTCACTTCCTCTACTGAAGGACTTTAGTAACAAGCTGGTGGAACCACTTATTGTTCATTTTTCTTGCCCATACAGTCCATGGACTTTCTTTCTTTTGTGTCCATAGTGAAAAAGACCAGGATGGCAAAGCCCCTTCTTAATCAGGTTTCTTATAAGCACATCCATAATACTCAAACACAAATCTTGGTGAGACACTTGTGGGCCCTGAGTCCATACTAAATGGGTTATTTTGATAAAAGCAAAGAATAAATGAATTCCTTTGTTTGGGTTTTCTAGTAAGTTTCCCTTTTCTGGGCCCTTTTTGGGGGAAAGGCAAAGTTCATGCCTGATGCAGCTAGTTGACAGAATTTAGTGGAACAGAAACAAGCTGCAGGACAGGAGACTTTGGAGGGAACCTCAGGAAGTCAATGGATATGCACATGGGCGAAGCGGGGATTTTGAAAAGTGGGGATACAGATGGTGTTGGTGCATTGTTACATACCATGCAACACATATTTTTCTCCATGTAAAAAGAAACTAGAAGCTTCACTAATATGCCAAAGGCCTAGGGTTATAGTATTCCATTTAAGTTGGAAGCAGAAAACAAATGTAACTGCATTGGAACATATATTAATTTTATGTGTCATATATTATATATTTAAAGTGCAATAAACTAGGCTCAAATAATCAAAAGATCTTTCTTCAGTCCCATAGTCATTGAGCATCCTGACAGTGCATCCAATGCTTCATTGAAAGTTATTTTCACACCTGAGTTAATGTTTATAACTAGAATAAAAACAGCCTGCATGGCTATGAAATAGAAGCTACATTCCCAGAAGCAGCCAACAGACAGCAGAATTGCAGAACAAACGATAGCTTGATTGGTAGAACATTACAACCATTAAAATGAGAGGGGGTTGTTAACACCTGTGGAGTGAAGGGTTTAGAAGGAATCAGGTACATTTATAATGAGCCATGAAGTCAGGTGACTCCCTCACTGCTGCCTGAATGGAAGTGATGCTGCATATTAGTGCAAGGCAGTTTGTTTTAAACGTTGTGTGAAGCAGGAATCACAGGTGGGTGCAACTGCACCACTGCACCTTCTCCACTCCCGGACCTGCCCCTGTACGTGCATGTGACTGGGATACTAGCTACATTTTCTCTGCCTAGTTGCAGTAATGAAAAACCAATTTAATTTTAGAAATATTGAGTAATCTTATGTTGGTACCTAGTGTCAGATATAAATACAAATGCTTGGATGTGATAATGAGTGTAGGATTTCTTTTGCCAGGTTCTGTGCAGGCAAATAGGTCAACTACGATTAGTGAAGTGAGGGAGGAAGGGAGCGAGTGTTAGAAAGACAAGAAAGGAAGATGCAGTCGCCAGAGGCCTTGAAGACGATGGCCTGCGATTTGAAGTAGAAGCAACCAACTCAAAAAGAGCAAGGGCAGGGGAGGGGGGAGGGGGTATGATGAACCAAGAGAAATGGGCAAAGAAGAGCTTAGCATATGATGATTTTTATGTGTAGAGCAGGGGTACATAATTGTGTGTTAGGGTAGAAAACCAGGGAAATCTGTAAAAGCCAGTACTCAGAGATGCAGTGGCTCATAATCTGCTGTTTTCTTCCAGTTTATATATACACTGTTTTCTTTTTTTATAGGCTGTACTAAGCCCCAAAAATAAAGCCAGGGTTAGATTACCTATTCATTGAAAATATTCTGTGGCTTTTTCTGGCCCAGGCAGTCTGTTTACGTTATGTTTGTCCCACCAACAGTTTGTGCTCACAGCAGGAGCCCATGTTCTCCTGCACCTCAAGGTCACAAAATAAAAGCAAGTGGCATTGCTCTTTGAAGGTACTTCATTGGCTTGATTATTCAGAAGTGTGAAAATCTTCATTCAAACAGCCTTTAATTGAATAAAGTGTTGCCATGTTTTGTGAGTTTTCTTTTTTCTTTTTAATTAAAATGTAGGCTAACAGAAGATGTCTTGGGGACATAAAAGAGTTATGAAATCCATCCAACTGGTTGCCAGAATGTATGACCTATTTAGCTTCCCAAAATCTATTTAATGCCTAAAACGACATTAGAGAATTCAAACAAGAACTCATGGAGAGCCAAAATGAGACTGTTTTGATTATGGTTTTGATTAGTCTGCTCCTTTTCTCCCCAGCACCAATCCTGGTCAGGAATTTCATTTAGAAAAGTAGTATTTTTAAGAGTATGCACATCCTGATTGCTAGCTTGAGTTAGATCTGGCAAAAGACCAGACTGCTGCTAAACTAGAGGGTATCGGAGACTGAGTTAAATATGTTCAGTCCAGCATGATTTTGAATCCAGCATCACAGATATTTAGTCACTTTGCACCTGTAAAGGCCCATCAACTTTCAGGATGCAACTCTCAGGGTACAAAATCTGAATGCAAAATGTCTCTTAATATTGTAAATTACTTAACATTTCCGTGCTCAATGATCATGCAAACTCTGTACAGGTTCATTATCTGTCACCATTTTTGCCAAGGTTTTGTATAGTAGTTAATGCCTTATCCATGGCAAGTGCAATACTTTGATCCTGACAAGTGTGCACATATTTCAAAGGATGAGGAAGTCTTGTATTGACAACAGCATGACAGTTATATTAAAACTGCATAAGCTTACTCTTAGCAAGAATATGAAGAATAAAAGGCAATATTTAGTATAAATTATTTATGTGACAATAAAGTATTAATTGATGCATTATCACTGTCAGTAGCACAAGGCAGTTGTCTAGGGAGGAGGTACTGAGTGGAATCTGTAGCCAAAAAAAATGTGAATTGTAATGCAAGATTCTAAACTGAAATGCAAGAAAAACAAAAACATGACCATTCACAGTTCAAATAGGTTTAGTCTTATCTTGGCTCAGATTACTATATATTTGCATAAAACAAACATTTGCTTTTTTAATTTATAAAATGACATAAAGGCTTTTTTCCATGTTGACCTACATGAAGCAGCCCAGATTCTGATCTCACAGACTGTCAAACAGAAAATGCACAAAGCTCTTGGCACAAAGGCCAGTAGCCAGGTTTCCCTGCATCCAGGAGAGTGACCTAATCACTAGACTAGAGAGTCAGGCTCCCACTTGCTCATCTTCCTTCTGGCCCCAGGGCTGTTGCATTCTTTGCTGCTCGGTGACCCAGCTTTTATGGCGGGATAGAAGGTGTCTTCATTCAAGCTGTTGTGGTAGTGAGAGCTATGAGTTCAAGTCCCTTCATGCCAAGAACAACCAAGAATCTAGTGTGGTCATGTCCAGATGATTGCTATCACCCCTAGACTATGGTGCAAAGGACAGACACTTTTAATTGGCATTTAATTGCAATTCAATGCTGTGGTGTCACTTCAGCACCAATCTAGATTGCAATGAAGTTTAGGCCTGGTGAATCAACTGGAACACTTTTGAGGATTTGCAGAAGCCCAAGTGCCTTGGGCACTTTTGAAAAATGTAGCAGCAGCCTGAACTTTGGTACCCCTGAGCCTGGGGAGCAGGGGCAATCTGGGTTGATCATCAAAATTTACAGGATTGGGCCCTTCATTATTTAGTAGTGCCCCTTTAATACTGTGTGACTATTCTTCCAAATAATTTCTTTGTAGGCCAATTTAAAGCAATTACTTTTATTACTATCATGGGTGACTGGTGTCTCCTGATCTGGACGGGTGGTACCAGAGGGTGATCGCTGACCTGGGGGTGGGGGGGTACCCCAGTGGCCTATTGCCACCACTGGCAGAAGCGAAAGTGCTGGCAGCAAACCGGAAGTGCTACCGGTGCTTTTCTCAGCACCCCCACATTCTCAGGGGGGACAACAGCCATCTCCCACCACTCCCTGGCCAGTGAGAGCCAACCTCGAGTGGGGGGGCATGTGGTCCCCTGTGTCCCCCTTAATGTGTCACCTATGATGACTATTAAAAAGGGCACAAAAGTAAAGCTCCAGGCAGAAAGCAGAAGAGTGCTGTGGTGCTGAAGGTAGGTTGTACAGAACTGGCGAATAATGTTATATAATTATTAGCACAATCAACACAGACATGCTAACTCACTTCCTTAAGGATTTCTTGATTTCATGCTCAAATATACACAGGATAAGCTGGCATTAGTGCTAGAGACATTAAGGGTGCACCTGCACAAGACGCTACATTGCCGTGACGATGCACTAGAGGGCCGTAGGCAAAAACCATGACACCACTGCCACATCGCTATAGCAACATGCTCCCTCAATATAACGCATTGCTATGGCAATGTAGTGGCCAAAAGAAAGTACTAAATGATAGTGCAGTAATAAAGGTGCTGTAAGGCCTTGTGTAGACACACCCAACAGAATGGATTAGACTATCATTTCTGACATTATGATCTGTGGCACTCCATTCAAATGCAATTTGGCCTGGGTAATGGGATGGTAGGAAATGGTCACTAGTTCTGCTCCTTTTCTTTCTTAACAGGAGCAGGATTGGGAGAAACCTAGGGGTGAATTTCCTTACAGAGATGTCATGCAAACAAAGAAAGCTTGGCAGCAGCAGCATAGCAACACAGCCAGGCTCCATTGCAATTATCACAACAACTTGACTGCTGGTGACAGCTGTTTTTTTTGTCCCCTGCCAAGCTGTTCCAGTTGCCCTGCCCTCGTTATGCCACTGCTTGGCAAGCACTCATGTGGGCAGTGATCATTGGATACCAAGCCATCCCTACCAAAGGCTTTGCCCTCTTCCTCCCAGTCTGCTTTCTAGCGTCCTTAAGTGTGCTCTTCTTCAGCCTCTCTACTAGGGCCCAAACCCTTAACCTAGCACCTTTTCTCCTTCAAGCATTTAAAATCCTTTTGTCCTTCCTGCATCTGAAGGCCATCTGGGTAATTTTGGTGGAGGCTGCGTGTTTGTGAACATAGCAGAATGCAGAGTTGCAATGGAGCATCTGTGAGGACAAGCTGACTGCAGATGCCTAAGAAAAAAGCCACAAACGCTCCTCTTTGCCATGGGAATATGTTACTCCTAATGATATGCTATAATGTATTTCCTAAAGAGAGTGAGATTCATCTTGGTGTACATGGGCTTGCATGGCAAAGACGTGCAATCCACATTTGAAAATCATCCTTGGATTATAAAGTTTGGGTAGCTCCTTGAAAAATATCCATGGTTCAACGGCAGTCATTTTAAGTTATATTAAACGTAAGAAAACAGACAAAAACTAGTAACCCTGCTTTCATAAAGCATTTATTTTTATTTGAAAACATTATACAGGCATTACATTGCCACAGCCAGTCCATATAGGAGCATGCAAATATCAAAACGGAGAAAGGTTTGTTCGGCTTTTCGGTGCAGGATTTTTGGGGGTGGGGTGCGGAGGGGGGCTTGTTTGTTTTTGGTTTTGGTTCATATTTCCATTTGTTGTTTCAAGATTAGTGTGCTTTATTATGGCATATAACAATAAAAATCCTACCCATGGGGTAAAATTTATATTTGTAGCTAGCTCAGGAATACTAAATGGTTAAAAAAAAGGAAAGAAAACAATACTACACGCTTGTCAAAATGTTAATAGCACAAGTTAGCAATATCTAAACTATACATTGAAACTTCTTCATATGACACAGTGGTGCAAAATTTTCAATTGCTTGGTCTGTTGTGTGTTTGAAAAGTTTATCGCTGGAACAAAGACAAGTTCTGTCTCCCAGTGCAGGCTTTCTTCCAGTAGCTGAAAATTACATCAGTCTTGCTAAGGGCCATTCATTGCCAGTGGGGCAGTAGAGCTTCAGTTTGTTCAAGGAAAAGATCTACACAGAACTGGTGAAGTCCTAATTCAACCAGTAGAGTAGCTGCCAGTTGGATAGCTGAACCTTTGCTGGTGTCTACTGAGGTCTTGATTTGCTGGAATTAAACAGTTAGAAACAATGCTTTCTTTCCCCCTCCTGGACCTCAGATTTTGCTCAACGGAGTATTTGTAATGTTAAACTACTATCTCCCTTTGAGATCCATCCTTTGGGGCAATATGACACACCCAACCCCACAATAAGTTATCCTGGTGACTCGAAACTCTTCATGTGCAAAAAACACATGTGATGGTTGTTGAGTATACAATGCATATCTGAACATTCATAATTTATTTCCATAGAATAGAGTCATTTAAAATGTGTTATAAAATTGCTTTGAATGGCACCTCTTAGCCATCCATTGATTGCAAACCTTTTTATGTAAAAATTCTCAGGTCTGAATAACCTGGATATGCCTTCCACCCAGTTGAACCTAGTAAGACTTTAATAAACATCTACAAATTAGTGTCATAAAAATGAGAAAAAAATTACTACAAACATTTGGCTTAAAAATAAATACTAAGAATGAAGTAAACCAAAATAATTATGCAAAATGAAGGAACTGTAAACATGAAACAGACACACACACTTACACACGCACAAACACGCAGTCTTGAAAGGTCTTGAGACCAACATGGGAATAATGTCCAGAGAAAGGTATTTAATTGGTATAAAAGGTAGCAAAAAAGTCTGAGAGATGACAGGTGCCCATAAGTGTGCCTCTGGGTACCTGCGAGAATGAAGACATTTGTAACCAAAAACCATATTCCCTTGTTAGAAAAGGATAGAGTCTAGTGCAAAGCCCATATATTGGTGGGCCCTGATCTGAGGGCTTCATTGGTGCCATGGTCTTCTGCTGTCTGAACAAGCGTGAAGCTTCATCCAGGGTATGATTGGTCACCTACACCCATAGTTCTATTCCAGGATCCTCAATGGAAGTGAAGTGGTCCTGTGCACAGAGGTGAATGTGAACAAGTTAAATGTTGTGGTTTGATGGTAAATCTCACAAAATTTGGAATTGCCCTAAAAGCCCCATATCCTGGAGTCGAGTTATTATATGAGAATCTCAGCTTTTATTTAAAAAAAGAATATAAAGAAAATTTTGCAGGTGTCGGAAGAGTTTGAAAACATAAACGCTAAAGGCTCGAAGGGCAGAAAGCAAATAAAACCAACTCCAACTATATTGTGTTCAAACTCTCATGACTTTTAAATCAACAGCATGAATTTGCAGGGCCTACTTCATGATTCTGGAACTCCTGTAAGGGTGATCTGGCAATACTGAAGTCCCCTCTTTTCAACTGCAGTGGGATCATGGCAGGCAGCCGAAGCATAATGGTACAAAGTATGCCTCTTTTCATCATGCCCAGGAAGAAGACAATTAGCAGATATTGAGTTGTTCATTAGCATTTTGTAATGAGTCACTTTTTATACTTCCATGCAAACTTTTTTAAATCTGCTGCAGAGAAATTCTTTCTGTCATATAAGGGAACAGAACTATACAAGACAAATACCGTTTTGGCTGAAAACCAGCACACTTGGTTGACTTGTAGGGCTTTTTTAATAACAAGACTGAAGTTTCTTTTTCTCATAAAAGTAGGTGAGTTTAGGGGGTAGGGGTTATATAAAGCCCAACTTTTCCATTTAAAGACTGACTTCCTCAGTAAATATCATTCAAGAAAAATATACTTCCTGTACCCACCAGCAGAAAATCAATCAACATTGCTGAGAACCCTATTTTTAATACAATGAATACATCGCATATTGCACTTCCTTAACTCCATCTTTTGAAGATCTTAAAGCACTTTAAAATAGCTTAGCCCTACAACACCCCTGTGAGGTAGGTAAGGTATTTTTATCCCTATATATACAAACTGGGAAACTAAGCCACACAGAGGGTAAAAGTCACGCACAAGAAATCTGTGGCCATTTTGTGAATAAAACCAAGCTCACTTCAATCTCTGGTCTATTAATAAGACTACCCTTCGTTTCAGTAATTTTATGAGGCATATGGACTATGTACGTATGAAGAAAAGACTCTTTCACTGTATTCCCAATGGGACAAAAATCAAGACAGGTTATAGAATTCTATGGCTCTGCTTAGGTTTCAACAGAAGCATCTTCATATTTCTCAGAAGGATCCCATAGCAAGTACATTTTAGAGCAAAATGTATAGAGGACTTTCACATGTCCTGGTAAGTATAAGAAAACTGCTTGGTTCTTCTATTACTTCTATTATTAGGGTAAAATAATTGGCTCCACCTTATGGTCTAAATATCTTTTAAATACTGTAGTCCCACCAGCAGATGGTTCAGTCTTGCTCCTTATGAATTCGTTCCACTGCTTCCTAATATGTATGATTGTGGTATGAGTAAGTTCTGATAAAAAACTGACATGTTTCCAGGTTGGTATTGTTAGGAAAAGAAACCCAGCACATCCTGTAGCAAAGGACTAAGACATTTGGAAATGCAGAAGGCTTCTTTACATGTACAAAGGATCTAAAATAAGTGCCCTGGTCTGACTGATATGTTGTCTTACCAATGAGAGCTACAATAAGTAGGAAACTAGAAAACGCACTTTTTTATACAGATTTACGTGTAAAAAGTAAGAAATTCATTCTGTGTGGTTTTTTCTGCAGGTTAGATGCAGCTATAGAAATATAATTCCCTCCCACCTGATGCAGAACCTCAGCCACCAGGAAATCCATCATGGAACATAAAAAGGTCAATGCTCAAGTAATTCACTTCTGCAAATATAGTAAGGCTAAATTGCTCAATTTATACCTATTCCTAGAATAGAGGCTGATACTGTAAATTGTCCTTCCTCTGGATTCACAGCACAGATTACATAAAAGGTGGGCAACCAGATAGAAAGCAGAGCTGAATACATTATCTTTTCCCCATCAGATTCAGGTACTAACAAAAATGCTTCAGGTTGTAGCTACCATGAGTACCCCATCTATTTTGTGCAAAATAAATACACCTTAAAAAGAGAGAAAATAACAGTGACTGCACAAGTGGATTTGCTGCAAAAATGTGGCTTTTCCACACCTTTGTGTGGCCCTGGCAGATTATCATACAATAGATGCAAAAATGCCCCTCTGATATGTATGCAATTTCAGCTTGTATCCTGAGTGTCTTCACAGGTATTTTCAGAGGGAATGATTCATAAAGAGCATTATGCTATTGTCAACATACCACTAATACCCTAAACAAGGGACTGGCACCTTTTTTTTGTAATATACACCCAGTAACGATTAATTTGTACTTTTACAAGCCTTTTCTATTTGCTACCTTGCAGCCCACCGGTGTAACTGCACCTGGTAAATACCTTTCTCTATGTACAATACAGAGATAATGAATATATGAATTCCACTGAATCATCAGTGGGTGACAAGTGCCTGGGTTTAGGCAACTCTGACGTGAGGCTCCTCTTCTGTCTCTTGGCCTAGACTAGTATATGTTACTGATGGTTCCAGTTGTCCAGTTGCGGGCAAGTCTACAACAGGTCCTGAAGGGTTTCGAAACTGCTTGTATACCCGTGGATCCTGGGCAACATACGTTGATGTGGAAGAGTAAAGCACCAGGCCGACAAGGATAGTGAAGAATGACAGCAGATAAAGTCCTGAAAACTAAACACAGATGAGAGCAGAATCATTAGAAAGCAGCACAGGTTGCTCTGTGTTCATGGGGGCCAGAGGAAAATTTCAAGCCTGGGTTTATACCCCATAAGGCATTGTTAGTCTGTCATTGGGTGTAGATTTTGAGAGCACTCTTTGTTGGAAGTTAGGTTTCCCACATTAATTGTCCCTTCATATTTTACTAATAAAAAAGACTGAAATTCTCCTGAAATACATAAATATTAGCCAGTTAACTGAAGCTAAGGACACCTAAGGTCTCTTCTCAGATCTGAAGTTTATTTATTTTGTAACTTTAGCCAAGGCACTCGGCTTCAGCTTCTCCCTCTGCAAAATAAGGTATTTACCAATATTTGTCAAACATTTTAAGACCTCTGGATGAAAGGCACTCTATTAGCAGGTGGCTTTATTACTGTCAAAGCACGTATGTGTAGGCTGTAGCACACAGGTTGTGCTATATAAATAATATTGATGTCATAAATTTAAAAAGATATTTTAAAGGTACCCTTATAAAATATGTTTTCAGTTAAAAGCACTTTTGACAATTAAGTAACACACATTAGAGTAGCAGTTTAAAATTACATTAGAAAAAGGATCTCTGTAGTAACATCAGTATTTGCTTCAATGAAAGTCCAAGGTAGTTCACTTGTGGATTATTTTGTTTGTAAATTGAATTCAGAAACCAGATAATGGGAATAGAAGTGCTTTAATGTGACTTTATACAAATCAGAGACTTTGGTGGTGTCTGTGCTCAGTGATTAGAAGTGCCTTGGCCCAGCAGAATTCTTAGCACAACCTGAGCACTCAGTGCAAAAGTCCCTTAATACGGCGGGAAGAAACCTTGGTGCAATGATCAGTCCCCGCCAAAGCTTGCAATTGCACTGTTTGCATGCATGCTACCAATTGGCTTATCATAAATTATTCCTACCTGGCAGCTGACAATTGGCTCATTAGCCATATAAAAGCTAGGGCAAGTTTCTGCCCAAGTTGGAGAACTCCGCATGTACGTCGGAAGAGACTTCCACGTGTATCTTGGAGTGAACTTGGAGGCCTGATCAACCTCCAATGACTCCCCCACGCCAAAATCCTGATGTACCTCATACCCTGCATGCTCAAACAACATTGGTGTGCCACCTGTTTTTTTTCCCTTTTGCAACTTGTACGGAGCATACCTACACTGTACTGCAGTTTGTAAGTAAAGTTCTTTTGAATTCAACCAACAAGCTTTTGTGTCTAATTCCACTCCATCAGTGCAGCCCCATCCAGCTATTCTCGGCCCCCACAGGTGGTAAACAAGCTCTCAGTTGACCTCAGAAGGTTGGTGCATAAATATACAAGATCAGATGTTTATCCAAAGCTTAGGTCTGGCAGGCAATCTCATGAGACCAGACCTCCTTCTGAGTTTTCAGATATATCCTGCTTCTGTTGGTCTGGAAATACCACAGAAATAGCCCTTCTGGTAACATTTCAGCATTTGCATTTGAGGTATGTGCAGGACCCCAGAAATAAAGAAGTCTATAGGAATAAAACATCATGGGCACATCTACACATGCATTTTAATGTACAGTAGCCTATTTTACTGTGCATTAAAGTGTCACGTAAAAAACTGTGCAACTACACTAACGGGCAGTAAAATAAGCTACTGTGCATTGTCACTTTAAAAAGGTACGCATTCATTACTGTGCATTACAGCAGCCTAATGTGCATTATTTTAGTATGTCACTTTGGAGGTACCACATTTAATGCACATTAGAAAAAGTGCTTTAATGCACATGTACACATCCCCAATGGGACTGATCTGTAAATTGGAGCAGTACAAAGTGACCTCAAATATGGTGGCTTTCTCCTGCAATGGCTGCATCTTTGGAAGAGGAAAGATCCAGCACAGTCATTTTTATGGCACCTGTTTCCCCTGTATGAGTTGAAGAGCTTTGAATAAAGCCAGAGCTGAAGTGCAGGGTGCTCTATTTATTTCCAGTCAATCCCAGAAGGCTGCTGTGTCTGACATGTTAGAATAGCTAAGTGGACTGACCTATCTTATGCTAGCAGCTAGCCTAAGATCTGGTACAAGAAGTATAAATAAGACTGTTAAGCCCCCCATAGCTGTCCCAAGCATGAAACTTATAAAGGAATAAAAGCAAACTAAGGATCTCAAAATTTTTAAACAGTTCAAATGTAGAAATGGACAAAAGTATGATGGGAAAGGCACATAAGTATGCAGGGATGTGGAGGATTCTGACCTGTCTCACCTATCTTGAAAGGCAACTTCCCTTAGAAAATTAACAAGCTGCAAAAATGGTGGCAAACACAAAGATTGCTAAAAGACAAACTGTATGGCCAACTTGACAAGCCAGAAACAAAACTGATTTTGTATTTAGCAAGAGTTTTAAAAGTGTGAATGTTCAGTTGTGGTCCAGAATATGCGAATGAATGAAAATACCAACAAGTGACTACAATACTGTGACTAAATATGGGCTTGTTTCAATAGGTAGAGAGGTTATTCTATAGAAATCTGTTCTGTAATGCTAACTGAGTATGGGACTTGGACAGATGTCACATTTGTTTCTCTTGCTTCATTTTAATGCAATGCTAGAAAGAAAGTGAAATACATTATTCAGGCTTTAGCCATCTTGCTTTAGTTCTTCATGGTTGCAAGGCAATAATTATTTTGATGAAAGTGAACTTTACTTAAATGTACAAAGTTTTTAGCGTCCTCTAACTGAGCAATGTCAATTGTCGTTGACATCCTCCTTGTGGTTCATCCTATGTTTGTCATTTTTATAGAAACAGCTCAGTTGAAGAGTTTCTGAAAGTTTTAGAAACATAACCCCTGGTGACAAGTCTGTGTCTGCTGTCATTTTCCACAGCTAGAGTGATATAAGTACACTTCAGATGGGAATGCACCATAATGGGGAAAGTTTAAAGTGTGCCAGAAGGACTGTAGAGTAAGAGGAAGATAGGGTTCTGCTTTTCGTCAGTCATTAATTGCCTTTTTTCCAAGCATGTGACCAGGTCCTTGCATGTCATCTGGCAGCATGATTTAGTATAATCATCCAGCTGTCCTGCCAGTATACAACACAGTGTAGAGTGTGCGAGTGAGTCTGCTGAAGGACTTTTTCACTATGTCACAGCATGGAAAGGACTAGTTTGGGCTGAGAACTCCCTCCTGTGGTAATAAAACTTAGTCATTTCAAGTATCCAGGTTGTAGCCATATTGGTCTAGAGGTAAAAGCAATCTTGGCTCTTGGACAGAGGTTATATCTTTTATTGGACCAACAAGATTTTTGCAAAAAAAAAAAATCTTTCATTCACACAACGATAGGAATCTGGAACTCGGATTCTGGATTAGAATAACACATTACAGACTGGACCCTGATTTTTCTTTTGTCTCTTCTATGACAAGTACATTTTTAGAAGTTTGGTCATTGGCTTGCTGAAGTATAAACATGGAAGACTTTTTAATAGCATTATTGGTCCTTAAGACTATTTCATTCTATGGAAGCAAAGCAAATATCTACAGTTAAAAATTATGTAGGCTGTGAATAGGAGCCATAGCTGATAATTAAGTTACTTTTCCACTAGGCTGTGGCCCTGATCCAAAGCCTGCTGACACAAAAGAGAATCTTTCCTATTATTTCAGTGGGTTTTAAAATCAGCACCAGATAGGAATTAAATTAATAACATAAAAATTGATCAGGATTGCTGTTTGCTGTAGAAAGCTGGTTAGATTCTTTGGCTAAGATCTTTGCGTTCTAAGAAGATGACATTTACTGGCATTTTCTATGGCTGTGTCTAAGAGGGGAATTTTTATCTTGACCCACAAACCTCATCTTTTCAGATTCAGTATTAATGGAAAGCAAGAAAGACTATCTCAAAAAACAGCTGTTCCTTAAACCGTTCCTAAGAATTGGAGTTTGAGAGGATCATTTTGCACTGCTACCCTGCATATAACTGAACAACTGAATTGGAAGGTCTCAGGGGCTGTGTAATTCCTCTCTTTGGCTGAAACATTGCTTGAGAAAGATATTGCCCTTCATTTTCTAACTTCTCTCTCCTTTTCTACAGAAATATATCTCTTGTAAATGTAGTAAAAACTGTAAAATAACACAGATTTGTAGGTCTCACTGGGCATGTCTACACATGTGCTTTAATGCATAGTAAACTATTTTACTGAGCACTGAAGTGTCATGTAAAAAATTGTGACATTACACTAATGCACAGTAAAATAGTGTACTGTGCATTAAGCATCACAAAAAAGCATGCAAATATGCTGCCGAGTATTAGTGAAGCCTAAAACGCATTAATTTAGTGCGGCACACTGGAGGTACTAAACAATGCACATTTGAAAAGGTGCATTAATGCAAATGTAGGTGTGCCCAATGAGACCTGCTTCCAATCCATGCTAAGATAACAATGGAACACTGGACCATTAATACTGTAACAAAGCAGTATAACAAAACAAACAAATACTTGTAGCTCACTTTAGTTAAATATTTTTAAGTTCACAAGTTGCAAATGGTAATAGCATTGCATTGGGAAGAAGGATGGCTCTATAGCTTAAGCACTGAACTGGTGTTCAAAGGACCTGGGATGTGCTCTCAGTTCTACCACATACTTCTTCCATGATCTGAAAATCACATTACTTTTACTTGACTGACCTCACTAAGGGATTGAAAACCAGCCAGGGAAAGTAATGTATTTGTAATGTTGTGCTCTGGTGCTGCATTCAAAATGCTGACCAAATCAGCAGGGAACAGATGTGGGGGCTTTTCATTGAGATAGATAGACATTTCTTTATATAAGAAAAAGACCCAAACAATGCTGAAACAGGGCAAAAACATGCTGGAGTCACCAGGCTATCTGTTATACTGGTCCATGAGGGGTTAATCTGCAGCCCCTGGGCTCTCACTTAACCACTACTTCCCTCATTGCTTTGGCTGAAGGAACAGTCAGGATCTTTGGGCTTCCACCAGCTTCTTCTCTACCATCTTTTGGCAGAGCAAAAGGAGCAGCAGCAGAGAAGCAGCAGCAGCGGCAGTGGCGAAGTGGTAAGTGGGGTTGTGCTGACAGCTGTAGCTGGTCCGGAGGGGAGCCTCCCGGATTGCTTTTAGCTGAGCCGGCAGGGAGCCGCACGCGAACAGAGCGTGCCGGCAGAGAGCAGGAGGAAGGGAGGAGCAATGACAGCGGGAAGACCACTTTTTCTAGGAACATAATGAGTACATGCAGTGCTACTGCCAGGGGCCTGGCCCCTCCCCCTCCCTCTTCCCTGGTGCTGCCCCCCGGCGCACCTCTGAGGCTGCCACCCAGACCAGGCCCCTGAGGGGCCCCCTGTCCACCTCCCCCATCCTGGCTGGGGATGCTGGCTGGGCGGGGCTCCCGGGGGTCGGGGTGATGCCTGGGGCGTCCCCTGGCTGCCCCTCTTG
>JAGPOW010003642.1:91618461-91640551 GCA_030014935.1 Caiman crocodilus | reverse complement strand
GTGACCCTGGCACTCGTTCCTGCCATTGGCGGGGGGTCAGACTAGATGGCCTGCTCTAGGCCCCTTCTGACCCTAGACACTATGATACTATGATACTATCTAAAGGGGCAGCATGGCATGGCACAGCACGGCTCATGGGGCTGGAGAACCTATAACTAGGGACCTACTCAAATGGTGATTTTGCAGAGTTCGTAGAAATCACAAAATCAGGTTACGTCTACAAAATGTGTGAGGAAAAAACAAACCTACTAAAATAAAATGCTGGCTTCCCAGTTGGAGGCAGCAGTCCTGATGGCTGCTGCGGTGTGACTGTGCAGCCTGCAGGGGTAAAGGAGAAAGGGAGGCTGCCAGTACAAAGGAGAGACTGCTGCCCCCACCCCTTGCTGCTGATTGGCAGAGAGTACCACCCATTGTATGGCCTCACCCCTTTCCACCAATCAGCAGTGAAGGGTATGGCTGTATGATGGAGAGTCCTCTCCACCAATCGGTGGCAGGGGGCAGGGCCAATCAGAGGTGTGGGGTACCCAACCTTGATAAGCTTGCAAAAATAGTGGCCAGCCTGGGATCTACCCATGAAATTGGCCATCTGCATCCTTGAGTTGGGTGGACCCCTACCTACAATACATTGCCTCAGGGAAGCCCACAGCTTGAGGACTGATGAGCAGGGCCCTTGCACACTCTGTGGTGCCCAGACATGCAGTGCAACAGTGGGAGGGCCACTCATGTGAGTGGTGCAGTGTATGTGGGGGTGCTGTGCAGCATGTGGCCTGGGAGGGGGCATAGAGGTAAGTTATTTGCCCAAGATCACATGTGGAGTTTGTGGCAGAGCTGGGATTTGAGCCCACACCTCTTGAGAAGCAGCTCAACACCTCAGCCCCAGACCACCTTCTGTTCATTAGGCCATTATTTTCTTTGATGAAATAATCTGCTTAGATGCACTTTTCTAACTTTCCCCTGAGGTCATCCGGACATGAAAAATCAGCAGTTTTGCAAGCTGCAATTTAACTTAGTTAAAAGTAAATTACATTTAGAGCTTGCTCCTGCAAAGTAAGTGTTGGTAGTGATTCAGGCTGCTGACATGGTTAAGTGGGTCTCTGATTATATTTTGGCCCAGTGCTGAAGCCAGTAGTCCTTGCCCAGGAAGACTCCAATTACAGTTAAGTGAGTCAGTCTTCAATTACATCAAGTTTATGCTACAGACCATTTTTCTCTTCCCTAGCCCTTCCACTAACTAGGGTTTGAAATAGCTTTGATATACATTACATCATTAAAGCCACTGCCCTAGCTGAGAAACAAGAGAGTGCTTTGTGCTCTGCTTCAGTCTTCCAACCATCTGTCCCCTAAATGGGAGGAAGAATCCTTAGCTGGCCACTCTGGAAATCTTTCTGGCCGTACAATGCCAGAACCAGGGGATTTGGCCCATGCTAATTTTGATTTGCAAGAAGCAAGGAAAGAGCCCCATAAACCATAACAATGCTATGTTCTACTTAAAAAAACTCTCAAAACTAATTGTATACAGGCCATACTTTCTATTTTAGCCTCAGGTGACTCTCCATAGCAGCTCTAAACCCCTAAGAGAAATCCCTCAGCTCTGCAGGACATGGGAGACTGCCATGAAGGAACTACTGGAATTTTCACCGATCGTTAGTTTGTACACCACCCATTTCATATTGACCAGGGTTTGATTTCCAGCCTGACGTGGAACTGAAAAGGCTGAAGAAACACTTCACGTGGCCAATATTGACTAATTTATCAAACCACCAAAGTCTACTTAACCAGAAAAACACCCACACTATGGGCATCAGTGCTATAAAGTAGGGAAACATGGGGATATCTTTATGGGTTCAAGCAGGATGCAGAGAGTGCCTTTAATGTGAAAGGAAACAAATCCCTCCATTACTGTTACCTTTCACATAAAGTAGGCAGCATCAAATCAATCTATACATCACAGCCTGGTTGCTCTCATGGACATTTCTGAGAGAGGCATCTAAATCCCAGGTCAGTCAAAGCACTCAGTATGGATTAATTGATGCTATTTATATTTGCAACACCTTAGCAATAAAAAAACTATTGCTCTGCACCTTCTTCAGTAACAGCAGTAAAAATAAAGTGATGTAATTAACTCCTGTGCATTTTCAGTTTATAAAAGATACATGTTATATGCTTGTCAGTGTGAAGACAATCATACAAAGCAGAAGCTAGATAAGTGTAACAAGATAACATGTCCTGGCTAACAGACCCACTCATTCTGGAAAACTGGAGGCTTGTGGTAGATATAAAAAAGATGTTCCATAGAGAGTTGATTCACCCAGTCAGAGTTAGTTGAAATTTAAGTCCATCTAAAGGCCTAGCGGTACATGTGATTGGAGCCTGTAACATTGTTACTGTGTATTCCACCCAGGGAGCTATTTTGGCAGTGAAGTCTAGTTATCACAGAAGATCACAGAAGGCAAAGCTAGACCCAGGCTAAGTGCAGATGTTCAAAAAACCCCTGGAAGAAGTGCTCTGTGAGTTAGAGCGGGAGACAACCAAACAGATGTTTGCTGTTTGGTGGGGTGGACTCACAGCCTGCCCAGACTGGCCGCTGAAGGTGCTACCGCACACCTCCCAGGAGGTTGCCAGACAAACCCCTCTCCCTGGACCCTTCCCCACCAGCTGGCAATTGTCAGCAATGGCTGGGGTGGGGGGGGAAGAAGGAGAACAGAGCTCCCCCATTGTGAGGCCCCCCCACAACTCAGGGGAGGTGGGCTGAGTCCACATGGGGAGGGCAGCCCCTTCCCTCCTCCAGCCTCTTGATAGCTGCAGCCAGCAGTGGTGTGGTACAGTGGTGTCCCCACCCCACCAGCCAAGCAGTGGTGTGACATAGCCCAGCTAGGGCAGATGCTAGGAGAGAGTCTCAGGACTCCTTCAGCCACAGTCCCCACTGCAGCTGGGATGTGGTGAACCACACCTACAAGGACAGAAACTCTGCACCCCTCACCGCTGCCTGTGTGTGGTGCTAGACTCAGAGGCTGTCACTGACTTGGGTCAGTGACAGCTGGGGGAAAGGGAGGGCTGGCCTGATACTCAAGCAGAGCAAATGAGCTCTGCCTGAGACTAGAGCACAGCCCTATGCAATGCTGCCTGGGATGGTGGTGATCATGCCCTAAGTTCAGCCTCAGTGGGATCTAGCATAGACATTCAATAAGGCACTCAAACAGAAAGTGCTTTAGGTTATGTCAGAACTAAATGGTTGAGAAGTACCTCGGCACAGCTGTGTGTTAGCACATTGCGAGTAACAGGTGCAGGGATTTCCCCTGCAGCAGGAAAAGAGTCCTTGGTGCAAAACCAGCTCCAGCCAAAAGCTTGCAGCTGCACCATTGTGTGCATGCTTTCAATTGGGCTTAGTATAAATTATGCACACGTGGCGGCTAGCAATTGGCTCGCTAGCCATACAAAAGACTTGGGAGGTACCCACCCAAATTGGAGGAGAGTTTTGCATGCTTGAAGAGATCCTTACGTGTACCCTGGAACCACATTGGGGCCTGATCAACCACCAATGACTTCCTGTCGACGTATTCCCGACGTACCCCGTACCCTACTGTGCCAGAGTTTTCTTTTCTGTTTGCAACTCTTCTAAGTGCACCTACACTGCATACCTTGCCGCAAGTCCCTGTATCGCAGCTTGTAAGTAAAGTTTTTTTTCTTTGCAACCACTACGCGTGCTGTGCCTAATTCCTCTCCATTGGCAGCCCCATTCCAGGCCATTTCTCAGCCCCCACAGGTTAGTACATATCCATCCAGGGTTAATTTAGAGTGGGATCCACTATTTTCAAAGCAGATGTGCCATGAATGTGTGCTCCGTTACGGCTGTACAGCACTTTCTAGCCTTAGTTTCTGTGACTGTTGGATAAACCAATTCATATAGAATAACAGTAGACTCTGAGCGTTTGTTAAGTTTGAAAAAGGTCTGGTTATTTTTGTTAAATTATCCCATATGCTTCCAATTATGGCTGGAAATGGCAGTGCCTAAAAGACATGTGGGACTCTATTCTTGTAATATATATGTCTCAGCTGAATGCAAGGACATTTAGAAGGGAAGCCTAATCATACAATATTTCCAAATTAAATAAAGTATAAAGAAAAGCATCCAAAATTTGGGATGCTTCTCCAGGATGAAATTCCAAACCTTCTGAAATTAGCCCATCACTGGTTCTTATCCACACTTGAAACCCTTGGGTGCCTGTAGATATGCAGGAACGCTGCTCCAATGTGCTGTAATTACTGCGCATTGGAGCAGACTTGATTAATTAGTATGCTTCAGCAGCCACTGCATCTCACGTATTCAGCATCCCTGCACTTCAAAATGGCAGAAAGGGTGCTTTAACTAAAGCTCATTGAACAAGCTTAGTTAATGTGCCCCCGCTGCCTTTTTGAAGTGTGGGATGCTGAATACATGAGATGCTGTCCCCCACCCCCAGAACACATGTAAAGACATCCCTTGAGTCTTAATATAACCTGGTTGAGAAACTGGGTGTGAAGGAGGATTCCAGCTGAAAAGCACCTTCCCTGAGCAATTGTAAACGCGACTAAGAAAGTAGAAGAAAATAAAAGGAAAAAACCATAGAGAAGGACGGAAATGCATTTCTGTATCTGAAGCGGGCAGTCATTCTTCAATACATGTATCACAAAATTAGAAGGAAAACCAGAAAAAAAGGGTGGGGGGAAGCATCTGTATAGCACAGCTCATAAATACTGCATTGATTGAATGGCTTCTGCTGCAAGGGGGAATTTGTAGACAAGTGCTGCTGCCTGTCGTTGCTGCTCTGAGCCACATTACTGCTGGCAGTATGGCAAAACAATATTCTAGTGACAAAAACAGACAGATGCGCTCCTGCAGAAAAGCTCTCATAGACAAAGAAATGCAATGATTTGCTAATTTTGGTTTGGCACTAAGCTATTATGATAATGATCATTATCATTATTATTATGGTTATGGAAATGCAGATTCTCTTTTACCCAATCCATTGAACTGGAAAGAATCTGGAAGAACAGAACAGGTTTTTCAGCAGGGACTCTCCAATTACAATTTTATTTCACAGGAATAGCAGTAAACTGAGCTTCTTGGTGGCTGATATGAAATATGAGACTACCTGCTCATGGCAACTTAGCTGCATTTTTTTAAGTCTTGAGATGAGAAAATATTTTGTAGATGACAAGCTGAAATCAGAAAATTTGGAGACATTATACTTCATATTAAGTTATAAGAATCTGAAATGTAATTGCCCCATTTTTTTTTTTCTTCCCTGGTTGGGAAACTGAGGGGAAGGGAATTCTAGCAATCTATATAAGAAACCCCCCCCAACAAATCAGAGCTTTTAATTCATGAGGTTATAATCTTTTTAGAGATGCAACTTTCTAAGAATCATGCTGATGAAGCAATAAATACAAAGCTATGCAAAGTCTTCTATTACAGTGGAGTTAATTTAATAACATATTTCTGTTTACACTCTTGATGCTATTGTGACAGGTAGTCCTCACCAATGCTTTATGTTACCCAGTAATCCTGTTGGATGACACCCTCTGTTTTTAAAACTTATTTATTTTGTAGCATAATCTGCACAGCTGATCGAATCTAAGGACAATAAGGGCTCCTTTACAAGCTTGTATCTTTCCCCCTTGGGTAATTTCACACATGAGTACATGAGCAGGCTGAGCTAAGAGAACTAAAAACAAATTTCTCTCATTATCTTTTATATGGCAAACAGACATTTCTACTTGGTCTGATGAATTGATCAAGAGACTGAACTTGTTTACATGCTGCTTTCCATTTTCATTTCAAATACACCAAATGAAGTGCACAACAACCAAAAGCTGAAGTTGTTGCAAAGCAGTTTTCTCTGTGGGGAATATGCTGTCTGGTAAGCTGGTGAGGATGAAGGATCAGATATCTGGAGATTTTGCACAAGCAGCATACTGCCATAATTTGCAGACCTGAGCATCATGTGCGTTCTCTCTTCCACATGAATGACAATAAATGTCATAATTACCAGGATTGGCACCTGAGCACACTGTATTGGGGAGTGTAGCTTTAGGACTCTAGCAATTGCTGGGCTCATAGTTCCCTCTACCATCTCCTTTCTCCTTGTGCTGCTGTTCAGCTCTTTGAGACTCTGCCTCACAATTCCTTGTCCTGGGCTGGATGGAAGCTATTGGCAACGTGTAGGGGGTGCACATGCATGCACGTGCACCCCGAGAGCAGTGCCAGTGGCACTTCCAAGTCTGCTGCTGGCACTTCTGCCCTGGTGGTGACGATTGGCCACTGGTGTCCCCCAATATTAGGAGTCACCAAGTCACCAAGGGTTGGGTGGCTGTCCCTTGGAGCTGGCTAATGCTGCCCAGCCTTGGAGGTAAATTGGGTTGGTTCCTGCCTTTCACTAATGGGACATTCAGGTTGGACGACTGGGCCTAGCTGCATATTGCCAAGGGAATATCTGCCTGCTCCTGTTTGACTTGGGATTGTAGGTGGTTACACTAGTAACCAGTAATAAACCAGAGATACATAGGTACAGAACTTTCTAAAACAGAGCCAGGTGTAGCTCCAGTCATATGACTGTAGGGCTCTAACCATAGAGATCCTGCCTAGAGTGACCCCACACCACTTGGATTCACACTGTGGTTTTTCCTACGTTCTCCAACTCAGGAGGCTTTATGCCTTGGTAAGGGAGCTGTGTACTCTGCTGAGAAATGCAATGAGGAGGCTCAATATTGTTAAGGGTGGTAGTGGCTTTTGTGATGGGGCGCTCTGGACTGGGAACACTACAGAATTTTGGTACAAAATCATCAAACAGTAATGACTCCTAGTCAGGCTGGCAAATGGAAATAGTAACATACAGCCAGCCTGCACCCTGAAATTGACTGGAGCAGGAAAGGGATTAGTAACTAGTACCTCTGAATCCTGTTGTTTTACTTGTCTGTCCCTTGGCAGGCCTGTGAAAAGGTAGAACACTAACCATCAGAGTAAGTGATTGCTCCATGGGATTTGTCTCAACAAATGTTGTGGTTGGTCCTTTCCTTTTTTGTGTCCTGGCGATAAAGTATTAAGCAGCATTTGCAGGTTCATTGGAATTTGACAGGGCCATGTTGTGAGCACTTCTGCTCTGCCTTGAATGTGCAGTGTCCTGGCTCTCAACTATGCCCCTTAGCACCTAGCCCCTTGTGAAAAGTTTCTGCCAGTAGAAAAGTGTGGCTCATTTAGACCACAATTCAAAATTGGTATCAATGTCCTTCAACCCAGTCCAGAAAAAAACAAAATTTGAATCCACCTCCAAACACAGGAGCAGAACAATACCTCCCACAATACTGATCTTCGCCACTGTACTTCCTGCTGTGGGTTTATATCCTCATTCCACTCAGCAGTCAGGTACATTGCTGAAAATTATGATCATTAATGTACCCCAAGGAATTGCTTATTTCTCATTAAATCTAACAGATGCAACTCTGGCATTTTGATCCTCTGTTGGCTGTTCTTTTCTACAATGCTGCCAGTGGATAGAGGGTCATTTGGCTGTCCAGGGTAAAGGCTTACGATGCATCGTGAAGAGCTTAACCAACTCATTATAGGCCACTTTTGACAATGTGATGAAAAGAATTAGCATTCAAATCCTTGTAATACAAAGATGAAGTGCTATATAAAAAACAGTCACAGATGAGCTTGGTTATGCTACACATGGCATGTATACTAGACCACCTGAGCTAATACTGTAAAGTCTGTTGGCTAAGAAGAAATATTTATTTTCCCATCTTCCAGTATCCCTCATTTGATTCCACAGCCCAAGTTTGGATATTTTGGTCTTTTAATAGGCAGAAGATATAGTTAATTATCTCCTATATTGCACAAATGGAGAGTAATCATCCTGGCATCCCTCCCTGACATGAGGATCTGCCTATTTCAGCTCATAGTGACATGATCCTGGGGCAACACCTGAAAAAAATAAAAACAATCAATCACACACATAAAACACAAGTACTCACTGAACTTAGAATCAATTCTGAATGAGAACTTCCTAGACTTAGATGGAGGCTGCAAATGAGAGAGGAACAGTGGAAAAAACTGTTCAATCTTCCTTTTAGCATCCACTCTACCCCTGTGTGACACAGGCCTACTGTTGCCTTCGAAGAATCGTGCGGCAGTGCCCACCAAGTAAATGATTAGCCTCCCTTAAACAGGGAGGCTACCAGAAAGTCAACAACTAATTGCTTGGGACAACTAAACACCTAACAGGGATGGGAGTGAAGGTCAAAGGTTTGTAACTAGTGCACTGAGGGGGCACATTGAGCAGAGCACACTGGACAGTTCCCACTGGCCCCCAGATGAGTCCAAGAAACCAGTGGATACTACCCAGTGAAACTCTGCCTGGAGACCGGATTGAACCAGGGAAACAGGATACCGGGCAAGATGGACCTATGGTCTAACACAGTAAATGACAGTTATCTTCTTGGTGTGAAAAAGATTTCTTTCTTTTCTATATAGATGCATAAAGGGCCAGGAAGTAATTTGACTCCATGATCAGATTGGTACAGACTGTAAGGGGGGGGGAGTGGGTTGCCTTTCTCTGTAGTGGGGGGCATGATCCTCTTCCTGGGATCTTTTGAGCATATATTAACAAATCTTGCTGCACAAGACATTGCCCACTGTTGCTCTCCTTCTTTACCTGAATCAGGTTAAGGTGTTATGTCTTCTGCTGTGTCAGGGCCGATGGTGTAGTTTGTCTAAGAGGTTAGACTATGGATTTGTACAGGATACTTTGTATAGGGACAATCATGCTTCAGCATAGGTGGAGGGAGAACATTTTTTGTGGGGGGGCTAAGTATGTGTGTGCAGGCATGTGCATGCATGCCCACCAGGCAGGAAAGTCTGTGGAGCAAGGGGCAGGGGGCAGGGGCGGGGAAAGGGTTGTGGGAGGAGGGGAGGGAATAGACCTGGGATTGGGCAGGGATCAGGAGGGAGCTGAGCTGGGTCCAGGATCAGGATTGGGGCTGGGGCCTGCTGCACTCATGTGGCCACACCTTCACCCATGCCCAGAATCACTATCCGGGGTGGTGTCCCCTGTGCCAATGAATTCACTGCCCCCTGCCCCAGCCCTGAGGCTGCCTTCCCACACTGGCCCCGGCCTCACACTGCCTGGGGGGGCCCGGAGCTGGGGGCTGGCATGGGGCTAGCCTCAGCTGCACCGCCAGGCCAGAGGGGATGGAGCCCCTGGGAACCCTGAGCCTACCCCACCCCACCCCAAGTCATCGTTGCTCTCCGAGGAGTGTGGGGAAGGGGTGGTGGCTCCTGCTGCTGCACGCATCTCGGCAGTGCATGAGGTGTGCATGCCCCTGGATCTGTGTGGGCCAGAGCAGGGTGCCGCTGTGGGCTCGGGCAGGAAGAAGCTGTGTTGGGCTCTTCCAAGCCAACCATGAGAATAGCCCAGAGCAGCCCTGGACCCCACCTACAGCAGCAACCTGCCCTGTCACACACAGATCCAGGTATATGCCCCCTGGTCCTCCTGAGATGAAGGTAGCAGCAGGAGCCATCAGGCTCGTGCTCCGCCAGCTGTGCAGTGTCCACCTCCTCCCCTAGCCCCAGTCCCACCCCTGTTGCAGCCACTGGAAGCCCTTGGCTGGGCTGCCTTGAAGCCCTACTGCTGCCCTGCATTTGTCAGGGCTAAGCCCCAATAGCACCCCCCTGCAGCCTATGTGCTTCAGGCAGGGAATTAGACTAGATGACCTCTCAAGATCCCTTCCAGCCCTACTTCTCTGTGATTCTTGTATGGATACAGTTAAGCAGATAGAAGATAGCCTTTTCCTCTCGGTTTAGTTTATGTCTCCGGGTAGGAGGTTTAAGCTAAAATGGAGAAAGCCATTCATATCAGAATAAGTTCACATGGGGGTAAAGTACTGCAATGACCTAATAGGACAAAGCATACTAGTTTAAATCAGCACACAGATAAAATCAAAGTTAAACAGTTACATGTGTAAATGCTTATAGGCTATGAGAATGAACAAAGCAGAAATGCTTATAAACAGGAAATATTTCTTTCTCTCCCTATTTATAAACTTTTTAATATTCTCAGGTGGTTCATTTTATCAGCTGTCCATTGCCATGTGTTATTTTGTTTGTGTATGTAAAAATTTAATAAAGAAGCAGATGTCTGTAGTAATCGATTCTATATTGCTGTATTTGAGGCTAATTGTGTTCAAGAGCAAGGTTACCACAATCAATTCATCTTGGGTCCCTTGTTTAGACTTTTTCTGCTGAATTGTACAGCATATGTATGCATGCATTGCAATTTCCTTAGAATGACATTCTTTATCTAAGCTATACAAATGGGGAGTGTGCCCACACTGAGGAACAAGGAGTAAGCAGCTGCAACTCATTACCTTTGACATGTAAATCATCTGGGGAAAACGTGATACCAGAGTTTCTCATTAGGATTCTTAGTATTTGGGTATACTTGCTGCAGAGAACATGAAGCCAAACCTCAAAGCCTCCTGCAGCCTGCAACTGAATCAACTCAAACATCAGAATATAGGACACAAGACTGGAACGAACCTTCTGGATCACTGAGTCCAGTCCTTTGCTACAACCAAGAGATACAGAGCTAGAGCCAAATCATTTTCATACGCCTCTCCACTGAGACACTGTAATACCTAACACTGTAATACTCCAGGAGGCAATCTTTGTCAAAAGATTTTGATGCCTGCAGTCCCTACATGTGGCTTTTCAGGTCAAGCCTTAGTGGACCACTGCAATTCTTCAGTAAACCACTTAACTGAAGGACAAAAGATTTAAAAAGTAAAATAGGCAGTTGGGTGTTTTTGCTGCAAGGCCATTTGTTTAATCTTTGTTTCACCTTGCATATACAGTCTAGTTTCCTGCAAATATGCTGAGTGCTTACATCTGATCAGAGTGGACCTGAGGGGTGGTGGCCTTCTACTGGGAAGTGGCCAACAGCCCTCAATAAATGTTGAATTGTTCACTCCTGCTGCAGATGGTATGCAGAGGCACAGCTGCGTTGAACAGGAAGATGCCTATAGCTAACAAATTGGAAATGCCTGGATTTCTGATCTTCTGTGGAGACTGTGTCTTACTCCTGGCCTCTGTTGTCTTAGGATCCAGAGCACCCTGTGGGGAGGTATTCTTCTCACCAGGCTACTTAACTCCAACTGCACTATCACTACCAACCTTTGAGAGTGACCATGAGATGCTGCACTATATACTGATCTTAATGATCGCAGTGTCAATCAGGCATTAGGTGTAGATATCAGGCAGAGTTTATGTACCTCTAAGCACCAATATGGACTGCAAAGGAGCTCATGGGCAAATCAGGAATCCAGGACCTTGATCTGGATTGCTTTTGAATATGTATACAAGCTTAAGCTGAGACAGCTGGAGAATTTTTCAAGATAAAATGGAGGCATCTAAAACATCTAAATGCCTCTGCACTTCTGTGGCTGCTGGAGCAGGGTTGATCTGGATCCTTTTTATGACTAGGATGCTTAAATTCCATTTAAGTCATATGTAGGTACCATGAGACTATATTTTATCTGCTTTGTAATCGTTTTCTTACACAGTCTAAGCTCCATCTTAAATCTACCTAGATTTTTTCCACAACCTCACTTCTCTGATGGTTAGAAATTTTCCTTCAATTTCAAATTTATATTTATTTATGGAACATATATAACCATTTGTGCTTGTGCTGACACTATTCTTCAGAATAAATAGTTCTTTTGCCTCCCATATGTTTATGCTCTGATATACTTACAGAAAGCACTCATATCCCCTCAGTTTTGTGATACCAAACAAAGCTAAATTCTTTCACATTCCTCTTATAAGACAGGCCCTCCATTTCCCAGACTGTACTTCCCTGTACCTGTTCTACTTTGAATTCATCTTTCTTGAACATGGTTGACCAAAACCATGGACACAGCATTCCAACTGAGAAGTCACCCATTTTTATAATGGGTGATTTTGCTGGTCCTCATTCAAGAAGCCTAGACAACTTATCTTTCATATTAACTGGACGTGCTATTACTAAAATGCAACCTGTTTTACATTTAAAAATGGCTAGGATCTTAAATTCCATCACAGTAACTTTTTAAAAAAACCTGTAAGAAACACAGATTTTAAGTGATGACTCACAATATTGACTCAAATTTTCGTACAGAAAGCAGAACCTTTCAGGCTACAAGGTGCATAATCTTGGCAACGTAGCTTTCTTTCCAGCAGATAATAATTCACATACCATAAATCATTCAGCTTCAGTAAATCTGAACACCAATTCATGATGGATAGTATAGCCAGATAAAGGTCAGGTACAGACATTACACATACACCAGAATAAGTGACTGAAAGCCATAACAGAACAGAACTTTGGCACGTAGACTGATTTAAAAATGGTGAGACTTGGTCTAAGGCCAGGATAGATGTGCACTCAAATGTATTCAGTTTAGGTTAGATTGGTGCATCAAACTTCTGTATCAGAGTCCTTCTCGATTCACGTTAGGTAACTGTCTCTTGGCCTCCCTGGTGCCTTTGAAGCCCCCTGCTATCCTCCCCTCACAGGGAAATGCACTAGCACTAGCCCCGCGTTCAGCTGCCTTGGCCAAGCACCTAGCTGTCCCCTGCAGCTGTCACAGCCAAGCCAAGGCAGACTCTCCCCAGCCCCACCTCCTGCCTCTGGCCATCTGTCAGCCACAGGCAGGTGGTGGGGGGAAGGGAGGCCTCTGTGTTCCTGCATGAGCCCTAAGCACTTGGGCCCCCACATCCCTGGGCTGTGTACCCTGCTACTGTGTCATGAAGCAACCCACAATGTACACACAGACCTGACCCTGCGCTCAGGAGAACCCCAGTGCTTGGGCACAACCCCATGGAGCCCAATCCTGGCACCTGCACAGTCAGCCAGGGACTGCCATGGCCCCACAAAATTAAGGAACAATTAAGGAACAAATAGCAGCACACAGATACACAAAATATCTGTAAAATATTCTCTATTGTTAATTTAACTGTATTAATGCCTAAGTTTCTGACTATAGCACATGATGTTCAATAATGTAAAATAAAGAAATAACTTTCAATATGGAAAATAATTCTGATTATCTGAGTCATAATTCATAAGACTTACATTCATTTCTGCATTGCGTGACATGTTCATATGTTAGAAATAGGAAATGATACATATTTGTGTGAGTATCTGTGGACAAACCACATTTATATTTTACTGGTGGAATGCCTTAAAATATGCTCAGTTACTATTGGGAGGAAGGATGGTTTGTGGTGGCTGCAGTGTAACCCCAGCTTATGCTGGATGATAGGGACAGGGGGTCTCCACCAGGGGAAGGATTGGTCCCCTAGGAGCTCAGCATCAGTGTCAGCTGGCAGCAGGACATGCCTAGCAACCTGGGAGGCTCATGTAGGGCAGTAGGTACAGGGGACCTCTGAGAGAAGGATCTGACCCCTCAGGGTTTGGCACTAGTGGCAGCTGGTAGCAGGATGTGCCCAGCAGCTTAGGAGGCTTGTGCTGGGCAGTGGAGACAGGGGGGCTCTCTGGATTCTTGCTGTTGCTTGCTGTTTGCCAGAGCTCTGAGGGGCCTGATCCTTTCTTCGGAAGGGCCCCCCTCTCTGCACTGCCTCATGTGAGCCTCCCAGGTTGCGAGGTACATCCTGTCACTGGCTGTCACTGATGCCAAACTCCAAGGGGCATGAACTGTTCTTCTAGGCAGTGACCAGGCCACCCCTGGATTGCCTAGCACCCCCCAACCTTCTGCTATAACTGTGGACCCCATGCCCAACTTTAGGCTTCCAGAAGAGCCACAGATCGGGTCACCATGGCATGCCTGGCAGTGGCAAGCAGTGGGGATGTGCCATGGTGGCCTGCTCTGGAGCTCTCCTGGAACCCTAGGGCACAGGGAAGGGTCCATGGTGATGTGGCAGGAGGTTGATGACATGCTCACCCATGCCCAGCGGCCAATCGGGGTGACCCAGCTGTGCCTGGCATTCTCTGGCAGCCCAGGGAGCCTGTGGGGCATGTTGGGAGGTGTGTGGAAACCCCCCCAACATGCTGACCTCAGCCAGAACAGGCAGCAGCCTGCATCCCCCCCAAACAGTGAACATACGTTGTTGGCTCTTGATATACCCTACGCTGCTTATAGAAATCCCCATAGGTTTGATCATTTCTGCCTTGGGCTTTTTGAATGCCTGTACCTAGCCAAAGTAGCTATTTTCTTTTTTCATTAATTGCCCATTTTCTCTCTTATGACTGTTTATTCGTTTTTGTTTGCTACTCGTAACATTTCAGCTCCTTTTCCCTGCAGCAACAGTCTTGTGTAGTCAATATTGCAATGCAATATTTAAGGTTTGCATTTAGTAGATAAATTACATGCTGCTGTTTCTGACAATGACAATCTGCTTCAACCTCAAATTAATTGTATTTAGTCATGAAATATATTTCTACTGGACCAAAATGTTCTGTGAACATTTGTTTGAACAAAACTTGACATAAACAAAAGGTTACGAAAGGTAAAGGCATGAAAAGGGTATACAGATGTAGTCAATATTAATTTCTCTATTTGTAAAAGTCACCAAAATATTTGTAATATTTTTCTTACTATTCGCAGACCATACTCTTATTTAATGTACAATTTGACTAAATTATACCAGCTGGATTCACAAAGTTGAACATCTTTGCATCTTCAACATCTCTGATGCAGTTCACCATACACACATGCAGTTGTGCATACACACGTGCACACACTTTTTCTCAATCAGTCAGAAACACTTTAACGATATGTGAGACTAGCTGTTTGGGCCAACTTATAGCACTTAACTGCTGTGCTATAAGTACCATTTCTTTCTGGAATAATTTGAAGGCACTTGGAGCATCTTTATCTGTTCATATCCTAGTTTAGCACATAACAAGATTTTGTTTCAATTTTTTATAGACAAATAGCACTATTAACTCTTTAAGAGGATGGGAGAAGGAAAAACATGCTACTAGGTTATGTCATCAATGATCCATTATTATTCAAAAGTAAGTTTAGACACCAACAGCATTTGATGCATAACTCTGGGGTAGCAAAGTACAGGATATCGCTGTTATTATTAGACTTTAACAATCAGGTACGTACGTAGAATATTAAGAGCTCTAAATTATGCAGTCAACATACTGATGCTTGCATCAGAAAAAGCCATGTGACATAGTAATATGTGATGCAGGCTTGCTACTTGGTTGCATTATTAACCAGAACATTACCATTCCAAAGATTTTTTTCTATTTTTTAGAAAAAAATGAAAGGACAACTTTTGGATGAAAACCAAAATGATAAAAATAAACAAAAAAATATTAATGAAACTGAAATCCAGCTTTTTTTCTTTTCTTAAACACCACAAATCAGGGTTTCTGAAACGTAAGGTGCTCCCCAAAATCTCTAGCAGATGCTGATTGAGACTGACATGATTATTGTCATTTGTGTGCTAGTATCTGTCATAGAACAGCAGCTCTGAAACTAACAGGTTGGCTGGTTTTGCATCTGCTTTTCACTTGTGAAGTTGACAGGAATCATGCTAATTTCAGTCAGTAGCTTCTAAGAGTCTAGGATCTATGGTTCCCTGGCAGTTTCCTTCAGCATGCAGAGGGAGGGCACAGACTTTCCAGACTTCTGGCCTACTTTGCTGCTTAACTCCTAGGCAATTGATTTCTAAGGCTCTGAGAATTGGGCAACCTGGGGAAATCAGCCAGATGGGGACTGTTGGAAGCCCTGAAGAACCCAGTCCTAGGAGAGGATAGTTTGGCTGCCCTCTAGCTGTGGATTCTTGAAGCCCTGGGTTCCATGGCTGGAAAGTCAACAGGATCAGGCTGCAGAACCTAGAAGCCTATCCCAAAACTTTCAGGCTCTGGGGTCAGAGCAGCTAATGTCATGTCTTTCAAAGCTTCCATTGAAACCAGCTCTGCAACAGGGACCCTGGAAGCCCTGACAACCCTGGCTCAAGCGGGCTCATCTTGGTTCCAAAGACATGTTGACAGGTTCCATCACGACTGTGCCTGGTTTCCTGACACCTCAAGTCAATGATCTCAGAACTCCCTGCTGCAGAGCCCCGGCTAATGCCAGGACCCCCAGAATTTCCTGTCTCCTACCTCCAAGGCAAAGAGCCTAGAAGCTCTGTGGTCTGTGAAATCATGCAGTACCTAAAGCCTTGAAAGCCCCACCTTAAGCTGACGTTCTAAGGGCTTCCAGGGTAGCTGCCACAGGATAAGGGGGTGAGGTATGATTAGAGCTTACTTTCAGGATTCCAGCATTGAGTGCCTGCATGCTTTGGCTTTCTAGTCCTGGGATCTCTGTTCCTGCATAGTAGAGTTGCTCCTGAGATGCAGACCCTGGAGAGTTATGTTCTCCAGAAGCTCACTAAGTGAGCTATCAGAAACCAGGTATGGTTCTGTGTGACCCCTGCCTGTAGTTAAAGGGAGGTTCTTTGAAACCGTAATGTTTTCATTAAACAATTCTGTTTTGAGAAATCAACATTCCCAATGAAAATGTGCTCTGTTGGCAAGTTTCTGACCAGTTCTATTGTGAACAGTATTTTTAAACAGAATTCCAACAAACAAAAATTGATAGCAACTTATTAAAGCATTTATATGGCTTCTAGCCGCTATTCATTATGCACTTTCATCTGAAAAAAAGTATTTCTTGGAATTGAAGTCTTCCACATTTCAGTTGCAACCTGTTACACAGTATATTTTGAGGGGAAGGAAAAATGATAAATAGAAATTATTTTGGAATTCACAGGCTTATGATTTATGAATAATAAATGTAAATATAAGAAAGCATGGCAAAAAGAAGAGCAGCCCTTTGATAATGCAGATTTCTCGGAAAACTGGCATCTCATTGCTAAATTGTGAACCACTTACTATTAGACTGTGAAATGCCTTGTTAACCAGAATTGTATTTTCCTGTTAGCAACTTCCTTTGAGGTTTACATCAGGACTGTATGTTACATAGAGCTCTACAGGGTCATACCAGGGGCTATTCTGAAAGATCCTACCACATCTAGGTCCTCAACAAGGATTAATGTGCGACTAGGGCTCTCATTAAAGCAAAATATCTAAATCCCTTGCAGTGCAATTCAGATCTTCAAACCTGGAAGTCTTTTGATATCAAATTGTTCTGATGCATTGGTTTGGGGACTCTATTCAGATACAAAGCACAACTTCACAGTGGGTGCATCTACACGTTATTTTATGCACCTTTGCTACTGTGCATTAAGTTTAGTACCTTTAACATGAGATACTAGATAAAGGTGCCATAGCTGCGCTAATGCACAGTAGCAAATGCAAACTTTTTTTGTGACACTTAATGTGTAGTAGACTAATTCTACTGTGCATTGGTGCATTAGAACTGTTTTTACTGTGACACACTAATGAAGGGGGTTCTTAGGAAGGCTCTAGGAGGTAAACACTAGCAGGCAGGTATGGAGCACTACTACCCACTACCCCGTACCCATCCACCGCTAGGAGCACAGCCAAAGCTTGCATGCGGTGGCCGCCGTCACCCACCACCCTGTGTCGTCGCTGCTCTGTGTCTGGAACCCCCCTCCTCCCCTGCTCTGCGTCTGGCTGCCAGAGGTATGCTTATTTTAAAAAGTTGAAAATCCCTGCACTAGTGCACAGTAGAACAGTCTACTGTGTATTAAGGCACCTCGTGTAAATGTACCTAGCATTGCTTACTAGTAATTGTATTATTGAGAGTGAAGCAGAGTAAGTGGGATTTCACTGTTCAGAAAGAAACTAAAACACTATTGGGGTGTTGTACATTATCAGTAGCTCATTGGCAAAATCCAGACTGGGTGCCTCAAATTTAAGCTTTGTTATGCCAAGGATTAATCACTTGATCTCAGAATGTTATTCAAAAGGAGCTCCCAATAATCAGAGAAGAGACAGATGCCTCCCAAGGACAATGTAGGGAGCTGAAGGTTCTGGTCCCAGTAGGGCTCCCAGACTTATTTATGCATACTACAGTAGATGTAATATAGTAATACAATAATACAAAAACAAGAATTAATCCAACAGAGGCTAGAACCTAAGTTTTCCTTCTCCCAGCTGAGTGCTCTAGCCTTAGAGCATTACCCTCCTTCTTGTTCTCCTGGTCCTAGTGCTCCTACCTTTGCAGACTGTTCCATAGGTGAGTGGCTAGGACACTTTCCCAAGAACTAAGAGATGTGAGTTTGAATCCCCTGTTGTTTAGGAGAGCCTGAAACCCCTCTGTCACTTCCTGGAAAGTTGTCTTAACTATTAGGTATTGGGTTTTACTCTACCTTTTCTTTTAAGTAAAAGTAACCATGGCTGCTATGTTTTGTCATGAATTCGATGCTGTGAATGTACTTTAGGTATACTTTGGGTATATGTGGCGGATTGGGCAAGTTAGATGGGGTACTTAGCCTCTTATATGGGGTACTCACTGGGAGCATCTACATGTGGTGCTGACTGTGCAGTTAGTACTGCTCAGCCCTGGTGGTGCACAGGTTGTTTTTGACCCTACTGTGTAGTACTGATGAGCTACTGCACAGTAGTTTGTTGCTACTGTGCAGTAGTGGCAGTGTCATGGTTAGTGCCCACCAGCGCTATGTTGCTGTAGCTCGTCTCTACAGCAACATAGCTTCTCATATAGATGTGCCCACTGTAAAGTATTTTGCAGGTCTTTTTTTAAAATATTCTATTTGGAAACATGAAAGCTGAAGCATTTCAATATGTCAACCCAGCTAGCAACTAACTGCTTTTTCATATGCTGAAATGGAATAGCGAGGGTTACAGCATTCTCCTCAGTCCCCAGATCCTATACTACCAATGAATTTTATATTTACTTCTCAGATATCAGGCATTCTCCATTTAGGATCTGATCCAAAGTCTACTGAAGTAAACGGATTGGGTCTATACAGTCTACTTTTTGTACTGAAGATCCTAATTCTGTTCCTGCCACTCCAGTTAACAGTAGTTAACAGTAGTTGCTTTCCTGGGGTGAGTCTCATCTCTTTAGGCTTGTGTAAAATGAGAAGTCATTGGCATTACTTTAGACTGACACATTAATGAGATCAGAATCTAGATTTCTATCTTTTCTCTCCATTATGTTAGGAAAAAAGAGCTATTCACTGTGTTAGATTTCTTGAGTGTTTTAGGAAATCCCCATCTTCTGTCTTTAAGTAGAGAAACTGCTATCAGAGCAAATATGTTGTCTTTGGAACCAATGAGAGAGCTATATGAGGCATTTTGAATGCTGAAAGAATTTACATATCATGTGTGGGTTTATACATTTCTGATGCCTTTGGCATCCCTACTCTCCTTGCTTCTGCATCTGAATTAGGATTACTGTAATATCCTGACTGTCCTAATTCAGAAACTGTTGCCATGTCCAGAGTTTCTCAGTTCATTGCTACATCTTGGATAAAAGAGAATGAATGAGCTTGCCACTGCAGAATATAATTCATTGTGCTTGGCCTTCTAGGTAATGATATAATATAGTGTGACTGAGCCTGCTGGCGCAGAACATAATGAGTATGCATGGTTCAGCTAGTGGAAAATGTAAAATAAACTGCTTATATTATTTAGTAAGAATACAATTTACTTAAAATAGCTAAAATACAACATATGGCTTGCAGCTGAAAAGCATGAAATGTAAAAAGCTCATAATAAATTAAGGCTGAGATGACAAATACCCGTCAAAACCAAACCTGGGCATTATACCTTGATTTCCTTGCATCAGTGGCATTAATGAATCAATAGCAACCAAAGGATACTGCAGTTTAATTCCTTCAGTCAAGGGACTAAGTCTATTTTGATGGATTTAGTTCAGTCCATATTATTCCTGAATAGTGTAGTACTGAAAATACAACATTATCTTGTCACTATATTCCATTTGGAAAGTTCCCAGTGCACTTTACAACTCTTGCATAAAGGAAAAACATTCCAGATACATCTGAAACCCAACTGGGAGGTGAAAGCTTTTAAAGAGACTCCTCTAATGTAACAAGACAGTTTAGGGCAAGTGATAAAGGATCTTCAGGCGGATGGAAAAATGTGATGCACAGGTAACAGTTACATTTTGATTTTTCTTAATAAATGGTCATGTAGACTGGTAAATGTGTGTGACTGAGAAACCATTCTACTTTTGCCTTCAAGTAGTGTCCTCAACTTTATATTTTTTTAAAATCAAATTCCTTATTGCAAAATTATTATCAGCCTGGAATACAGTACATATGTTACCTAGAAACTGTAAAGGATTGAAGGGCCAGATTATGGCTGGTGCTCTACAAGGATGCATGGCAAGAGGGCAGGCCAAGGACTTCCTTCTCTTCTACATGCTAGCATATGAGAAAGAGATGATTCACACTCTAGGAGTGGGGTAAAGGGAAGTGTTAGCTGCCTGTACATGTGTTAGCGTGCCCTTGGCAGCCCTTCAGCCAGTCCTCTTAACACAAACAAACAAATAAGCAGAACAAAACCATTAGCCCTTGTCTTGGCCATAGGAGAGGCCCTTTAGCTCTGGCCCTTTCCTAGTAGTAAGTTTATCCAGGTTGCAATCTGCCTCCTGGCCACAATCTGCTTCTTTCCCCAGCTCCCCACTCTCTGCTCTCCTTTCTGAGTTTTTAGCTGTTAGTGGGATACTCCTTGATTAGCCAACTACATGTGGCTGGGCTTCTACAACAGGGATGGCTGTCCCCTCTCTAAGGGCCAGACCACCTTGTTACAGTGCTCAAGATATTTCTAGGTGGGGGGAGATAGGTACATCAGAATACATATGAAGAACCAAACATTTGGTGTTCGCTATAAAGCCAAGGACTTGGTTCTTTCTCTTTTCTGTTCCCTACCATCCTACAAGTAAATCTCATTAAAATAAATAGGAAAGTACTATTATACTTTCATGTTGGAGCATGTAGCTAAAGGGAAGCTGTAGCCTGCCCTCTTCTGGGAGTTCCAGCTTACATCCTGAAAAGGAAACAGGAATCCAGTCCAAACAATGAACACGAACTGCAGCCTTACTTGGGCCTCATTCTAATGCACCCGTTTTCCTACGCCTATGCATAGGTTATCCAGTTACTGTGGTTTGTCTGTGTCTGATCCAGCAGCCATACTAATCCAGCACTACTAGAAGTACCATTCTACAATATAATGCTCCTCTTAGACGAGGCAATTTGTTCACTTTCTACAGGAGATCTTATAGGTCAGGGTCCTGTAACAGAAGTAACAAAGCCCACAATGTTTTCAGTCTCTTAGCCTATGTCCCAAACCAACACCCTATCAGCTGGATTTTTTATACAAGCCACTTTATTCTGTGCTTTCCTCAAACTGAAAGCAGAGGCAAACTGTTTCCCTGAACAGTCCTAAACTGCTTATATACATGATCTGATCAGTCTCCCCCCAATGAGCCTTCTGATCAAGCAGGCTGAGTAATCTCTTCAAGAAGGTGGTACATCATCTACCTGGGAAGTTCTTTGGTGGGAATTGACCTTTACACTGGGGATACTAAGTATGAGGTTTGCCCACCCGTCACTGTCTACATACTGCTAATACTCTCGGCCACATTGAATGTATTTCTGTATGCTGCATTCAGTTTTAGAAACCCAACAACAATTATTTTTCAAGTAAGAAGAAGGTGAGATCACTCTTGAGAGGCAAGTTAAATGGTTGCAGCCAGCTAAGAAATTGCTTTACCATCTGAATAGTAAAATGGCCAGAATGTAGAGTTAGGGAAAAAAGGATGAAATTATGGAGCACTGAGCTTAAATTTTTAATTGGTCAGTAAACAACTATTGGATGGGTTATTGATAGATACCTTTCTCCTATAAGCAGAATGTTTAGACTTATTGATTAAAAATTAGACTTCCACAGCATTTATTCGGCAGAATGCAAATAATTTTAAATACAAAGAACTGCGATGTGCATACTCAGAAGTCTAGCTGAAGTTGCAAGTCACAAATCATTATATGTTTCATAGTTTCATAGTAACTAGGGTCAGAAGGGGCCTAGAGCAGGCCATCTAGTCTGACCCCCTGCCAATGGCAGGAAACAAGTGCTGGGGT
>JAGPOW010003642.1:91599856-91618361 GCA_030014935.1 Caiman crocodilus | reverse complement strand
TATCATTTTAGTAGCCCTCCTCTGCACCCTCTCGAGGTCGTCCACATCCCTCTTGAAGTGCGGCGCCCAGAACTGGACACAGTACTCCATCTGCAGCCTATGTTAATAAAATACATAATGAAATCCTTACATTTTTAATACACCACTAGAGTTGCCTTTGAGTTATATGATTTTTTTTTCCCAACAGACTCATGCTTGGGGTCTGGCCAGTACCATATAGAGACAATGGCAGATAGGGTGCATACAGTACCCATCAGTGTTGGTTTATTTATAAGCATATTGCCCTGTATATCAATGCAAATTCTTATCAAAAGTTGAACTGCCAACAAATCAAAAGACTTCAAATGTAATCTCTTCTTCAGCTTGGTTTCTGAGGCTCTAAAGCCCAGTAAAGCTCATTTCCTATAGTTTTCATGGATTTCCAATGATTTACTACTATAGGTACAATAAAACTGTCAGGTGATAAAAGCAGTGGCACAGGGAAAAATCATAACTGTTTCTTGAAAGCCTCATAAAATTATATTCTGTGAGGGGCACTAAACTACTCAGATGATTCTAATTTAGCATAAAACCATTTGCTTTCTAGTGAAGTGGGACTTTACTCATTGGTCAGCATAGCAATAAACAGAAGGAGCTGCACATCTGAAGAAGAGTACAGCTGGGCTGGGAGTGGAACAGCTTTTCTGAAGCTAGAAAACATGCAGAATACACAGTCCTAGGAGGGGAATTAATTTAGGTCATTTACTGCTAATTTATTAGACTTCATTATCTAGCACAAGGAGCACACTTTGCAGTTCTCCTTCCTCCTGTAAAAATCATGCTCGATAATATGCCAGAAAGAAAACCTCAGATGAAGGCCCAAAAGCTAGGAACAAAACCTGACATCTAAAAACAAGTATTCTGATAATGAACAATGTATTTTAAATCCAGCTGCTTTCCAAAAAAATTTGTTTTCTCCTTTAAATTTTCTTCCTGGTGACCCTGAGAAATATGAAAGGAGGCAGCACTGGAGGTTGGGACTGCATTGGTACAAAGCCTGTGTAAAGTTCGCCAATCCCCCAAAAAGGAGCTCCCACTGAGGGTCTCTTCAGCTGAAACCAACACCAGGCGAAAGACCTTAGGGTATTAGTTGATTATCATAGGATGACTCTGAGCTACCAATGTTTGTGGCTGGAACCAGTGGCATAACTAGGGAGGGAGAAACAGTGCATCCACCCCAGCATTGACCACTGGGGTTGGGGAGGTGGTGGGGAGAGGCTGCTGCTGACAGCCACACAATCATGATTGTAGTGGTAAATGGACATCTCTGCTGCCTCTTTCCCCATGGTGCTTGGCTGCATTTCTATGCTGCTGGCTGGGAACAATCAGATGTGATCCTAGGGTGCATCAAGCCACACACTTCTAGTAGCAATAGGGTGATGTATAAAAGACATTGTACAAGGTAGTGGTGGGAACTCATCTGGAATATTATGTACAACTCTGGTCACCCATTGTCAAGTAACATAAATTCAAATGGTCACAGGTGCAAAGAAAGGATATTAAGGGGATCAGGAGAACGGAGGCACCATTTCTCAAGAGAGGTTAGAGGCTTTCTGTCTGGGCCTACCAAAAAGAAAGCTGTTAGGGGATATACTTGCATGCTATAAATATATCAGGAGGTAAACACCAGGGAAGGAAAAGAGCAGTGTTAGTACCAGACCAAATTATTATAAACTGCCAGTGAATAAATTTAGGTTGGAAATTAGGAGAAATTGTTTCAAATCAGTGAGGTTCTTAAACAGACTTCCAGTAGGAACAGAGGGGGCAAAAACCCGTAACTAGTCTTCAGATAAAGCTTGATTACTTCATGAAAGGAATCACATGATGTGGTGATTTGTGATAGCAGAATATTAAACCTCATGACCCAGGATATTCTTTTCAGTTCTATATTACCACAGTTTATTTTACTATTCCTATGATTATCTTTTCTATTACAATAGCAGTTTTACGAAGAGGAAATAAGGCTGTACAGCACATGTGAAAAAAGAGTATCTTCCCCATGGAACTTATGAGAGTGAATCAATCTGTTTGATTGTTCAGCCCTCCCAGTCTCTGCTGGGTATATTACACAAATGGAGAAAAACTGATACCATCCATCTATCTCTCTGTACTTTATGTTTAAAGTAAGGCAAAACCAAGACACAGAGCATATTGGGATTGCTTACACACCTCTTGTTACATTCATGAAAGATACTGCTAAGTGGAGATCCAGATTGGAAACTCTCCTAGTGTAGGAATCTGCCTTTGCTAAAACAAAATCTCAGTGATGACATATTGCAAAAACGAATTGTTCTTTTCATGTGGCCACTTGCCTACAGGTTACAAGATTAACTTCATTAAACACATCCATCTCATCATAAGTAACAAATTCTAGAAGTTACTGGATGGATATCACTAACAATTTTCAATATAAATAAAATAGCGGTGATAACCATTAACTACAAATTTCAGCTAGCAACACATTCTATTACTATTGATTTGAATTGGTAACATTAAAGGGACACAATATCCCATTATCAATCGTGTGGATAAGTATATTTTGGATACTGTTTGAATCTGTACTCAATATCTGTAAAATCCCCGTAGAGTCATAGGAGCACAACAATAAGCAAATGAGAACTTTTGTTATTAGACCGAGCTGGAAACAGCATATGGGCATCTATTCTCCTTACTCAGACCTATTCAGAGACTATTAGGTTCATAAACTGAGTTAGGATTGGTTGCCCACCCTTAAAGAATTTTGTTTTCCTCCACGACTTTCTGGGCCACCATCTTGTTCATGAAGTCACCTCCCACTTATGAATAAATCATAGCTACATACAAAGCAATCGACTCTGAGCATCTAATGCAGAGGTGGGAAATTATTTTGGGCAGAGGGCCACTTACTGAGTTTTGGCAAGCGATTGAGAGCTGCATGACAGGCAGCCCAGGGCAGATAAATATTAATTTTCCAAATTTTTTAGGGGCCCTGAGGGCCGGATAGAATGGCCTGGCAGGTTATATCCGGCCCCCGGGCTGCATTTTGCCTACCCCTGATCTAATGCCACTTCTCAGGTGGTAAATAATGCAATATAATGTCTTGAAACTGAAAATCAGAAGTGTGCCTGAACAGTATCAGATGTATCAATGGGCTTGACAGGGAGGGGCTTGACTTCAAGAAAGATCATTTGCACAGTTGCTATGCTAATGGCCAAGATATTAGCACAGATACCAAGAGGAAGTTTTTGGAGCTATAAATAGACAATTAAGAGGCAATATGAAAAGAAAACAACCCTCAGTATTTAAAATGGTTACAGACATCATATGAAACAAAACAATTGTATCACCTTTGGGATCATTTACTATTTCATAAATTCATTTTTGTTTAGTTCACTAGTTTGGATCTGGTCAAGTTTCAGTGTAAAAAAATTACTCAATGTCTTTTTACTGTGGGTGAAGTTAGTGTGGAGGGGACCATTTTACTTTAATAAATTAAAAAGTGTGCAGAGAGTTCCTCACTTGACCGCAAATAGATCCATCCAAACCTGGACCCCTATTGTTTTTACTAGGCCAGTTCATTACTCTGCATTGACAGTACTTCAGACACCGAGCCATCATTCAAACATATAGTTCAACACAATTTACCTTGTAGTGAAAGAGGAATAATCCACAGAACAGGCTGTAGAGGTCAGCTGTGAGCAGGGAGAGATTGACTGCAGTAGCACTGGTTTTCTTTATGACCACTGGCATGAAACTATAGAGGCCAAACATACAGGCACTAAACCCAACGTACAGCAAACCTGGGGAGGAGGAGAAAAATAAATGATCTTCCACAGTACATGTAAAAGACACATATTATCTGAAGGTGTTGTAATAAAGAAGGTGGCCATGATTTTAAACAGGACTTAAGATAATTGTTTAAATAAAATTTCTTTGAAAATGAAGTAAGATATGCATATTTGTATGCAGGCTTGGAACATTAATATAAACAGATATCAAGCTAGCGGAAAGGTAAAGTCCTCTTAATAATCACACATTTGCTGTCTGTTATATATCATTATATTTCATTGAAATGGGTGTCATTGCCTCAATCTAAACCTACTGAGAACATCACTCATAAAATGCAGCATGATAAATAAGTGTTAAAAACTGTGTAAGACTAATTGCTATGCAGTTAGCTGGTGTAGTCTAACCAGCATAAATGATGGAACGCAGCATTTTGCAGATTTTCATGTCTTCATTCATTAAGTTTGATGATACAATCAGTACAGCAAAGTGTTGAATTCATAATGAATAATTTATTAAATAAAATTCACCTGTTGTTTGTTTATGACTTATCTGTGAACTGATTGTGATTTACTCAAATATTTGTTACTTAAAACTACAGAAGAATAAATTTTGAAGGCATTGTGAATATTCCATATAAGAAATTCAACCAGTTTTGATTGGGCACTTCGATTACATTGAATATCCTGATTGGATGAATGCAATTCTTAAATACAATTTTGCTTATGCGTGCTTGAAGTGGAAAATTTAGAATATGCTTTCTGTAAGTATTTTGAAGTATTCACTTAAAATTCATGATTCTATTGCGTGCAGAACAGCTGCCCTATATGGCTAGATACAGACATCCAAAAAGCCTGAGGGGGACTCCATCTAAGTAGCAGTAGCAAACAGCATACGTTCTCCCTTTGGTGGGCAAGAAATGGGGGGAGGAGGGAGGGAATCTTGGACTGGGTTCTGCCATTTTTAAACCAGTCTGTGGTACAAATATAGACTGGTTTTGTGTGCTAAACTTCTGTTGTGTACAAACCAGCTTCCAATCACTTATACCTACTAGGGACCCACTCAAGTCACAGTTTTGAGATTTTTGCTGAAACCGCAAAGAACAGTGGCTTTAGTAAACATTGTGAAAAATGCCAGTTTCTGTGATTTTGCATGGAATTGCTAGGAAAAAACAAATCTTACTAAAAATAAAATGCAGGCCACTGGTGGGGGGAAGCCACCAGCATGAAGGGGAGTGGCAAACATGGTGGCTGCTTCTTCTGCTTCTGTCTGAAAGGGCTGTCTTTTGTGCAACCCCACCCCTCTCCGCCAATCAGTGCAAGGTACAGGGCCTCATGAAGGGCAACCCTCTCTGCCAATTGGTGGTGAAGGGTGGGGCCACATGAAAAGTGGCCCTCTTGGCCAATCAGTGGTAAGGGGAGGAGGCTGCCAATCAGTAGCAGGGTTGGGAAAAGACTGTGAAAATGGCATGGGGTGTCACAAGTGGCTCGTGATTTTTCCTTTGTCTTGGCACACTTTGAGAAGATCCCTACTTCTTTCTTATACCAGTAAAAATCTTTACAACTAATGTTTTTACCTAGCCTTTGAACCTAGAAGGCATGTGAATACAGGGCACAGCAAATTGTGCAAGAATTCAAATATACATCTGGGGTTTTTCTAGTTTTTCTGCAGCATTCCCTCAGGTCTGAGATACAAATTGCATGCCTCTTCATTCCTTTGTTTGTTATATGTGACAAAATTATCACCAACTGTTGACACAACTCTAATTACCAGTTATGGCACCTCTATATCCTTTCCTGTAATCTTATTCAGGGGTTAGTTGAGTATAGTTTCAGTCTCTCAGAATATATTTTAATGCAGCAACATCACCATTTCTGTTTTTTTGTGTACAAGTTTGCATAGAGATTCGGACATTTCGTCGTGATACTTGCATCCCACTGAAGCAAGTTGTCATCAAAACTCAATTATATTCAGAAGTGGTAGGTGTTTGGCGTCATTTTTAAATGAAAGAATATTTTCTTTCCCTTCCTCCACTAGAAAAAAATCACTTTCTAGAAGTCTGTTCTGTGTGGTTCCTTTGCCTCTTGGCTTCACTTCTTTTTTAGAAAACTATGTAATTATTTTATTTAGGACACACTGTTAAGTGCTGTTTTCTGGGAAATGTCATGCTGCTTGCACTCCACTAGGAGATGAAGGCTTCACCATCTTGCAGAGTTAGAATCAGGCCATGATATCTTTCTTTTGAAGCTCATGTACCGCACTCATCTCTCTTGTACAAGTATGCCTACCTAAGCACTTAACTGGGAAATGTAATTAAGCAAAGCATCTTCCAATGAACTACTATAAGACCAATAACACTTAATGATAATGGCTACCATTACTTAATGGGGGCAATTTCAAGTGACTTGAAAGTGAAAAGATTTTAGCAGTATATAAGGTTCCTAGTTTTGCTGCACTGAGTCTAATCGAAGTCTGGAAGTGCTGATCTCCTTCCCTCCCCTCAGTTGCAAGCTGTCTCTATTTGCTTGCTCAGCAGTTTTTAGGAAGGGTTTGGATTTCTCTGTCATTCCTGACTTCTGCTTTGCTCTTCTGGTGGCACGCTGAGCAACTCTGCTGGGTATTTTGCCGAGATCCCGGTACCTGAGCAGACAGCAGGCTCAAAACCTGCAGCAGTGGGAGAATACTGTGTCCTCTCAAACTCTTTGAACCTGTTCAGTAACATTAAAGACATATGAGTTGTTATTAAGAGAGAGTGCTTTGTTATTCACAAATTCCACATAATGGGGACGGACATTTTTTTAAGGCTTCTGTCAAACTAGCATGTCTTAGGTGCTGAACCTCTTCAAGTACTACTGAATTCAGCAAAACCAAGGACTTTCAGCACTTAGGAAAAACAATAAGATAGATTCTACATTTATAGAGGCAGTATTATCTGCTAGATACAGCTATAGGCTGAAAATCATGCTAGGTACCACTCCTGACTGCCACTGACCTTGCTAAGCCACTTCACATCTCTGTTCCCCTCCCACTCTTAGTTTATCTTGTCTATGTAGTTTGAAAGCTTTTAAGGACAAGGACTATGGGCTTCTATAGGGCCAATCATGGTGGGACTTCCCGGCACTAACATAACATAAATATCAATATAGCCTATTAAAAAAATAATTTCACTTAAAAACAAGAATCTGAAGCCCAACCAGGGAAGAATTCACAAGAGCAAGTATTGCTTGGTGAATTTTAGAGTAAATGAATCAATATGCAGTTCATGGAAAAATCAAACACTCCACTCATCTGCATTCATACAAAAGATAAATCCTGTGCTGCCATCCTTGTAGAATTCCCAGATGATTTGTGTGGGAACCTAAATTTAGACTCATGCTAGCTCTTCAGGAGATGTTGTTATCAACTAAAAACTGCAGAGAACCCGCTTCTCTCAATTCTCTACAGAGCTAACTGATAATAATGATAAATTCCTGCTGATTCTATGTCTGGCTGTGGAGCCCCTATATTCCACAATCTTTAAAAGAAATGGATAAATTCAGTTACCATACTTAATGTATTTGTCTCACAGAATTATTTCAACTGAATTATATTTATGCCTCAAACACAGGTAGTGATCATCAAGAAATGTTGGTTTGTTTTATTAGGCAATTTTAGCATGCAGCACCACTAGGATAGCGTCTTTGAACCTAGACAAGGTGAGGCTGTAATTTCACCCTTTAATTTCTCAGGCTGCATTCTGCAGAGCACTGGGTAGTCTGTGGAAAACCTGCTTATTCGTGATAAGTAAATGTTTAAAAGATTTTTCCTTGGTTGGGGTCTCAATTAATAACATTTTACATTATTGTCTTAGTATTAAGGTTCTGCAGTAGAGGACTACCTGCATTTTTACCAAGTCCCCTTTTCCAAATATGCGTCATTTCCAGGAGAAAAAATGCTTAAATTGTGGTTTATGCCAAAAAATATGAGTGTAAAAAAGGCATCTTATTTCACTTTAATTATATCTATAATACAACTCAGTCAAGTCACAGTTATTGAGGATAATATATGAGCCAAAAAGAATACCGGTTGACTTTCTGATCCCAAGTTGAGACCACAAGTCTAACAGGTTTAGGGAAAAAAATCTGTTTCTTTTTCACTTGCAAACCTTTATGCAAATCTGCTCTGGAAGCCAGTGAGAAATAACCAGCTTGTAACCTCCTGAGGCCTTCTTTATACTGATAATTAGTTTAAAGAGTAGAACTCTAATTGACTCATCATACTGGCCCATCTCTTCCTTATTTGATTTAGCCTTGACCTTTGTATTAGGAAATCCATAGTTTCACTGGTTTGCATTTGAAAATCAAGGGCCATATCACAAAAAACACAGTGGAAACTTGTTTCTGAGAATAAAGGACACTAGGAAAAATCCATACCTCTCATTAGGATACCTTTCACCTAATACTAAATTTGTTCATTTCTTAAAACATTGATATTCTCAAGTTTGTATTTGTTTAATTGGTCTTCACACAAATGACCTGTTGGTCACAAATCAAATATTTCAATCAGCAGAGTCAAAAAACTTGTCCTTGGGCTAAATCTTCTGCTAGTAGATACTGGTTTAGATCCACTTATTTAGTGCAGATTTACACTAACTGAGAACCTGGTCTTGTGTGTATTAGGACTTTGCAGCGGAACTACATGCTCAAGAGGGCCACAGCCTGCTAAATGTGAGATATATTAGAACAGATTCAGATCTTCCTATTTCAAAATCATTTGCATTTACATCAGCTGAAAGTTAGTTCATACATTCTTAATGACACAATTATGGCAGATGGCAAGAGACCACCTTTAGTTATTTATTAGGTTTCCTGCTGTGACTTTATCACTACCATTCAGAGGGCTTAAGGGTTAGCTTTGCTGGGCCACAGATTTAAGTCTGCTGCAGTGGGCAAGTATTCAGGACCAGGAAGACACATTCCACTTTGGCAGGGCCTTGTCAATCACTTTTTGATAAACTTGTATTGCTGCCAATACACAAAGAAATGCACCAAGTACAATGACAGCCCAGGAAGAATTCAAAACTGCACACAGTTATCACCATTTTATCCATATTTTTTGGCAACTCGGCCAAATTTCCAATAATTACACTAACAAAAGAAGCACAGGTCTATAACATTCTTGGCAGGCTACATTTCTACTCCTCCCTTCAGAATTTGTGACTAGTTGAGGATGACATGTTAACAGTAACGTAGAGCACCAAGTATAACTTTATTTTAATGGTACATTTAACTAATTAAATGAGAGCAGAAGTGGAAGCACATATGAAATCCACCTAGGTAGCAGATGAATTCATGATGGTCACTGGTACTGCCAGCAATACCAAATTAATTCATGGCCATGTGGACCTTGACATGAAATGTAACTAAGGACTGGTACAGTTTTGTTAAGGGTCTCCAATGAATTAAGACAAATGCATCTAAAATATGCATTTAAGTTGGTTTCTCAGCTAGTATTTTAAACTGATTGGCTGTTTAGCTTTAGAGTTCAGACATCTCATTTCTCCTCATAGCACCTCTTCTTGGGCATTCCCTATGTAACCACTGGCCTTTGCATGCATTTTTGACTGCTATCTTCATGTTTATTATAAAACTGGATTAATGAGGTGCTTGTTGATGTATTATCGAAGCAGGACACTGTTTTCAGTATATCAACTTGCATTGAATCTGATGAGTACTATTCCTTCAAATGCTTCTGCTGTCACAGGCATCATATATCTTAGGGGTTTTTTTTTCTAAATATCGATTAAAAATTTTTTTTCTTACTAATTAGAATAGAATCCTACACTGCAAACTTAGTTTCCACGTAGAAATGGAAAAATGTAACACAGCAGAAAATGAATCATAGTTGGAGTTTCATTGTGTGGGATGTTACCAAAACTTGCTTGAAGCAAACATCTGTTATACACAACCGAGGGTACTTGGAAGGAAAGTAACCATTTGAATGAAGAAATGCTATCCTCAGAAAAAGGCTTATGGCAGTAACATAATGATGGGTGAGCAAGTAGGACATGCACCCTGACCTCTGCCAAAGAGTGGAAGGGGGCACCAGAATGGAGCTGAACTGAGTACCTCACTCTTCTATCCCCTGTTCCTTTCCCCCACCCACACCCTGCATCTTCCCTACAGCTTCTCTGACTCCAGCTCCAGTTCCAGTAGCAAGGAGGGCAGAGCACCAGTGGTGGTATGTGGTGTGGGACCAATGTCCGGAGGCTCACTGAAGAGATGTCACCTCATTTTTGCTACTGAAACTTGGTGTTTAAATGTCTATTTAATATATGCATCAGCAGCAAAAACAAAGGCCATCCTTCCTCCAGCCACTACTTCAGCACTGTGCTCCACCACTGCCCGGGGTGTAGTACTGGCTAGTTATGGCTCTGTTTATGGACCTGGAATACCCTGTGCAGGCAGTTTTCTTTGTTGGTGTTCTGGTTAGGTTCTGTTTTCTTTTTTCTCTTTCTTTTTTTTTCCACTAGGCAAAAATATTGGCTTGTAATGATTACTCCAGTAATTTATCTGAGTGATGCTCTGAATCTTGGAACTGGAACCCTGTTATTGGTTTATGCCACTCGGGGCCTGAATGATCTGCTTATGACCTGAATACACTTCTTCTGTGCCTAACCACATGGTGCAGGGAATTTATATAATATGTAGTGTGGGGGGAAGATCATTTAGAAAGGTTTGCATGCATGAAGCATCAGGCATGCACTTCCAGCCTTTGAAAGTAGTTTGCAGGCATGTCACAAACACAGCATCACTCCCACCCTAAATGTTATTCCTCTTCTTTTGTCTTCTTCAGCAAAGTGTTTAATGAGCTGAAGCATCTTCTTACCTATTTGCCAATCCCATGGTACTTTCAGCAGCTCCTTGTGTTCCATTATTGCACTGGAAAACAAAAGAAGGCAAAGTTGCATGGCAAGGAACAAATGGTAAATTACTTTCACTCATTCTGGAATGAGTCACTCACTTTCACTCATATCTGGGAATGCTGACAACATAGATAGATCCACACACCCTACAAATCTATACAGACCAAATGCTGTCAGACCTACTTAATTCAGCCTAACTTTTTCCAAGTGTGTTTCTGAAAGATCTTCAGGGTGATCATCAGATTTGATGGCATGCAGTTTGCACTGTTTTATCTCCAAGCTTCTGACCATCTACCAGTCTGTCTTTTGACTTAATGTCTTAAAGTTCTTAAACTTCAATGAGTAATAATGTATCTGTTTGAAATGTACAAATCTTCAAAGCTCCTCACTGTATGGAATGAATACAATGCTAAGCAAATCAAAGACAAAAGGGGGAAATTTCATAGGCTGATTTTAGGGACAACCAACCAGCCAACCCCATGGTTTGTTACATAAAACAGGGCAATAATCACAGCAAAAAATATTAATAAATAAAGCCCAGATACAGCAGATTGAGGTAGTCCAGTTTAGGGTTCTGTTTCAGTATCTCGTGAACCTTAACATACCCATTAATATCAAATTATTAATGCCAGAAAACTCCAGAGGTGGAATACAGGTATCAATATCGATCCTCATACTCTCAGGATAGTGTCTTGGGGATGTGGGCTCTTTGTTCCTCCCCATTCAGCTGATCATCTGTTCAATCTGGGACTTTGGGGATGAAATCTCACACGACTTTTAAAGTAAAGACCTACTTTTCCTGTGCTTTACAGAGAGTCCAGTGAACTCATACCCCAACTGCCACTCCCCAAATGCCAAACACAGAGCTAAATGGAGGTACTGTGATTGAAACAAAGTTTTAATGACAAAATATTTTGTGCTCTTTTCTTTTTAGCATTTGTGTACATGTATATTAAAAAAATATATAGACAAGCCAAATTCCCCTTCTTTTAAAGCATCATTGTAAAGGGGCCAGTAAGGAGAAGGTTGTGGCTCTGCAGAGTAATTTGGGGGGGTGTTTGATACATAGAGGGAAGCACGGAATAAGGCAAGATAACCTGTCAAAATCAGAGAGGGAGTTGACTGGCAAGAAATAGAGGGATCGGCATAATATATATCAACTATGTGGCAGAGGCGAGGAGCAAGCATCCTGATATAGTGTTGCTGTGCAGGCTGCAGTAGATTCCCATGCACTACTTCTTCATTGCCTTTTCCTGGTCTGGAAGAAAAGTCCTTAAATTTAATTTTATTTAAAATTTTGCTTACCAGAATATTCTCATAGAATGCAGCAGCTTGTTTTCAAAAGACTCCTGAGGGAATCGCAGGTAAACAGACACATCTCATGCATGCAAAGGCATGTATAATTCAGCTCTTTCGCAGACAAAATAATCTCATCATTTTATACATTGTTTTAGATTCTCCATACCTCAACTGAAAGCAAATTAGAATTTCCTCTTCCTCCCCAGGATACAACTCTGTAGACAAGATTTAGCTAGAAGGCAATGAGATCCTGCAGTCTTACTATCAGAATGAGTCCCTCAGACACTAGGTTTTGTTAGAAATACTTTATTTTTTAATCCCTGTATTACCAAAGTTTATATTTCTTCAAATATGAAGAAATATGTCCGTATTAGCGTCCATTTAATTGCAATTCCCATCATGGAATTGCACGGTCACATCATGGACACCAAAAAAATTTGTGATTAGGGGCTGCTGTTGCTGTGCTGGGAATGGTCTGACTTCTGATCTAGATTCTTCCCCAGTGTCTTTCATCAGATTTAGATCCTGATTGCATTAAAATGGGCAACAATCAATCATCAACAGTTTTTTCAGAGAAAGCTGCTACAAATATAAAGTGAACTGTATTTCCCTTTGAAACAAATGCAGCTCCGGGTTGGGTTAGACCTCAATGAACTTTGTGCCCGTAACAGCTGCCTTTCATAAGGAATAAAGGTAAGAAACAATTATGTTCCTTTATATAACCAGAGAGCCAAAACATTAGCAGCCTCCCACAAACCACAAGCACATGTCATGAACCCAAACCAAAGAACATGCATGGCACAGATGGTAGAGGGGTTTTATAGGTAAAATGTGTATATCCAAGAAAGAAAAGGATAAAAAGGAAGGAAGTATATAGCCACAGAAACACTGGTAGCATGGTCCTTTTTAGCAGCTACTTCACCATTGCTGTGCGCTATACCAGGGGAGCAAAGTAGCTGATTGTCACATGTAGACGCTCATGGATGCTATGTGTTATGCATAAATGTGCTCTTTGATTCACTGCTTGCATCAAAAAGGGGTAATGGTATTATAATAGAATATATTAGCACTAGATTTCTACATGGCAGTTTCCATATTGTCATGTATTTATATGCATTAAGAAAGACAAAGTGTTTGCTTTCAATGTCTTGTGTGTCTGCCAACCATAGATAGTTCAGATATCAAAATTGGATTCTCATGGAAATAAAATGTTTTAGGACCTTTTATTTTACAAACTTAAAAAAAAACTAGTTGGGTGTGTCTACATGTGCCATTTACCACAGCTGACTAATTAGATCTGCAGTAAAACATCACCGTTTACATGTGCGGTGCTGTTAGGACAGAGTAAACTAATTAACTCCATCATAGGATAATACTGCCAGACACAAGTACTATCCTACAGTGCAGCTTACTCTACCACAACACATGTGTAGACACCCACAGGACTGGCTGGGGCATGAGGGTACTTCAGTGCAGGGGCTGCTTGCTGGCTTGCTCTACACTGAAGCACCCCTATGCTCCAGCCAGCCCCTCTGCTGCATACTGAGGTGGGTCAGAGCAGCCCCAGGCTGGCAGGCTGATCCCTGCAGTTTCCTGAAAGCTGGGGCTGTTCTGCCCTAGCTCAACGTGCTGCTGTCCTAGGCGTATGTGTAAACACTGTGCCCAGGAACAATAAACCCAGTTGTGAACTGTGCCAGAGTTTATTCAACTGCATTAATTTCATGTGTAGACATGCCCCTTTGAAGATATAATTTAAAGCACTGTGGGCCACCCTTTTTGCAGGTATGCCACAACCTTTTTGCGGGTATGCCAAACCCTTCCTGAGTATGACTTTGATCCCCTTCCCCTGCCTGATTTCTGCTCTGTTTTCTTCTCCCTACCTTCTGCTTCTGGCCAAACTGTTGCTCTGCTTTCTTCTTCTTGACCCAGTCTCCCTGACTGATTTGCTGCTCTGCTTTCTGCTCCCTGTTCCATCTGCTTCTGTGCTGGCTGTCCCCACTCCAAACTACCATGTGCCACACACAGGGGCCACCCATGTCATTTGAGGGACAAGCTGCAGGTTGGCCAACCCTTTAAAATATATGTCAAAATAGTGGGTGGAAAAAACCCCAACTTGATTATTAAATAAATTAGGTTGGTTAAGCAGAACTTTGCAGGGACTTATTTTGATCATATCCTATTTTCAACTGGACAGATTAGTGATCTGGTTTTGATTAATAATCAAAATCTCCTTTAGGTACCAGCCACTGCTGATAATCAGACCTGCATAAAATTTAGCAATATCATCATCTGAGGTTTTGTGACTTCATAATTCATTATCAGCTCAATCTTTAAAAGCTGGATCCTACTTTCCTCCTACAAAGCCTGCATGTCTGGACTGAAAAAACCCATTTGTGCCTGCACAAGGATTTTATGGGTCAAATGGTTATGCCCAAACTCAGGGACCAATCTTAGAGCATTTGGCCTTAGATGCATTATCACTGCAAAGTACCTAGTTTTGTGGTTTTTTTCTGCATAGCTAAGCATCATAATTTTAGTTACAAGGAGTAAACCAATTAATAAAACATCTTCTGGCAGGGTCAGTTTTTCTACCTGTTTATCATTCTGGATGAATTTTATAAAACATAAACCATGATTAAGAATAGGTATGGCCTCTCAATTCTAATTTAGCTTGAGAATTGGAATCACCATGTCTTGAAACAACAAATAGGTGGACATTCCTTTTCCAGCTCTCCATCTCTAAGGGCATTTTTAGGACACCAATGACATCTGTCAATCAAATGTAGAGGATTACTGACATTTAATGACCTGGTCTGACATACTAAAATTGATCAAGAGATATAAACAGAGATTAAAGGGAGTCAACTCTCATAAAGAAATGGCACCTGTGAAGGAGGCGGCTCTGGTGTCAACAGGAAACATGCTTTGAATTAGTTTTAATAGCCTTAGATTTCAAACCCACTCACTTACAGCTGAATTCCACTGAAAAAGGATCCGAAGAGTCCAATCATGCCCAAGAATTCCACACGACTTAGGTTTCGGACAATGTACTCCTCACAAACATTGGAGATGCCATAAAGTGTTGCTCCACCTAGCACTAAGAGATCCCCTATCAGCTTATTTTCACCTAGGAATAAAAGGAGAGAAAGACAGTAAATATATACTGAAGGATACATTGTTGTATGGTCTTTCCTACAGATTCACAACTTAGCTAAACTGTGTTAACCCACTTCTTTGTAAACAAGATGGATGCAATATACTGTGCATAATTCACAACTTGCATTCAAAATTTAAAGCAGTCTCACAGAGACTGAAGGAGAGATTTAGTTGTTTTTGGAGGAGAGAATCTGGAAGAGAATGTGAATTGTAAAGTCTAGAAACACCCTAGGCACATCTATGCATGCAATTAATGCAAAGCAATAAACTCTACTGCATATTGCCCCAGAGTTTATTGCTCCTGGGTGCTATATTTACATGTATGCCTGGGACTGCAACACATTGAATTGGGGTGGAACAGGCATAGCTAGCAGGGGACCTAGAGGGTCAGCCTGTCAGCCTGTGGCTGCTCCAACCCAGCTCAAAATGCTGTGGAGGGCTGCTCTTACACTGAAGCACCCTCGTGCCCCAGCCAGCCTTGTCAGGGTTTACATGTGGTGCTCTGCACTAACGAACTCCACTGTAGGACAGCACTTGTATTTACAAATACTAGCTTATGGAAGAGTTAATTAGTTTACTGTGGCCTAATGAATCCGCACCTGTAGACACTGAGACTTTACTGCAGTGTTAAACGTCTCATGTAGATGCGCCCACTAAGTAGCATATTTCAGTGACCATTTTTTTTATTTGGTGTGGCATAGAGTGTTAATGAGGATGATTTTTAGGCTGTATGTAACCACAGCAGTGCTGCCTAATGCACTAGATGCAAAGGGTCAGCCTAACGTGCCTTATCACCAGAGAACTGGTTTTCTCTGATAACCCTCTTCCCCAATTTTCAGATTAAAAAAAGTAACCCAAAACCCACATTTTTCCATGATCAAAATGAAACACCACTAATATATGTGTGTGTATTCCAGATTCTTTCCTTCTTTCCTCCAAAAACAACTAAACACCACTGGTATGTAGGTATGTATGTGTGTATATTAGTGGTGTTTCATTTTGATTATAGAAAAACGTGGATTTTGGGTTACTTTTTTAAATCTGAAAATTGGGGATTTTTTTTTTTATCAGAGAAAACCACTATCCTTGCTTATCACTGAATATACTGCCATTTTCAAAAACTGAACTCTCCTTAAACCTTCCAGGTTTATATTATTATTTTTGGAAAAAGAGCTGGCAGATAGGTTTATTCAAGTTTCAACCTGAAAATGCAAGGCCCCAATCCAGTAAAGGGCTACACTCATGACTAGTTTTAATTATGTCCTAGTCACAACAGATTCAACAGAACTGCCGATAGAGTTTTTAGAGAAATTTCAGCACAACCATATGGATTCGCTCCTCCAAAACAAATAAATCTCTCCCTCAGTCTCTGTGAGGTTGCTTTCAATTTTGAATGCAAATTGTGAATTACAGTATATTTGTATCCATTTTGTTTACAAAGATGGGCAGTTTTGCTGGAATTTCATCTCAAAAGTTTCTATGATGCTGAAGTGGTTCACCTTTCCTAAACACAAAGGCTAAGTACAGATGTTCAAAAAGCCCCTGGTGGAGGCATTCTAACTAGTAGCACTTTACTTAAGATGCTGTGAGTTAGCGTGGGAGCAAACCCAAAAGACATTCACTGTTCAGTGTTGGGGTGCTTGGAGCCTGCCCTCTCTGGCAAGCAGCTGGACAGTGCTCCTGCACACCTCCCAGGAGGCTGTCAGAGGGGCCCCCTTCCCAAGCCACATCAGCAGACTGTCAGCAGACTGGAGGGAGGAAGGAGAGGATACATGAGGGGAAGATGGAGCTCCTGTGCTGTACACTTCCTTCCTCCCCCTATAATTCGTTGAAAATTTTGCCTATACCTGAGGTCCACTTATCTCTCAGTTGATCTCAGTCACCTACCATTTATCTCAGCTATGACATGACATGCCATGCCCCTTTGCAAAGCAACACTGAAGAGTTATTATTGACCTTAGAACTTGGTTTTAGAGAATGGCTTGTCAAAGACATTTGCGTGCGCATCAAAATCTGGGCTCTTGAACCAAGAAGATTTCTTGTCAGACTGTTGTCACAATGACTGTGTCATTCAAAGTGATATACTGCAGTCATTTAACCCATATATTATGAATTTGAACCCTAACCTTATATGTTTTCAAAGAATGGGCTTCACGCATATCTTACAGAGCCTCCTTTGGGAAATTTGGCTCTGAGACCAAACATCCTGGCTTTAAACCTGCTACTTGAATATTTTAAGTTCACTTGCATACTTTGGTTTACATTTGAAGTCCTGTTGAGGAAAACAGGACTGATTAAATAGAAGGAAGATGAAGACTACTAGAAGGATGTAATCATGTTTCTTGACTAATGCAACTCAATGCTAATTAAAAGCTTATTTGATCAAGGGGTTTCTCATATCCAACTCTTCTGCTCCTAAACTGCTCACAATCCATTCAGATATATATAAAATTACTTTGGTGCAGCTCTAAAGACTGGAGTAGTGAAGTGGAATGTAGTGGATGTTGAAGATGTACGTAGGGTTGTAATGTGCCGACATCCAGCTGGGGCTGATCCAGTCCCAGTATCACTGTGGGTGGCCAGGGCTAGGACTACTCAAGGAACTGAGGTGCCAATGAGTCAGGAAGAACAAGCAGATTCCAGGGACAAACTGGGTCAGGAAGCCAGGATGTCAATCCAAGAACAGAGTTTAGGAACAGACCCAATTAGGAAGCTGGGGGTATGGTGACTATGTGGGTGATTTTTAGTTGATCAAGCAGCTCTGGGGTAATAGGTAAGTGATAGTGTTTGCAGATGATGACCTGGTTCAGGGCCTGATAGACTATACAGAGGTAGAGCTCCCATTCTTCTTCTTGAACAGGATAGGGGATTCCACAGATGGGGTAGGCTTTCTTATGAATTCGTAGACCAGGTTTTCCTGCAGATATTTGTAGAGGACAGCAATTTCAGGACCTGGCATACCATAGATACATCCTACTGGGATCCTTGCTCTCAGCTGTAGGTCGATGGAGCAGTCATAATCCTGGTATGTGTGGGGGGTGGAATTCTGCATTCTTCTTCTCAAATACATTGATGTATTTCTGCTATTTGTGAGGCATCAGCAGTGCTGCTGACAATAGCTGGAATAGTATCATAGTAAGTGTCTAGGGTCAGAAGGGGCCTAGAGCAGGCCATCTAGTCTGACCCCCCGCCAATGGCAGGAACGAGTGCCAGGGTCACAGGACCTCAGTCAAGTACCTATCCAATCTTCTCTTAAAGACGCCCAAGGTAGGAGCAAGAACAACTTCCCTAGGAAGCCGGTTCCACGTCCTAGCCACCCTAACTGTGAAGTAGTGCCTCCTA
>JAGPOW010003642.1:91565234-91599756 GCA_030014935.1 Caiman crocodilus | reverse complement strand
TCCCCAGATGCATCACCCTGCACTTGTCCACGTTAAATCCCATCCTGTTTCTGTCCACCCACTCCTGCAGACGGCCCAGATCCCGCTGCAGCTTCTCCCATTCTCCCTCTCTTTCTCTGATTTTTTTTTTTTTTTAAATCAAAAAAATCAGAGAATCAAAGCAAACCTCAAAGGCTTTCCATCTGGCAAGGGGGGCATGACAGAATCAAGGGGTAATGCAGGGAACAGACTGCCCCGAAGCATTGCACCTCAGGATGTCTGAGGATGTTCATCTCCAGAGCAATGTTCTCCCACTCTAAGGTACCAGATGCCAGAGGTGAGGCATCTTCAGTTTTGATGGTCTTTGGCTTGGATCATTGCCTTAATGGGAGTCCTATGGTCTGGGTGAAGGTCTCATCAATAAAATGGTCTACTGCCCCAGAGTTAGAACCAGAAGCAGGCTGATCTGACTCAGGACCTGGAGGTGGGTATTAACTGAAAGTTTTGAGTGTTGGACTTGTTGTGGACTTCTGTGGTTGAGTAGGTAAAGGGAGTTTGTGATGACCCCAGCTGGGCCCCCTTTACTAGGCTTGGAGTAACTAATTTTCCTGCTCAACTTTCTAGGAGCATTTGGTAAATCTGTGTCCCTGGGCCCCGCAATGGAGAGACACAGATCCTATTAGTGGCATTGCTCCCTTTCCTCTGGTGTAAGATGACAGCACTCTGCAGTCTGCATAGGCTTAGAAGCAACTGCACCAAGATGTGGGCCAGGAGGGGATAAGGAGTACCTCTTTCTCCCTCCACTCCTAGAGTCATTGATAAATGCCCATTGCCAGGTCCATGAAGATGTCAAACCCTGAGGTCAGTTTCACCTGCATAAGTTTGTCCTTTACCTCTTCCCTCAGACTCCACCAAAATTGGTAAAGCTGGGCTGTTCTGTTCCAGGGGGTGTCCACCATTTAGAGGCAGAAAAGGGAAGCATAGGTGATGACACCACCCTTGCTTTGGTGAAAGTTCCTTAATATGGCCTCTGCTGTCTGGATCCAGTGGAGGACATTAAACATACTGAAGAATTTATGGAGAAATGCCTCCTGGTCCTGAAAGACAGGGCTATCCTGCTCCAATAGTGGGGCAGCCCAACTGAAGGTATCCCAGAAGGTTGATGCTGAGTCTTGCTTTTGTCTGATCCCTGAAGCAGGTTTGAGGTTGGGCTAACAATAAAAGGCAACATTGGGTAAGGAACCACCTGAAGCATTGCCATACCTTTCAGGCAGTGGGAAGGGTGAGTGGGGCTGTGTGGAATGAGCCTGGAGCACAGTTACCTTGCTCTTCACACTAGTGCTGGTATGCCATTCTTCTAGTATGCCATTTGGGATGACAGGGATTCGTTCCCAGCCAGCAATTACACCCAAGCTTCTGATACTTGACAAGTGGAGGCAAAGTGATTCAGCTGGTTTTGCCCAACCTGTGTGTTTCCCTGAGTAGTGGCATTCAAGTTATGTAAGTCTGAGGGCACAAGCAGGGGATTGGTCTCCATACAATAATACCCTCTTCATCGAATGGAGGAATGATGCTATGAGAATGCAAACTACAGGGAGTAACCTTGCAAGCAATTTACTCAATGTCCAAGCCCTATATTAATATAGGTATAATTTATTTTTAGTGAGGACAGATACTGTTAACTGGATAAATAATAATATTTACTAACATGTTAAATAATAATATCACCATGGCAGAACTTGTTATAGTGATATCAGGTAAATCCTGTAAGTGCATAAGTTAACTCCTCTGGAAAGTAAGCAAGTTTTACATAGGAAAAAAGGGGCTTATTGAAAATAAATTAAACTCCACTAGGTTTTTGTTCATCCCTTTTGCTTGCTTGGTCCAGGAAAATATCCAATAAACAATGCCAGGCTCCTTATGGAAGAGCTTCCTAAAGCCTTTTATTTTACAGTCAATGTTTATTATTTGTTTATTTAGACTTTTAGTGCGTATCTTGACTCCTTAACATACATTGTTTCAGTTCATCTATTTTACTCCCTTAGGGGAAATATGTAACACAAAAATATATCCTTACTTCTTAATGAAGTCATTTTACAATTTTAAAGGTGCTGGAACACTTGTCATGAGAGACAGTTGTCTGAGGGTTTTCTCCCTATGTACCGACAGGCACAGTCAGTCTTTTAGGGCCAGGTTTACATTTGAACAGGCAATTATGCGTGCATATAGAACATTCCGAATAAAACTACTCGATAGCTATATGTGCTCTTTAGCAGAGCATATGGCAAATAGTGTCTTCTTCTTAAACACAATCTTCAGTCTCAGGCTGAAGAGTTACACTAGTAATTGATGCGTTATATCTAGCTTTTTCATTTTGCTTAACATGACAAGTAAAATCCTGTGAACAAAGTAGATTGCTAGGGAGACAGAACACATAATGGATTTCATGCAAACCCAGTTTCAGTTTCAAAGATTTTTCCAATTTCCTAATTCAACTGGCTTTGAATAACCTGAACAGACATCTCTGTAGTTGCACATCTGTTAATGAATGTACAACAGATGGGTTACTTAACAGATATACTGCTACTGAATTCCTTTTAAAGGAACTTGGAACTCCACTGGGCAGACTCCCTTGTGTAAGCAGTGTGTTTACAGACAACTTTCTGGCCTCTGAACCACTGTATGTTCCCTTTAACTTGGTCCTGAAAGCTTCCAATGAACCACTTCCTAAAAAGCAGATGATTCAGTAGCCAGGGAGAAAGGATGCTTCCTTTGGAGCTTGAAATCTTTTGATTTCAGTTGAGTCTGAATTTAAATTAGCTCAGCTCTGACTTGCTGATACATAGGACCAAACAAGCCTGCTTCTTTTTTGCTGGGACCAGAGGTGCTTTTGGAGAGGGAGATGGTTTGGAAGTCTTTGGGACAGGGCAATATTGAGTGGTTTAGTGTCTGTCAGACTGTCTTGTTTTTGTTCACCAGCATCAAGGCAAATGCTGTGATTATAGCAGTTGAGATTTGTATTCCAAAAGCTGACTCGAGTATTTTAAATCCCAGTGTATTATGCTTCGCTCACAATTTGGTACTTTTAATTAAGATTGAAAACTGTATCTAATTGACAGTCTTTGCAAAGAATTTATGCCCTTCCCATATTGTTTTTGTTGGCATTAGAACTACCAGTGTGATAGAAGATATTGGTTGATGAAATCTAACTTTGCTTGTTCTGCCCATTACTGTGCTGTAATAGTAACTAAACATACACTATTGGAACAATGCCACAAAGTGCCTCAGGAACATTTGACATAGTAGGAGGATCTTGCCAGGTATAGTGCAGACAAATCCAAATTTAACCTTTACTTTGGGATGTGGGAATCATACAGTATGCATAGTAATTTATCTAAGTATCTAACCAGTGATGGTGGGTATTTCCTTGAAGTGAGCAAAAGGGTAGGAAGAAAAACTTGGAAAAAGAGGAATGAGAGAATAGAGTGGATGGAGAGCCTAGGCCACAAAAAGTGGTATGGCTTGAAAATGCAGCTAGTAAAGTAGGCACAGGGGCTGCTGATGCTTCTAGTAGTCCATCTCATCCACCTGAGGGGACTAATATTCATTAGCAAGGGCCATGTTCTTCCTTGAATGAATACATTTTGGGCAGTGAATTTGGTTGGACACAGGAGAACACAACATCTTAAACTCGAGGTGGGTTCTTGGGACCCTTCCTTCTTTTTGGCCCATTACTGCTCTCTCACATTGCTTGATACAATGTTTTCCTTGAATGAGAAGTCCATATCCACTCACCTGCTCCTTGCTGTCTTCCAACAAGGACATCTGCTCCTGCCATGCAGCCCATACCCAGAATGCAGACCACAATCCCGATGAAATGCACTGCCTTATATCGTACCAGCAGGAAGAACCAGGACAGTAATATCACCACTGGGATGACAAAGCAATCTAGGAGCTGTCAAAGAGGAGAAATAAAGTCAACAAAATGCTGCCACAAAAGTTATTTTAGAATGCAAAGAGTTACTCAAGACCAAAGGAGCGGAACGGAGGCCTATTTATTGATGGCTATACTAGGTAATAGATCCAGAAGTAGAGTGAGGGGTGTGTGGTCACACTCTCCTTTAGCTGTGCTGTGCATGTGTAATGAGCTGGGAGCTCATTGCTCAATGTAGGCTCCTGCTGGAGCTCTTCATACACAGCAAATTCCCTGCTCTCACCACCTGATTAATGCAAGAGCATCCACCGCTCACTCCAGAGGAGTCACCACAACCACACCATCTACAAAGGCATAGCCTCCAAAATGGTTGCTTCAGAGAAGCCAACTGCAACTGGCATCGATGCTATGCCAAAGTCAAAGTGCTGAAGGAGTGGTACAAGAAGGCCATAACGACATGCTATAATGGTATAAGATAAGGAATATGCAGGATGATTTCTGCCTACTATGAAGTTACTGCAGATTGGGAGGGCAGGGAGCATTGCTTGATAGATCCCTGCTCTGTTGCTGAGTTTGGTCAGTAATGCTGAAAGTGGCTATCAGGGTGTACCTAACAAGAATGCCTTGATGGTTGTGGTTCAAGGGCTCAGCCTCTTGTGCTCTGTACTGGTCTGCCAGCCTCTGAGCACTCTCTGCCAAGTCCTTTGGAAAAGTTCCCCCTTTCACCTTGCAGATGTCATACAGGATGCAGGCTAAGATAACTATTTGGGGTAGGTAGTACTCTGTGCTGTCCAGGCACACTCCCAGTTCCCTCCATTGGAACAGGTCAGCACTGGAGGTGCTTTTCATGGTCATGTGGTAGATGCTCAGCTAGTAGTTGAACAAGTTCCTCCTAGCATCCAAGTGCCCTGTGTAAGGCTTCGTGATTTAGGGGAAGAGTGGGTATGCTGGGTCCTCATACAGCTGAAGGAGGGAAACGGTTATCCTTTTCACTTTGATGTTAGTATCTCCATGGGCAAACTCCCCCCATGTCATTCCTAGAGTTCCTAAAGACCCTGCAGTCATGGACCCTGCCTGCACAGCTTGTGGTCATAGTATAAACCTGTCTGGGTGGTCCACAGTGTTGGAGAAGAAACCCTTGCAGTTTATATACTCCATGCCTCAGTGGTCAGAGTACAGGATGGCAAGGTAGATGCCATTAGGGGGCCTGATGCTGTTTGGAAAGTCTATGCCACCCTCCCTGGTATCCTGCATGACATTGTCTCTAGGTATACTGGTGTCAGTGGTGCAAAGTAGGTAGCACATGTCAAGGAGGCATCTTTCTAGGGCCTTGGTCAAACTGTCTTGACCTGTCATGTTGTTGCCCAGCAGCTGGAAGATGCTCTGGAAGAAGAGAAATAGCATGCCCGTGCCTGTTTTGAGAAGGAAAGGAGGGATAGCACCTCCTGCTCAGCCATGGACTGCAAGGCAAGGAAATATTAGGCATCCTTTTGTGGTTCCCTGAGGTGACAGTACCATTCCTATAAATGATGAGGCCTCTGGGAGCAAAACTGACCATGTCTGCTCTCCAGCTTTGAAGCTGATGGGAAACTTCAAGCCATTTTGAAGCGTTTCAGATGGGAGGGGCCTATGTGTTTTCAGCCTGATGCTGAAGCACTCCAAATTTGAAGCACTTCATATTGACGTGGGATTTGAAGTGCTTCACTGAAACATCTGTCTACGCCTGAGAAGTAGGATAGATTAGCTTGGGCAGAGTGCTGCGCTAACACGCCCATGTTGCTTTCAGTATCTCAGTGATACCTCAAGTATCTCTGTATGGTAATATATTGAGATATGTATATGTACTCATACAGTATGACTTAAATGCCACTGAAGTCAATAGCAAAATTCAAATTGAAGTCAGTAGCTCAAGATCTGACTTATTAACCAGAGTAGTGCAGGAACAACAGCTATATACCACAAAGGGATGCAATGTTACTTAATATTCCAGATTTTTTCCATGAATTAAGCTGATTTTATATCCATAATGACGAGGCAGAATAAACAGCAAAAGCTTAGTCTAGCATAAAATGGCTATAAAAATAGACAGTGTGTGTGGCCAAGCAATTGTTCAGGTTTTGTTTTAATATTTATTTATCTGGGGCTAACCTCAACTCTGTCCCCTTTTTGGAATACACCTGTTTGGGACAAGAGAAAAAAGGGATATGCATCCTGATTTCTGCAGACAGATTATGCTGTGAAACTGTAGCTTGCCTATTGCTTTTTGTCTTTCAATTAACTGTATTGCAAAAGAAATGGAGCAAATTACGCTGATTATACTGAGCAGCCTCTATAATGGACCCCTATTTTTCAATATCAAGGTTTGTCATTAAATAATAAATGCACTATGATTGATTTACACAGCAGAACAGTTGTTTATTCCAGTCATTAAAAAACAGCTTGTCTTAACAATACAATCCTTGTTTCCCTGACTATAAAGCTTTTATGGTAATAAGGTATGTTTAGCTCATGTTCCATTTATGATATTTAACATCTTGTTAGTAAATTAGGGTCAGTCATCATACAGCAATTTGACTGCTAGTATATTTCCCATTTGGTATAATCTTTTGCTTTTTGTCTACCTGTTCTGGAAGTGTATCTATATAATCAAATTTAATCCAAAGGGAAAAGTTACACCCTTACATGAAAATGGATGCAAGTATTGTTATTTTCATGGTGTTCTAATTGCACACAATCATTTGTAACAAAGATGATGGTGATATCTCATAGGCACATATCCTGGTCTTTTTAATGTTTTTGCTTTTATCATGTATTTGCTTTATATTGTTATTTTAAAGGCATGTATGATGGGAAAATAAACTGAAAATATTATTAAAAGTCTGTCCATATAATTCTTTTAACTTAAATCAATGAGTCAAATCTGAAACCTATTGAGCTGTTCTGATACGGCAATCTTTACCTTCTTATTTTAACATGCTGGGCAAAACTGCCTTAGTTGGTTGAAGATGCCTATTGATTCTAATAGTTATCACATTGTCTTGGAGCCTACGGTGATGACCTATGTTGCTTACAGACAATCCAGTGATAGCACTTTCTAAATAATTACTTTACTTATTTTATTCCTTTTGTGAATTAAAATATATATCCTCTTGCTGACAATACATACATTCCCTCTGATCTATACAAGTGCAATGAGAATGCATGTACAATCCAGGAATATACTCTGAACTATATACAGCAAAGAGGACCTGAACAATCTTCAGAAATAAAGTCACTAGTGCAGAGGAAGAGTGTTTATATGCATCAATATCGAAAAGAAAATGCTGGTCAACAAATTCCCAAAAGAGTACAACACAGAACAGCTGAACTGATTCCTCTTTTTTAAACATGCACTGAATTTTCTCCCCCCCAGTTGCAAAACCCTTCCTCAGGTTAGGGCTTCTCATTAGTACTGCCCTCAAGCAAATCGTGTGGTGTGAGCTTTCCCTCACAGTTGCCACCTGTCAGCAACTGGCCCTAAGATACTGCAGCAGCAGTTGCTATAAGGACTAAGATTCAGTGTCAAGAGGGACTTCATTGCCCCCACCTTACCTCTTCTAATTAGAAATTCCCTTTTGGATGCCTCTAATGTGACAGATCTGGGAAATGCCAGTTCTCTGTGTAAATCTGAGTAGTCATCATGAACAGCACTTAGCGGATCAGCTGCACCTCCTGCTAAGCTTACTTTCATTTTGAAATCATAAGGAGAGAAAGTAATAAAACCTATCACACTATCAAATTCATGCACCATTTTGCCTTGTTATGAACATGCCTTTCCTACTACTGACTCAATAAATGAATTTGTAAGCATACTACACTAGCAACTTTTGCTGAACAATGAACCTCCTGACACTTATTTTGCCTTTTTCTCATACTTAAATTGAGAAATGATTTCCACTGCTTTTCATAACTAGCCATACTCCAGCTATAGAAAACCACACACGCTCAATTTACCTACCATATGTACTTGAATCCAAGACAAGGGTTTTTCCCCATTCAAAATTAAAAAAAGCTGCCCCACCACTTTACCTGCTCACTTTGCCCCCCACAATTTCTGCTTCCCCATTGCTTGCTAGCAGTCGCGGCTCCAGTCCTGTTCCAGCCTGGGGCATAGAGCACGTGAAGCTCTGACCCTGGCCCAGCTGTACAGTAGCTCTGACGGCCCAGGGCTGGAGCTGTTGCCACTGCAGCTGCTGGTGCATGGCTGGGCTGGGACCAGAGCTACACTGTGCTCCATGCCCCAGGCCAAAATGGGTCAATATTAATTATTTTTTGAAATATTTCAAAAGCATTTGAATTAAATTTTACCTTGTTGTGTTTCTAACTTTTGTATTTCATTTTTTCATTATGTTGAATACCTTTTATTTTAAATATTTTTAAGACTTACCTAATTTTAAATGTTATCCCTTTTTTGCATCCAAGTAGGTATCTAAAATTCAGGAATAAATGGATAACAAAGAACCCTGTGGGTTGTTTTTATTAGGAGAAACTACTGATAGAGTCAATTAACAATGTAACCCCAGGTATTTACAAAGAACGTACAAAGGCCTATTTCCTTGACAGAAAAGAAACCAACCCCAGAAAACGGTTTGCTTACAGTTGGAAACCTCTTTCAGCCAACACATAACCCTAAAACTTTCTCAATTTTTTTCTTTAGGCATGCTATTAGGGATCCTGCGGTTATGTGTTATGCTTTCTGACTTTCTTAGCTCTGAGCTTATCTGGCCTTCCTGTCTCTCTTTCACAGACCTGTAAACTTTCCTGAAACAGTGCCCAGGAACATCCCTGCTCCTAGATGTGCCATGCTCAGCCTAGCATTTTCACTGGAGGCTTTTGCTTTTTGGTTCCATCAAAAATCTTAATGAATTTTTATCACCACCGTAAATGAAAGGTGGTACACCCAATCCACAGCAATGTTATATTGAGTATTCAATACATTCTTATACTATCTAATAAATTATAACAGCATTATATATTATATCATGTTATATCCTACACCATATTCTGCTTGTAAGATATATGTATGAATTTTAATATGATATGCAATATATAGCCTTTATATTATAGCATATTTTTATGTTTTAATGTGAAAAGCTTTCATGAAGGGGTTTAGATGTTTCCAAAACAAAATATTTTGGAACTTGTATTCTACAGTAAATTTTGACATTTTGTCCTGATTTGAGATTACATTTTGAAATGTCAGAATTTCCCATGGGATAGAAATTCTATTTCCTGGCTGGTTCTATTCGCTCTGTTGACCTTCTGAAGCTGAATACAAATGGTAAGAGGTGTCACTTCACCAATGACGTGTCTGTGATATTTATTTTCAAGACTGAAGAATAACTATGTAAAACCAATTCTTGTCTCTCCTCATTCTTCAGAATGTGGCTCAGCTGCTCACTTTTCTTTGCCAAGAATGAGCAACACTGCATCTTGAGTTCTTTAGAAAACTTTGTGAGATGTGCTTCTTCATCCTTTACTCCCACTACTCTCTATGGTGTTTCCGATATTCACATTGGCATTACTGCCTCAGTTTCAATCTTGAATCTATATTTTAATTTGAGGACAGGGTATACATGGTATTGAGCAGGTATACATGTGTTAAAACCCTGTGATTAAAATCACAGGGCTAAAATGTGAATGTGTCCTCCTCTTCTGTTTTCTAACACGCAGTAACCATAAGTTTTTTAACTGGCTAACATTTCATTTATATAAGTACAGAACTATGTATCTTCCTGGGCAGAGTACACTCTACTATACATGCTCAGTTGACACATGGAATAGAACAGCACTCGTGCTTTTGTTCTAAAAATGGAAGTTACACAGCTGGGTAAGTGCCATTTGGGTGTGTAAAGGAAATACAGTTCTGCCTTTTAAGTTTTGACACACCATCTTCCTGTTATATGTATGCACATAATTTAATACTTTTTCCCTGTGCCTGTTCTGTAAACCATGCTCTCATTGCGTTAATCCCTCACTGTGCAAAAAATATTTCACAGAACACTAAAATATGACTGATCCTATGCACATTAAGGGAATTTATATTTTCTTCTGAAACATTCTGCTTTAGCCATTGCTAGAGAAAAGATGCCAGAATCGAGAGAATAGTATTGCAGTTCCTCTGCTCCTAATATTCTAGGTGTGTTTTAAAATTATTTCACACCTTCTGCCTCAATGCACACTAACTCTACAGGGACCAAAGAGTAAGCAAAGTCTATTGCCATACGGCCCTCCTATGATAAGCACTTACTGCTGACTCCTTTTCTTTCCTGGTGGCATTTGTTGAGGTATGAAAACTGCCAAATGTATTTGGAACAGTGATATATTACTAAAGCTCATGGTAATTCACAAGCAGCACAGAACATCAGTAACAAAGTTTTAGCACTTGTCTCTTGGTGTGTAAAAATTCCAGGTTTTACTACTTTTGTTTTCATCATGCCAATCAAAGGCTTGAGTGCCCAAGGGATAAATTACCAGTTAAATCATCAGTTGGAAACATGGCTGTCTTTTCTGCAGTGATCTTTTTATGGCTCCATATATGCATATATGACAGTAATGTGATCCAGGGGTTTGAAGAACCAGACTAATGATATGTTTAACATACAAGCAAAAAGAATAACAATGAATACTAGATAATATAAAAGAACAGCACCAAATGCATGTAAGAGTAAAAAGCAGTAAAGAGTATACATATGGATATACATATATATGGAATATCCTTGTATACTCACCCACAGACAGGCAGGCATGCGCATGCACGTGCGTGCACGCAATTCCCCCCCCCCCAAACGCAGCTGCGTGTGTGTGTGTGTCTGAGAGAGAGAAGAAAGAGAATGAGAAAGAACGTCTTATGAAGCTATTTGATATACTGGGAAATAACCTAGCTTAAAGACAAGGTTAGATACATTTGTAGCACATACGAAGTTAATGAAGTTGGTAGACTGTGCGTGATGTAATGCACTGTAAATGCAGACAAGGAAGCTGAGGTCTTTGTGTGTTCATGCGAACAGTTTTCACAGGAATATATACCTACACACACACACACATACATTTCTGCGTATACTGAATCTAGACCTAAATAACTGAAAGAACTTCAATATCTTTTAATACCTCAGGGGACAAGAATTTTATCTACAGTAGAAAGTGGTATCCCTAACTATACTTAAAAGAATCTTGAATAGTTATTAAATCTTCTACAGGCCTACACTAGGGATGTGTAAAAACAGCTAGGATAAATAAGGAAAGCATCACCACATACAGTCTTAAAAGTTAACAGTACAATCCTAAAATCAGTCCTAAGGGAGCTAATTCTAAAGTACACAGGAGTGTTAGATATGCTTTTTATACACTTGCAATCACTGAAATTCAAGAGGACTGCACAACCTAATGCAGTTTGGATTAATCTGCCAAAGTAAACTAGGGAATATTCTACATGTTTATAGGCAGTTGGGAATCAGGAGTTCAAAATGTGAGGGTATTAAATGTGATATCCTTACAGTATATTGGTTCCTCTTGAATCTGTGGTACCTTCTGGGTGAATTTGATGGTTTCAAATCACATTGACCTCTTCAGTGTTTAATTTTAAATGAAATAAGATACTATATGACATCAGCTAGGCAGGACAACCTGTGGTTGCGATTGTATTATCATGACATGCAGGGATGTCCATGATGTTGACACAAGAGGGACAGACTGAGAAAGTATGGCCACATCTAGATGATTGTTGGTGTCTGGTTCCCCTGGGGATAAGTAGTAGCACCGTACACCATACCTTGTGCCCCCACTACTTGTCCTCAGGGAATGTCTGTGCCACGCGCACTTTGGTGCACGGCAAATTACCCAGGGTAGGATAAGGGAGGCTGGGGTCAACACTGGGCTGGTTCCAGCAGTCTTACCTGGGGGTCTGGGGGCTTTCTGGGGCTCTGGGGCTGCAGCAATTCTGCCATGCGGATTCTGGCTGTCAGCTGGAGCATGGCTTTGGATAGTCTGGCTCCGCTTTTTAGCATTGGGCAGTGCCGATCCATGCACTGCTCTGCCTTTTTTTTTCCTGAAGAATTTTCTGACCTCTAGATATCCCCCCAGATATCCATGGGTGAAAAAAACCCACAGAAAAAAAAGGTGGAGCAACACATGCATAGGCAGCGTGCCCGTGCAGCACAGAGAACATCTAAATGTGTAGTATGTGCCGCCACAGACGTGTCTGCAGTGCCACATACTGCACGGCCATGCTCATCTGGATGCGGCCTATGAGGCCAAGACTGATGCCAAGACATTCGGATATAAAATGGAAAGGCTATATTCTAGTGAAGATAGGAAGTCCAACACTGGGTCACATTTATCGGTATTCTAATCCAGCATTCTTTCCTCTGAGCTATTACCAGTTCCTTCCATGGAAGCTGCAGATGGAGAATTATATAATGACTTACTCATAAAGGAAGTCAGTAATGGTCCTATACCTTGTAGTCTAAGCTGTAAATTTAAGATTAACTTTAAATGTAATAAACAGCATGGTCTGTAGTGCAAGCACTCTCACTGTTACATTATTTGCAGAAAAAGAGAGGGAATCTTTTTGTTTCTCAACTGTACTGTTCTTTGTTTCTATATCATGATGATGCCCTGGGGAACTGACTGAACTGCTCACTATCAAATCGTGATCCTGGAGGAATGAGCATTTCAGCCATATTCAATCTGAAGCACATTCAGAAGTTAAGTTATACCAGTATAACCTCGTTAATTAGAATGACTCTACTTTCTAAACAAATCTAATGAGAGCTGCATGGAAAACTCGTCAGAAACTATTTATTTCCTAACAAGGTGGTGTCAACACAAAACGCTGACTGCACAGTAGCTTGTTACTATTGCGCAGTAGTGATGTCTGGCAGGAAGCATGATGAGATACTACTGCGCTGTAGGGGTGCAAAGCAGGCATTATTTAATTCAGATTCAGATTTGGTGCAATTTGGGAGACAGTGATTTAATTAAGTGATTCACTGTCCTGATTCAATTTGGCCGAATCTGAAGATTCAATTCTGATTTGGAGAATCAGAGTTTCAGCCGGAAACAGCTTTGCATGTTCTTCCTACGCACCTCAAGGTACCAGACACAGCTCATGAACCCTGTGATGGTGGGGTAGAGGGAGTGTTCCACGGCAGTGTGGGGGATTCCCCCATGCGCTTGGCGGTGGACCTGGAAGTGGACAGGAAGTACTTCAAGTTCACTTCCGGGTCTGCTGCTGAGCACCTGGGGACTCCCCTGAGCCTTCCCAGCTCAGCAATCCGCCATGGGGAAACCCCAGATGGCCCCCCCAAACCCAGAAGGCACCAGCTGCCGAGTCAGGGAGTGAGGGGGTCCCCTGCACGGTTGGCACCGGACCTGGCAGTGGACTGGAAATAATTCTGGTCCACTTCTGGGTCCGCCGTCGAGCACAAGGGGGAACGCCCCCCTCCCAGACACTCCATTCACCCTACCATCTCAGCGTTCACGAGTCATGCCTGGTACCTTGAGGTACGTAGAAAAAACATGTAAAGCTATCTACTGCCAAATCACTGAATCTCTGCAAATTGAATTGGAGGCATCTGATTCAATCTGGAGAGATTAATAGGTGTTCTGATTTGATTCGGAGATTCAGCTGCCAAATTGGGCCGAATCTCCTCCAAATCAAATCAGTGACTGAAGCTTTGCACGGCCCTACTGCGCTGTAGTAATGAGCTACTGTGCAGTCAGTGTCACGAAAAAGCCTTTTGTCAATGGTACTGCACAGTAACTCCAGTTACTGCGCAATCATTCAGTACTTGTATAAGCAATAGTACTTCTTTATACAAGTACTGAATGACTCCACAGTAACAACTGCGCAATCAGTATCTCATGCAGATGTTGCTACAAGGAAGTAAAGCTTGTTAGAACAAGTTTTAAGTAATGTGCTCGTGGAGTAGGGAAGTAAGAGAGATGCTATTACAGGTAGCAGAATGCAGTGCTGTGCAGAGATGCTTGCACACTAGCAGTTACACACCAGGGAATTATGCACAGAAAAAAATCAATATAACGTGCAGAACAATTCAAAATGATGCAAAATTAATTACTTTTTTTTTTTACAAATTAAACTAAGTATAGCACTATTTGAACCTTTTTTAGAAATATATGCAGGTACTTTGTATGGTTGGGAGTGGGTGTGGGGTGTGTGTATGGGGGGATTTGTGAAGGTATAAGGGTGTGTGTATGGGGAGGGTTGTGGATGAGTGTGGGGTTTATGGGGGGTGTGAGTACAGGAGTATGTGGGGTTTGAGGGTGGGTATAGGGTTTGTGTGGGGGTTGTGAAAGGGTGTGGGCTTGTAGGTAGGTATGGCCTCCCCTACCACACATTCCCCTCCCCACATGGTGCACAGCCCCTGCCACTGGTGGCTCAGCGGCAGCAGGCAACAGGGCCTCAGGGAGCTCATAGCCATGGCAGCATGAATTTCTGGCTGAATCCCAGGGCCTGCATGTGCTAGCATGGAGTTGGCCCATCTCACTGGTGTGCATCTTCACACCAGATCAGGCTGGCTCTGTACCAGCATGTGGGGCTTGCAGCACTGCAGGCAGGAGCCGCATTGCCATTGGGTTGGGTGGGCTCCATGTCTCTGTGGGTGGCTTCCCACTGGAGTGTTGGAAGCCCCACATAGAGGCACTGAGCTGGCTGGCCTGGCCCAATGGTGCATGGCCCATATATACGCACAAACCCCACACCCAGATACACACACCCCATGCCACTCCTCCTCCTGCAGGTAGGATCTCCCTTCCTCACTCACCCAGCTGTCCAAGCACACAGTTCTGTGCCTCTACATCATAGAGGTAGAGGCATAAATCCTTCTGCAGTTAAATTATGCAAAAATATGCAATTATTATACCTTTCATGAGCAAAATTGTGTGGGCGCATAATTGCATAATTCCCCAGGGTGTAAGCATGGCTATCTCCAGGACTAATTAGCCTGGGTGGGGAATTGGACTTGCACAACTGTACAGGTACCCACACTAGCTGTCTTTATGACATGGTGGACTAGTACACGTAATAAAAAGACAGTTTAAATTGGAAAATGTGCCTGTCCTAGGGAGTTTAATATTATTTGGCAAACACTACTACCCGAGGCTTAGAATTACAGACTGAAGCTGGAACTGCAAATCAGTTTCAACAAAGCTTATGTCTATAATTAAGGCATTTCTAGCTTTTCTTTTTTGGGAGCTGCCTAATGTTTTCTCCTAAGAGCACAACAGGTTCAGTACATTTGCATGTTATTTTTGCCTGATGGAGCAGAGACTTCATGAGAAAAAGGGTATATGCTGTAAAACTGATTTTCAATTGCAATGGTCCATGTACCACTGCTCTGAAAATACTGTCTTTTATTGAAGTGTCATTGTCGATCTATTAACAAGTCAGTACCATAAAATGCTTATTTTCTAGACATCAGGGAAGCATAGGAACAAAAGTCTGTCCAGAATAAAATCCTCACAAAGTCAGTGAAGGAGTTAGGTTCTCATTTGGTGTAAATGAGCAGTGTTTTTACTTGAAACTATGCTGATTTGCCAGGCTTAAAATGTGGCTCAGGGTTTCTTAGGACTCAATTTTGCAAGGCACTGCTACCCGCCAGCATTTGGTGGTGGCATTCAGTACCTCACATGATGCAGAATCAAGTTATGGAAGGTCCCTGAAGAGAATGGCCCTGTTCTTCTCTCTCTCTCTTTGATTCACTCATCATTTCAGCACATGCTCATCTCACTCTATCTGATCTTAGGGATTATCTACATGTAAAAGTTAATTCACATTATGACAGATTGTGAATTTAAAGCACTGCAATATCACCAAGTAACTCCATATGTAAGCAAACACTAATAAAACAGTCCAGAACAATTATAGGAAGGGAATGGGAAAAGCAGCACTTGTTGCCACTTGATATAGGTTATTCTCTTCAAGCCTTACAGGAAAGAAGACAGAACTTCCTTACCTCCTTTATGTGAAACAGGGTTAAAAAGGTATCAGATGTTTCTTTCCTACTTCCTTCCTTACCTCAGAAATATAAATACTAAAGTGGTAGAACATGCAAACAGGGTAACATACAAATTTAGTCATGCAGATGTTGTGGGGTTTTTTTAAATACATTTTTGAAAGGTATAAAATAACAGAGTAAGGTGTGAGGGTCGTGTTTTATTATATTCTGACTAACATACTTTGAAAGGATCGTGAAGGTAATGTTAAATGCTGAGGCATGTGTCAAAGAGTTCTCAAAGTCAAATGCTGGCAGTAGATGTGCTTGCAGTTGCTCACATTGATTCTGAATGTTCGGTGTAAATCTTAGACGCAAAAGTTCTCCATTGTTCTCGCTTCTCATTCAGGTACAACTAATGCACTCAGAATTTTCCATCATCACTCGTTCAACTATGGAAGAGATATGTTCCTAATTATCTCTGGTTTTGCAGAACATTAACTGCTGCTCATTTATTTTGCTGGCTTTAGAGCAAGTTTCATGCAAATAAAGTGTAAATAAGATACAGACTACCCAGTGATGCCCTGTTATTTAGAGATAATATGGAATGGGAGTGTGCTTATTTCTGAACAATTGGCAACAAGGTGCATAGCCATTTCCCAAGAAGTACATTTTCCATTCTATTATAAAAACATTTCTATTACTCATTTCTTCACTGAAACGGAACAAATCTAAATCTTATGTGTTTGGATTTAAAATATGCAGGCCAGATCTTTAAAGACTCATGTAGCTTGTCTTTTATTTTCTTCTTGAGGGGGAAACTGAACCTGAAATCATATCTTTTTTTGATATCTACAATTGCTTGACTGAAGGCAACAATTAAGATATTATTTAAATGCCCTTGTAATTTAAATATGGATTGCAAAAAATGTTGCATCTTTGTCTGAGTGGAAATTGAGTCCACAAAAAGTGTTGTACTCTTTAAAAATGTATGCCTAAAAGAGCAAACCAGGTAGGCTGAGCCCAAGAACGTGAGCCTTTGTAATGTGTCTAAGAATTGATCCTCCTATTTTTCTACTGGGTGAATAAAGGATGGCAGTAAAATTAATGAGACGCAAGTATTTTTTGTGATATCTTCTACTGGACCAACTGTACAGTTGAGAGAACTGTTGGATGAGCTTTTGGGGCATGTAGGGCTCCTATACTTCTATATGCTTTTTGGGCATGTAGGGCTTCCTTCACAGTGAGGCGGAGGCTGCTTTAGACTGGCTCTCAGAGCCACTCTATTTAAAGTGCCTCACATCACATGTACTCAATGCCCCACACTTCAAAATGGCAACAGGGGTCCTTGAACTAAAGCTTATTTAGTTAAAGTGCCCCTGCCACCATTCTGAAACACGGGGGTGCTGAATACATGTGACATGGAGGCTGCTGGAGTGTGCTAATCAGCATGCTCCAGCAGACTCACAGCAGACTCAATTAATCAAGTCTGCTCCAACACATGCTAATTAGTACATGTTGGAGCAGAGGTCTGTCACATGTATAGGTGCCCCAAGTGGCCTACCTCAGGTCCCTGAAGAAGGTCACTGTATGCCTGAAACTTGTCCAATAGCTCTCCCAACCATATACCTGATCCAATAAAAGATATTACAAAACAATCCTTGTCTCTTGTACATTTCCCGGACGAACACAGGTATGACAACATTCCAACTCTAGTAAAATTCACCAAATATTAAACCTAAATGCTTATGAGTCGGAACCATAATATAGGAAGACAGTGAAGGATTCTTCAGTATGCCTTATCTTGACACATTGAAGTCAATGGAAACATCGACCTTGTCTTCAGTGAGTAAAGAATCCAGCTTTGAAAGAGGAAAACTTGTGACTTCTTACCTGTACACTAGTAAGAGTGGTATATTGGTAAGCTTTGACTACCAGGTAATTGGCTTCTATATCTATTATCCCCAGGATCATGTACTTCCACCATCTTCGTTTCAAAATTGCCAGCAAGTTTTCCTCTCCTGTGGCAGTAAAGGAAACAGGAAAACATACATAAGCAAACAAATATACAAACAAACAAATACATCTACACCCACATAACCTTCATGTAATGAGAGATTGTGCTGTGTGATCTCTTGCAATTACATGACTTGAAAAAATGCAACAGGATGTCAATCCAAGTCCCAAAACACAGTTAAAAATGAATATATTTTAAAAAACATTCTAGATCAGGTAAAAACTAACACCTTATTTGTTTTGAAATACCCAAACAGAACAACGAAGAAGGACTGGTTGATTGGGTTTTCAGTTCACCTGAGTTTTAAAAAGCTTGCCAAGAAAACAACTGGAGTTCAAACAAATGTTTAAACAAATGTTTAAATATATGCCTATCTGGGCATCATTTTTATGTATTTTATAAGAATATTTTTTTCTCAGTGTATTGATTTAATTGTTGTCTACCAAAGAACCAGAACTATGTAACACATGACCTGAAAAGTTCTCATTTAAAGTTGGACCTTAATAGTGCATATGGGTAAAAGAGAAATAACGGTAGTAACAGGATAAAATTGGAGCTAATTACAAAGTTTAAAAGACAGCTATTGTGATCTTAGGTTCAAAACATTGGACTCTTAGGGCATTTTTACACGTGTATTGGGATGTGGCACTGAGCACTTTAATTAGTGAGTTGCTCTAATTAAAAGTACATATGCATCACATGTATCAGTGTCCCTGTGCTGAAAAAATGGCAGCGGGGCGCTTTGAACTAAAACTCATCAAATGCATTTTATTTCAAAGCGCCCCACTGCCATTTGTTAAGTATGGGGATGCTGATACATATGAGACAGAAGGCTGCCAGAGTGCATCAATTTCTGTGCACCAGCAGATTTGATTAACTGAGTGTGCTCCGACGCACTGGAAATCCCTGCACGTCTACAGGAGCCCCTTAACACTGTTTAGAGAAAGGTTGCTCTGAGATAAACTGGTTGTGCATGACAGATAGCTCTGCTTGCAGAATCAATTTTTGAAGCAGGCAGATTTGTTCTACAATGCCCTTGTAGAGGAATTCTGTCAATCACACAGTACTTAATTTCCACTATGTGAAGACCGTCAGTGCAACATGGCTTACAGATCAAATCCACAACTTCTGAAAGGTCAAACAGTCCTAATGTTAGGCAAAGGTTTATTACTGGTCTCACTTCAAAAAGAAACCAAATACTTAGTGAGAATGGGCAAACCTATTAGTATTTATAGGTATTATGCAAACATCTACTAATCCAAATTGGAAACCCATGCTGGGTAGAGGTATACATATAGACCCACAACCACTAAAGAGGTTATAGTCTACTAAAGGATATAATAAGAGTTGATTTGAACCATTGGTATAATTTTTCAGATAAATTTGAACCATTTGGGGAAGTTAAAAAGATACTATTAATACATCTTTGCAGCTCTGTATGTGACTGTACACCTTTTTTAGTGTCAGGTACAACAACAATTAACAATGGACAAACTAGGATAAATAAAAAAGAAATATTCTGAACCATTTTGAAAACCAGCACCAAAACTTTGGAAGGTTTGAAAAAGTTTGGGCATCTTTCTCAGCTGCACTTTCATTTATTTTTCATTGTCATGTATGCCTCTACATCTCTAGATTCCAGCTGGAAAAGACACACTGTCATTACCAGTGAAGAATGTGGGGCTCTGTATTTCTGGTGCACACAGAAGCAGAAATATCAGAGATGAAAACTCAGACCTATTGCTGTACATAAGAGGGGCAAATACTTCAGATATTCATACAAAAGCGTGGACATGGAAACTTAGCCCCACTGAAATCAATGGGAATTGTGCCACTGACTTGAACAGATTTCACCCTGAGTGTCTGTCTCTGAAGGAAACCCTGAATTATTTGATGCTTGTTCATTAACAAATACACCCACACACATTTGTTATAATGGGCCATCATTAAGCAAAACCTGATGATCTGCTGTTAGCAGCGACAGTGAGAATGTAAAATTCAATAGATAAAAACAGACGTTGTTTATGTAGTAAGAAGAAGAGAAACAGCAGGAGTCAGGCCCTAGATTATACTAAGTATTTTGCCCAGACAACAGCCAATAAGTAATTTAAAAAGCTGGATCTAAATAAATTGGTCCCTTTCAGGGTATCATATGTTTCTATCAACCTTTATGCTTTAAATGAGCTCTGACTAGAAAAAACATTTTGTTTATGCTGCTGTATAGGTGCATGATATAAGTTTAGGTATTTATCATGTCTATTTGAACATGCAAAAAAATTCCTTTTTGGATGTTTGCTTTTTGAACATTAAAGAATGCATTTTGAAATCAGCTTTTGGGGATTTAGCGGTGTGATTCCCATCAACATCAGTGCAAGTAATGCAGGTAAATCCCTTCCCAGGATTTTGAAAATACATTGTTAGGATGTACACTGCCAAAATGATTTGACATACCTAGAAAATACCCAACTAAAAAGTGTCAGCATAATGGAAAGACATGCTTATAGCATTAAGGTAATTTTTTCTTTGCTTAAAAATTAAAAGAACAATGGAATCAAACTAAGGAAAGGTATAAAATGAATTGATGCACTTAGTGCACTGTGCATGACATTAACACAATATATTGGTAGCTAAATTAACACTGACACTTGTCAGTGTTAAGGTTCCAAAAGCACTTAGGACCACACTTAACTTCAAGGACGTGTTTGCACCCATCCCTATTCAGAGGAACACATAAGCTTGTGATTAACGTTAAACTTGTTTGTATCCCATGTCACATGCTTTAGCACATCACAGAAGCACAGCCTAATTCCTATCCTTTTGGCTTCCTCAGTTCCTTATGAAAAGACACACAAATGTTAGGTACAGACATTCAAAGAGCCCAAGGATGAATCGATCTAAAGTTATGTGGTTTTCTGTAAATGGCATAGTTTAGGTTGGTAGCAAACAGAACACACATTTGTGCTTTGGTGGGGAGAGCAAATCTTAGACCAGGTTCCATACTTTTTAAACCAGTCTATGTGTGCTGAACATCTGTTATGGTTATAGACTGGCTTTGTGTGCCGAAATTCTGTTCTGTTATGGTTATAAACTGGTTTCTGATTGCTTATACTGGTAAACGTGTAATATCTAAGCCTGGCCAAAAGGGGCTTATGACAGAACTACACCCTCAGATTTGCTGCTAGGGTTGTTGGAAGACAGAAAAAACATAGGAGCAGTTTTAATGAGCTATCCCTTTGCATATATGGTCCTGCCCTCCATAGACGTGCTGAGATCTGCAGGTTTTTCTACTGGATTTGGAGGCAATTCTGCAGTCAGAGGGCCATGCTCCTCTCCATTTTTTGGATCCATACAAACCTTGGATCAGTGATCTCATATTATATTATGAAATCAGTGAGGAGAGACTTACAGAGATTTCCAGGCAAATCTGCCCTCCCTGTGAGTTTTCTGCAGAATGATATGATAGACACTATGACAAAGGACAGAAATTACACTTAACACAGTAGAAGTGATCAGAAACTGATTCAAATCTGTAATACAACAGAAGCTCAGTACACATAAACCACTTTCAAAACGGACAAAACTGGTTTAAAATTAACCTGGATAGATGTAGTATTGGAGTAAACTGATTTAGATTAACTCTGTCCCACATGCCCTCCAGACTGAAGTTAACTCACAGTTCCCCACCATCCCAGGATGCTTTTCACCTCCCCTGCAAACCTTTGCTTGCAGGGTAAGCAGACTAGTCTTGGCCCAAGTTGTCTCCTTCAGACAGGCAGGAAGGTGTGTTCCAGTGTCCCCCAGCTTCTGGCCTGGGCCATTGTTGGCATGTGACTGCATTTCCTGAATCAAAAGTGAATGCCCGTTCACTTGCTTATTGATTCAATCTTTGCAGCTTAGACTAACCTGCAAAGACTGAATTGATTCAGCCTCAGGTGTTTTGACTGTCTGTACATAGCCTGTAGAGTTAGGATTAGTTTTCCAAGGCAAGATGGGGATATCTCATTGACTTGAACCTAGACTGGACAACATGGTAGAGAATATGCAACAACGAACAATGCTGCATTAACCTACATAGACACAAACTAGTCCTGCCAGCTCTTTTCTATTTCCGATTCCTATGGCTGCAGTATGAGATCTACAGTATTTTACAGAGAAGTTCAGTTTTCTAAGACTCCGTAGGCGAAACTCTGAACATGAGGAATGTGGACTGAAGAGAACAAAAATAAAGATTAAGACAAAATAAGTGCTTTAGCTTGAAAGATCAAAACACTTTTAAAATACAAAGTGCTGCAGTAACTACAGATTGCAGTGTTATTTACCATTATACTAAGGCTCTTTTTTCCATTTTTGATATAGTACTATTGAGAACTGAATTGAGCAACCTGGTGGTTGACATGGCAGTGAACTGATTTAAATATGTAGGGTCTGTTCTCTCACAGATGCAATGAAAAGTGAATTTTGCACAAGTGACTACTATCAATGCTAGTAGGAGCAGTGTTGTAAATTCTTTTGCTCTAACTAGAGAACAGGTCCATTAACTATAAAATAAACAGAACATTACAAGAAAGGTTGTAATCAATAATCTGAAATGGGAGAAACAGGATTATGCCCTCCCTGTCTCTCCCCTGTAAGTCACAGACAACAAAATAGCCATCCCCAAATAAATCAAGTATGCTGAAATTGATGATTATTTTTGGTCTTTTTTGTGATCGAATTTCACTTTGGGTATATGTGTATGTGTGTGCATATGTGTACTTGTGCATAAATTTTGCAAAAGTCCTTGATGCATTAACCATAGAAAAAAGCTAACTAGCGACTATCTGATGTTGCATAGTGGTGATGATGCTAGCCACTTTTTGCCCCGTAGCCCAGTGGTTAAGGACATCCTGGACGCCTTACATGTGAAATTAATGAGCAGCAATAAACTCTGGTGTATATTGCACCAGAGTTTATTGTTCCACGGCACCACATTTTACATATATGTCCAGGAAACCCAGCCCAGGGCTGCTCTGACCTGGCTCAACGTACTGCAGAGGGGCTAGCTGGGGCACAAAGATGGGTCTAGCTAGCAGGCAGCCAGAGCATTGAAGCACGCTCATGCTCCAGCCAGCCCCGTCAGTATCTCTACACACGCATCACTGTGAGGTAAAGAACTCTATTGCAGGGCAGTGCTCGTATTTACAAGTACTAACCGATGGCAAGGTTAATTAGTTTACTGTGGCCTAATAGGGTCATGTGTGTAGATGGAGAGACTTCACTGAGGAACTAATTAGGCAGGTCTGTAGTAAACCTCTTGTGTAGATGTGTGCCCACTCCCAACATAGAAGACCTTGGTTTAGGGGCAGAGGGAATTGAATCCACATCTCTCAGTTACCAAGAGTGAAAAAGTCTCAGACCATTGTCTGGCAGTATTTTCCTCTCTTCCTGCTGATGCTGGCCCAATGGGTAGCTAACAGGGAGAGATTCATAAGGCTAGAAGCAGAGCAAGACAGAGGGAATGACTGTAGTCCAAACTGGTGCTTACTCCCCTGGAATACAGAGAACCCTTGCTCCCAATTCTATTTCTGCCTTTTCTGTTTACTAGTTATTGGACAAAATGCAGAAACAGCATTGGTAGCAGGCACTAGAGCCCAGAATTCAGTTCCCTCTTGTTTGGTCTTCATCACCCATGAAGTTTGTGGTTTTCCAGTGTCATAAGTGAGTTGTGAAATGGTTAATGCTCCTGTCACAATAGATTGAGAGAGCAGCTCACCCCACCCCAAGTGATTCCCCTATATGGACGTGCCCATAGAAAATGTCAATCACCTTAGTTAATGGTCTCTGTTGAACCTGGCTTATGTGGAAAATTCCATTGGCTTGATACAAATGGCAGAGCAAAAGTAGGTCACAGCAAGAAAGTCGGTCACAGGTGGAAAATTCCGCTTTGCCAAAGCCTGTGTCATGGAAAGTTACAGCTTTACAAAAAGTTCCCACCAACTGTATGCTAATGAGCGCACCACCATTGGCTGTTTGTAAATTATTCTGTTTAGCGGTTGGCTATCGGCTTGCTAGCCATATAAAAGGTTCAAGCAGTTTCCGCCCAAACTGGGACTCTGAGGAGACTTCTGAGAGGAGGTCCATGCACTTGTGTCCAAGATCTCTAAGAGTACCTCAGAGACGGTTGGCATCCTGATCACCCTCCAATCCCTTCCCCGTCATTCGGTAGCTTGATGTACCCCTGGTTATTAGCTAGCTTGCTGTGTCAAAGAACTCATCAGCTTTCTTGTTCTTTGGTACCTGTTCGGTCCTTGTTACCTGTTACATCATCTGTTGAGTTACGGTCTGAGTTACCTGTAACAAAGCAAGTACTTCGTACGTATGCTACTGTCATCAGAGGCGTAAGTAAAATCTCTTTTTGAAACCAATATGCTGTCCCGACCTCTCCAACACTCGCCTACCTGATGATCCATTTAAGTAACAACACCACTTTCTGGACCGGCTGGACCGGCTCCCAGAACATCCAGGTGGCTAGTTCAACCACAATGGCTGGATGATACCCATAGCATTGCCCAGTCCATAGCCTAATGATTATAATATTATGCCATAACTCTTGTTCAAGCCTGAGGCAGAGGGGAGTTCTAGAGCCCAGATTTCCCTTGTCTTTAGTAGTCACAAGGCTGCTGAACAGGTATCCCTTCCCTTTCCATTGCTATCTGTCAGGTAAATGTCTCTCTTCTCAGCTCATCTCAGTTTAGCTCATCTTAAACTACCTGAAGGGTGGTTACAAAGAGGATGGAGTTGGACTGCTTTCAGTGGTGTTAGATGACAAAACAAGTAACAATGGTCTTAAGATACACCGAGGGAAGTTTAAGTTAGATATTAGGAAACAATTTCTCATGAGGAAGGTAATAAAGCACTGGAACAGGCTACGCTGAGAGGTTATGGAATCTCCATCCTTGGAGGTTTTTAAGATCTATTTGGAGATGGTCCTGCTTTGAGTAGGGGTTTGGACTAGATGACCTCCTGAGGTCCCTTCCAACCCTAATTTTCTATGATTATATGGTCTCCCTGCTTAGCTGTCAGGATCCAGCTGAAACATGACATCATAAAGCCATTTTAGGTTGGGTTAAGAGTCCATTGGGAGAAGAGAGAGCTACGCATATCCCAGATAGAATAATACTAATTGTTGGAGGTGCATAAAAGCTATCCATTGATAGAAATGGAGAGCCCTATGATTATGGAAGGTGAACCAGTAATTGCTTCCAGAGGCACACTAGACTTCCCACTGGGAGGAGAACAGAGATAAGCACTGTTCACATGCAAAAACAGGATCACTCCCCAGAGCCTGGTTGTGATGGGCTGGAATAAGCAATGAGCAACAGCTGAAGCAGGGATGTCTTAGAGGAGAAATAGGATCTGGGCCACTGTGTCCACAAGCCTACATATGCATTCATATTGAAAGAAAAGATGCAGAGTATGAAAAAAAAGAAAGTGTGGCTAAAGTCACCATAAAAACTCAAGTTACGAACATCATTAATAAGAAAGAGAAGATCAGAATAATACATTCAATAAGAACATTAGAACCATTACTGTATAACAAGTTTTCGTTCACTGACATAGTATAATAAACGTCATATTCTTGCACCTATAAAAACTGTTGATTTGTTAACACAATACATTGGACCCCATTTTCTGAAAGCTTGCTTCTCTGTCAAATGCCAGATGATCAAGAGGTCCAAATTCTGTCAGACTACCTTACCAGTCTTAAGGTGCACTACGGTACAGCCTCCATCTTTTGTGAAAAAAGTTTAAGATTAGCACAAAGAAATGAGTTTTGATGTTTACTGAGTTGCTCATTAAAATTGAAAAGACTTTGAAATGCAAGTTTATATATAAAATGAAACAGCCTCATGCATACACGCTTTCAAAGCACTGATTGTGGTTCTTTGGTCAGTCTTCCAAGGAAGAAACTTGGATACCTGCCCAACCCCTCTCTGAGGTCTTAAATGAGGAAGCTAAGAGAACCTGCCCAAAACACTATTCAGTCATTCATAAGGATGGCAATCCATAGCAGGACCTCCACTTGAGGCTTTTTGTTGCCTTCACTGGAATACTATGCAATTGCTTCATGGCATTTGCTCTGGACTGGTTGAAATAATTTACAACTTCACTCTGAGATGTCCCAACACTAAATTTCTTTATGTATTCCTCAGTGTCCAATTTCTTCAGACAGAAATTGTGGAGACCCCACTGGGTATCAGTAGGCAATTCAGTTTGTTAGCCATTTTGGAAATTTCAGAACTTCATTCCTTTTGAGAACAACACGTATTCTTCAGTTTATAGAACAATCTCCATTCTTCTTAAATTTAATATATTTCTGTGTTGTATATATTGTATACATACATGCTCACATGCATGCTCACACATGATGGAGGACAATGCTTTTGAAAGCCTTGATTTCTCTACTGTTCAAATTAGCCCTGAGGCTTAAAACAACTTTTATCTGGACAGTGAATTACCAGCATCTAAATGAGATCAAAATGTAGCTACTGCACATTTTAGTAGAAAACAGAGGAGAAAAAAAGGAATAGTTTGTTGTTCAGCAGATGAAGTACAGAATCTATTGAAATATTTTCTCTATTTAACTAACTCTGTTCTTCATTCAAGATTGCATGGTAAGTTAGGGAGCATAAAAACCCAAAGCTCTTTTAAAAATGTGCAGTGTATTTATTTCTTGTTAACTTTTGGGATGGAAGAGGCACAAGCACTATTGGATGCATCCGCAATTTGCCTCTCGATTTCTTCTTCAAGAAACTTCAAACAGTTCAAAATCTAGAAAGCTGAAACACTTTTCAAGAACTTAAATAACACTGAGAGGGTGCATCTACACATTCATTAATGTGAATGTATTTACAGTGCATTAAGTTTAGTACTTGTAATAACAGGTACAAACTCAATGCGCAGTAGTGCCAGTACACGCCTTTTAAATAACACTAATGTATTAGCTTATTAGAATGGTTTTCACTGTGACATGCTAATGCACACTAGAATTAATGTACTGTGTATTTAGCTTCTCATGTAGACATGTCCAGAGTTGGCCTCTGTAGTCCCTTACAACTCTATAATCTTATGATTCTGTGCTAGGATTCTGTCCAATGATGGGATGTTCAGACTAATGTAATTATAGTGTGCTAGATTCACAGCTCAAAATGCATGGACATAGTCATCTTTTGTTTTTTTCCAAGCCCGCAAAAAACTTGGTCAAATTGGCACGAATAGAGGAAATGCTTGTCAAGACCAGAACCAGCTGCATCAATTGCTAAAGATATATTTTTGCAATTACAGGACTGCTACTATAGGTTTTTTCCCTTAGAATATTGATCATTCTTTGAGAGTCAGCAACACAGAATCCTTTCATCATGTGTAAAGATTTTATAAATGAACTACAGACATCTCTCAAGGATTCCCTAGGCAGTTTGATTTGGCAGTGTGTGTGTCATCAGCTTCAGCTTCTGTCCATAAGTCACTCTGGTTTTGTTGTTCAATCATACCCAGACAGAGCTAGTTTTAAAAATGAATCTACTGTTGTGACATCTGACTGAATAGCGTAGACTGACCAAGTGTTTTAGTATAAATATAACCAGTTGACATTCACAGTTTCTCTCTGGTTCTCTCATTTTCTCTATTTTTCACCTTCTCCATCCCCTCGGGAGTAATCAGACACACATACACACACCAGGTGGGGGGGGTGGCAGGGGGAGAGAGAAAGAGAGAGGTTTTTAATCTTAGATTAAAAGCCCTGTCTTTTTCTGAGGCACTCCAAACTGCAAAAGACCTGGTTCAATTGAGAAGGCTCTACATAGCAAAAAGCAATGATGAAAGGAATTTATGCAGCAATTGTACAGATGTGCTGAAGCTTTGTCTGAATTCACGGTGGGTGTCCCAGTCATAGCTACTGGCAATGTAGGTAGCAAACAGACATTCAGTGGCACTGAAATATAGGATTTGTTCCTGGTGAAATCTCCTGGTGGACTTACATCTTCCTCTTCGCATTTCTTTTTTTTTTTGTTTTTTAATTTTGCCTCCATTCACATGCTGTATTTTCTGTTAATTGGTCTATAATAAGAGGTACTCGAATTCTGGCCCACAGACTAGATCCAGGCTGTGGAGCCATGTCATCTGGCCTGTAGCCAACTGGTGGCAGAGAGCAGTGGTAGTATTAGTTGCCACTTCTCTGCTGCCAAATTTCCAGACCTGTAGGGAGTCCCTCAGGCCAGGTAATGTGGCTCTCCACACTAGATTGCTGCAGCATACAGTTGGATCTGGGTATGCAGGATTGGGCTGGGTTGTTCTGGCATGTGGGGTGGGGTCAGGTGACCATTTAGCCACATCTAAGCAAGCAGGGTCAGGCCTGGCATATGGCTGGATCTGGTCATGTGGGGTTGGGTTGGGTTGGGTTGGGCTGGCGCACAGCTGGATTCAAGTGTGAGAGGGCTGGATCAAGTCAATCAACACACTTATGAACTGATCCCATGCAGAATCCAGCTTGCAGACCAACCCTGCACCACTGATCAGATCTGTGGTTGCCAGAAGATTGGCCACCACTGGTGTATAAGAACGAACCTTCCTGTGCTTATATTATTGATTTTTTACTACAGTCACACCACCATGAATCATTATAAAAATTATGAGCCCAAGGGAGCTGTCGCATGCAGACAAAGAATGTAAGAGAATAGTCACTTAAATTTAACATGTGTCTTGTTAATGCAACAATTCTTATTTGATTTCTCCCTCTCTCCCCACTATTTATCCTACTTTCTTGGAGGAAATGAAGCATGCACGAAGTGGGAGATTCTCTCCTGCGCAGTTCTATACAGAGAGGGAGCCAGACATCTCTGTGCCTGAGGCAACCAGGATGCAGCGGTACAGATTGCGGCAGTGCTTTCAGCTACTCTTGTAATGGTAGGTATTTTTACCCCTCTGGCAAAAGTGTTGCCCAGCTGCCCCACTTCTCCCTCTCAATTACAGTACTAGTTCTAGGACCAGGAGTACTGTGGGAACTCACTTTAACCCCATGACTCTCCTCTGAATGCTTCTGCAGTTGCATCGATTGGCTATACCAAGGGCTCAACTATCCCAGCAGTTCTGTGGATCTGACTCCTTACACTATGCCCTATTGAAGAAAAGACATTAGTTCTCTGCATGTGCTATGTGCGCTTATACATCTGCTACTGGATCCCTCAAAATGGATCAGATTGAAAGAAATCTTCCTGTATATGGGAAATAACTGTTTTCTAAAAGTGTTTTCATGATACCACCTGAGCCAGCTTCCTTAGAAAGGGTAGTGGGCTCCTCTTCCCGCTTCAAAGACTATAACAATGATGTAGTAATGAGGCAGGCTGGTGCGCAAATGGCTGCCTTGCATATATGCCACATAGCACTGTGAAGAATGCAAGGGTGTTTGATTTTGCATGGATTTTGCCTCATTTCTGGGCCATGTGTAAATGCCAGCAATAAGTCCTACTTAAGAAATGAAGAGATTTTTATGAAGGTTGGTTAACAGGTATTATACAGGTGACATTTTGTCACTACCTATTATTGTTTCTAGTAGTGCTGCTTCCGGGAGTCCCAGTCATAACCGAGGCCCCAAGTGTGCCAAGCACTTGACAAACAGAACAAAAAAAGCCTACAGTTTATATCGCATGAAAAGAGACAACAGACGGATGCAGACAGATGGGGAACACAAGGAAACAATGAGACAATATTGGTCAGCTTGATAGTGAGTGATCTCAGCACAGTAGCAGATTAACTGCTGTCAAATTTTTTTGCAGGCATCATGACAAAGGAGAATTGTAAAGAGGGGTTTGAGGGAGAATAATGCAGTAATTGTTTGGAAGTTTACAAAGATTTCCTCCCAAGCAGAGGGGCAGACTGAGAAAAAGCATGAGACTGACTTTAAAATGTAACAAGGGAATGATTGAGGTCAGCATCATGGTTTGATTGGAGGTGGGATGGGACCTCTCAATAATGAATGAAAGATGGCAGGCAGAGCAGGTATATGTAGCAAACAACTTTGTAAGTGAAGATGGGTCATGTAATTTTGATGTGGCAGGGAAATAGGGACTGCAAACAGAGGAAGTGACATGGTCAGAGACACAGGACAGGTAAATGATCTTTGCAGCAATATTAAATAGATTTGACCAGGACAAGATTACCTTTGCCAAGACCAGAGAAAAGAATGCTGCTGTCATCTAGGCAGGAAATGATGAGAACCTAACAAAGAGACAGTAGTAGTGTGGATAGACAGACAAAGATGTGTTTAAGATATTATGCAGCTAAAACCTGCAAGAGAACGAAAAGCAACGGCATGTGAGAATGTGATGCCTTGGTTATGGGCTGAGTGACGGACAAGTTGGTGGGGTTCAGAGTGATCAAAAAAGGACTTAACTAGAGAGTTTTGGTGGGAAAGAGAATTAGAGATCTCCTTCAGCTATGCTGTTCTCGAATTGACAGCTAGATATGCATAAGGTGATGTCAAAAGAAGACAGGTTTAGAGTAGAGACCTAAATCAGTGAGTTCTCTTCGTAAAGATGGTAGTTGATTTGTATTTCCTGATGAGATTACCCTGAAATATGGGGTAGAAGAAAAAGAGAAGAGATTTAAAGAGAGATCCCTGTGGAATGCATACAGAAAGCTTGAGTGGGGTCTCTTGAGGCCAGGCTGAAGGATCTTTTGAGAGAGGCAGGAGTGAACCAGAAGAAGACAGAGTCATGTATGCCAATATTATTTCAAAGAGAAGCATGTAGTTGACTGTGTTCAGGGTGGCCACCAGATCAATACACAGCTGGTTCTGAGATATGACTATGAATAGGTTATTAGAAACTTTGGAAAGAGCTGTTTCAGTGGACTGCAAGAGACAGAGAATCCAGACTAAAGAAAGTTTAGACTGGAATAGCAGAGCCAAACTCCAGATGGTTTTTCATTGACATTAGGGCCAATGAGCTTAGAGATAAAAAAGGAGAAGGTAAATGAGATAACAATTAAAAATGCAAGAGGGGTCAAGTGTGATTTTGTAAAAATGAAAGTGACTAAAACCTTTTGTTTGTTGTAAGGGCAAAGAGCTAAAGAAAACTGGGAGGTGAACAGAAGTAGCCAACAAGCAGTTGGAAGGTAAAATCTTATTAAAGATTCATCAGTTAACTCCCTCTAAGAACTGAAACAGCTCCTGCCATACTTTTTTGGGTTCTTCAATATTCAAGCAGTCCTACAGTAGAGACAAGGAAATTAGATTTCTTGTCAGTTCAGGGTACTGCTCAAGCAAAGTTTCATTTTAGGATGTGGAAACCATTCATAAGTTCTTCACTACTTATAAAGAAATAAAAAGAAGTGCAAATCTACTTTATTTGCTTATAAAGAAATAAAAAGGCGCAAGTCTACTTTATTCTTATGCACCTCCCCTTTCACATGAAAGTAAGCAAGCTAATAATCCAAGCATGCTTAACTGTAAGCATGGGGGAGCAGAGGCTTTTTGTTCTGTTGTACAGCATGTGGCACAATGGGGCTATGGTCTGTAACTATGGTTCCTAGGCTAGAAACAGGCATTGTTTCTGTTGCAAAATCAGCTGCACTGGGATACATCCCAGCACAACTGATCGTTATTGACTGACAATGTTGCCCAGGGCCGTTGTCCTGCAGGGTCAAGCCCCTACTGCTCCTATGGCTTCACGAGTCAGATCCTAGAGCACAATGGTCCTGGGTGCCTGGGTCTGAACTGGACCGTGCATCTGCAAGTATGATGGGCAAGCTGATGGGGTGCCCTTGATCCATAGCGAGAAACACACGACTGGCAGGAGGATTCTGGAGGCAAAGCCAGATCTAGACTTTTGAAAAAGGGGTGCAGAGAGTGAGGTGCATCATCATCACATATAACACAACACATTTTTCTCCAGTTAAAATAGAAACTAGAAGATTTACTAATATCCTAGGGACCTCAGGCTATATTATTCTGCTTCAGATTGAAGCAAAAAAATTATAACTTTATTGGAATGTGTATTAATTTGCTTTATTCTATATTATGTATAAAAACCTCCAACCAACTAGGCAAAAACAATAACCCAAAAATATTGTTTCATGTGTCTTGTAGTCATGAGAATTAAAAGTATGTTTCTCTTTTAGATTCATAAAACAAAATCTAGCCTTCTTGAGAATCTTGGCAGTGTATCCAATGTTGCACTGAAAACATTAATGTTTTTAGCTAGAGTTAAAAACAGTCTGCAGGGCTGCAAAATACAAGGTACATTACAAAGAGCAGCTAAAAGACAGCAGAATTGAAGAGGAAAGGATAGGATGATTAGTAGAACATCAAGACCATTAAAATGGAGAGAGGGTTGTTAGCATCTGTGGAATGATGAGTTTAAAAGACATCAAGCAGAACAGATAAGCCAGAAGCTCAATTGACTCCCTCAGAGCTGCCTGCATAGAAATGCTGCTGCTACTGCCAGGCAGCTGGTTTTAAATTTTTGGTGGAGCAGGAATCACAGGGGGGTGCAACTGCACCTCCTCTGGATCTACCCCTATGTTTCATGCTGCAGAACAAGGGAACCATGTGGGGTGCTCCAGAGATGCAGCTGGAGTGAAGAAGGGCCAGGATTGGGGTGGAAGCGGTGGTTCATGGGACATCAAGATTCCTTATACTGCCATATTGTCAGGGACTGGTATTCAGACACCTTTTGCAATATCCCAGCATAAACTGTTTTCTTTGTTTTTGAGGCAGCAGATTTTGTGCTTTGTCCTGGAACACCTGCCCAAAACTGGACATCTATTTCTGCTCCTAGTCATTACGCTCACAGAAATAAAGAATAATTTGCAGATCACCTAATACACAACATGCTTAAGGGTAATATTTGGAAAGAATCCACTGAACATGCAATGATGCTTGTGGGTATGAACTAACAGGAGTATACAAAATAATGCCAACTAGTGTTGTCCCTACTTCTGTACACAGGGAGTCCCTTTGAAAGTGAAGTGCCCTGCTGGCACATCAGCATGTGTGCAAAAGCTTTTAAAAATGTGTCCCTCGGTGTTCAAACTAAGCCAAATGTAAGGAACAGCCAGCTGCAAACAGGGAAAAGTAAATTATATTTTCAAAACTACTTTTTCATTCAGAAGTTGAGAGTACTATTAATACAGAAAAGCATATCTTGACAGCATCCCTTTAAGAAGGATGCATTTACAGCCTACATTTTTCACTATTTTGGTAAATATTTACAGTTTTGTGATACTTCCCAAGCATATACTCCACACTTACATATGCAGAGGATCCCTCAGTGAATTGAACAAGGAAGAGCCTCTGCTGGCTCAACTTTAGAACCAACATATAAGATGATATGTAGGAAAGATGATTTTACACTGCAAAAGGAGAACTTACCCCCAGGGGGGTTATGAAATTAAAAATAAATTAAGAGAGAATTTAAAAGAGAGTCTAACTGCATAATGCATGCCAAAAATACATATATACACATGCAGAAATATTATGTTCACTACACAAATGCAGAGGTGCTTTCCACAAAAATTAACTATTTAAACAACAGATTTGCAATTCATCATGCATGAGTTTGTTATGTGAGTAGAGAAAATGCCAAAGGATTTTGGAATATAAGCATAATAATTGTTTTCTTTTTATCTGTCTTTGTGACTCCTTTAATCCACTGCAAACTGAATATCAACCTGCTATTTAAAAGAAGGTCACCAGAATCCCTAAGCTCCTCTTCTTCTTTATACTACAGAATATATCAGAATGATCCTAAATTTACAGAGGGAGATCAGAGGGGTGCTGGAGGGTAAGACTACATGGTGTGATGGCTTTCCATTACCTTTAGCTGCAGGGTGGGAGCTGAGCACTATATTGCCTAGAGTAGAAGGGCTACAGAAGATTATAAGTTTGAATACCCAGTAATCCTGGTATATTGAAGGGCACCATCATGCCAAAAAGTAACTTTCTTTCCATGGCTTTCACACATCAAGAAGGGTCTGAATAAGTAGCATCACAGGGATTTAGCCAGCAGTGTAGTATAGCATCTGTGGGAGCTAGGTGGACATTCTTGCTGTGAGGAAAGGTGAAAAGGAGAATTGGGCATGTCTACATGTGCAGTTAAGGTAACTGACTAAACTGGTGCAATCTGAGCCAGTACACTAATCCAGATGTCCCCATCTACATGCGCATTTAAGCCCGGTAATTTACTCTGCCATCAGATAGTACTTGTGTCTGATGGGACTATCTAATAGTGCAGTAAATTGGTCTACACCAACCTAATTACTATGCACATGTAGACAGTGATGCTTTAATGTGCAGTAAATTAGACTTCTGTGTGGTAAAGTTGCACCCACAGAGTAGAAGTAATTCATAGATTCATAGATGTTAGGGTCAGAAGGGACCTCAATAGGTCCCCTGACCCCCCCGTATCAGCAGGAAAGAGTGTGGGATTTAGATGACCCAAGGTGGATGCCCATCTAACCTCCTTCTGAAGACCCCCAAGGTAGGGGAGAGCACCACCTCCCTTGGGAGCCCATTCCAGACCTTGGCCACTCTAACTGTGAAGAAGTTCTTCCTAATGTCCAGTC
>JAGPOW010003642.1:91535741-91565134 GCA_030014935.1 Caiman crocodilus | reverse complement strand
ACTTGGACAGAGTACACTTCACTCCCTTGTCCAAGTCGCTGATGAAGACATTGAAGAGTATCGGTCCAAGGACTGAGCCCTGCGGGACCCCACTGCCCATACCCTTCCAGGTCGATACCAACCCATCCACTATGACTCTCTGGGTATGACACTCTAGCCAATTCGCCACCCACCAGACTGTGTATTCATCCAAGTCACAGCCTCTTAAATTGTTCACCAGTATGGGGTGGGATACTGTATCGAAGGCCTTCCTGAAGTCTAAGTAAACAACATCAACCTCTACTCCTGCGTCCAGGTGTTTTGTAACCTGGTCATAAAAAGAGACTAGATTAGTCAGGCATGATCCACCTGCTATGAACCCGTGCTGGTTTTCCCTCAACATAATTTTTCCTGCCAGGCTCTCGCAAATGTGAGCCGTGATAATTTTTTCAAAGACTTTACCTAGGATAGAGGTGAGACTGACTGGCCTATAGTTGCCTGGGTCCTCCTTCCTCCCCTTCTCGAAAATGGGGACCACATTGACCCTTTTCCAGTCCTCCGGGACCTGGCCCGTGCGTCACGAGCGTTCAAATATTCCCACCAGCAGCTGTGCAATGACGTCAGCCAGTGTCTTCAGTACCCTCGGATGGAGCTCATCCGGGCCTGCCGACTTAAAGGCATCCTGTTCCTCCAAATGCCTCTGCAACATCTCAGGGTCTACGCTTGGTAGTCTGGTGCCCTGCTGCTTCCTCTCTACAATGCCAGTAAGAGCCTTGTCCTGCCTCTCGCTTAGGAACACTGAGGCAAAGAACTCATTGAGGAGTTCAGCCTTGTCCCCCCTGTCCGTCACCAATTGCTTCTGCCCATTTAGTAGAAGTTCTATTCCACCCTGGGCCTTCCTTTTACTTTCTATATATCTAAAAAACAATTTTTTGTCATCCTTAACTTGGGATGTGGGACCTAATCCCATTTTATAACCTAAATTCTATAAAATATGAGTCCTTTCTGTGCATTCCTGATGATCTCCTGGCAACCATCCATGAACAAATTCTGCCCTCATCTTCTCCTTCTCTGTAGAGCTGCCAGCTCACTGGGCCCAATGGGATGATGGAGAAGACTTGCAGCTCTTCAAAAGGCTGTACTGCTCTTGTTGTCTCTATAGAAGTTTATGCTGGAAGAGAAGTATATGGTCCTTTGCCCCTTATTTCTTCACAGATATTATGTCAACATCTGTCATTTGTTTTATTTGATTAAAGACAACATGCTATCAGCAATTCTTCATGCTCACAAAAAGAATCTATTTCCTTACAGGGATGTTCTGTTGCTTTTTTAAAACACTCAAGTGTATTCTCTTTAGTTTATTCATGATTTTTTTTATGTTATGCTGCTTTCATTATGTACTATATTTTTGTTCAGCCTTTTGGGATAGTAACAAACATCAGCTTCTTTTTCTCAACACCAGCATTTATTCAAACACTTCAGAATCGCTCCTGCCACCCGCATAGTAGAATAAGTTATTTTAGGCTAAATTTTTTTATGTGTTTTCCTGTCAGGTACTGTGAGACCCTGTCATTTAAAAGAAAATTGTGGTTATGTACTGGATAATAAAGTTCCAGATTTTTCATTAAATAACTATAATTTCTGTAAAATAATGGTGCTCCTGAGGGTAATATTACATGAGTTAATAATATATATGAGTTAATATGTAAAGAAACTATCGGAAAGAGCTATATATTGGAAATCTGTTTTAAATTGCTTGTAAAAAGATTTTTACTTCTCAAACATTATTATTAGTAGTAGTAGTAGAGGTGCCTTTTCCCAGTGCTTGGGTCAAGGCGGGGCATTCAGTTGGGGCGGTGCCAGGTGGCAGTGCGGGGCTGGAGCACAGCTGCAGCACAATTTGAGGTGGCTGCAGCCTCCTTCCAGTGCTGCTGGCATCAGTTTCAAGCCCAGCTCCTGGCAGGAAAAGGCCCGCGCAGTGCCAGCTCTGGCTCTACCCCAACGCTGCAGCCTGCCTCGTGATACACAGATCTGGGGGCACATGCCTCCTGCCCCTGCCATCCTGGGGTGCAAGCAGTGGCAGAAGCTGCCTCCACCCCATGAGCTGCACCTCCATCTCATGCCCCCACTCCCCTGCCCCAGCTGGGCAGCCCCTGCCCCCTCCGTCACCCCAGGGGGCATTGATCTGTCCCCTCATACCCCTTCCCTCCCCCCTTCCCTTCCACCTGATAGCAGCTGTATCAGATATTGGATTGGTATTGGCCGATAAGCCTCCTTAAATATTGGCTATTGGTATTATCCCCCAAAATCTCTATTGGTGCACCCCTAATTATTAATTTGGTGTTAGTAACTTATATTCTGTTTGTGGATTTTGGATCTAAGATTCTAACCCTCTTTAATTTCTACTAAGGTTAGAGACCTTAGTAGAAACTAAAGGTTAAAGTAGGTTATGTTACCTACTTTAACACATTGGGGTTTGAATATCCACCTGAATATACCCACAGCTAGCCCTAATGATCATCTGTATTCATTTGACTAGCAGTTTGGGAAGTGCTCATTCATATAGTCTTTGATTTAAGGCCATCACTAGGAATCACACATACACACCAAAGGTGTCATATACTCTTTCCATCTGTTACTTCTATGTGTTAGATTTCACTCTTTACAAAATGCTTAGACCATCAAATGGGTAATCTACTATAATTTAATAAAGCAAGAGCTCATATCAAGGTTTTAGAATCATAGAACTGTAGAAAAGTAGGACTGAAGAGGCCTTCAGCAGTCACTGAATTCAACCTGTTCAAGGACAGCTCACCCTTATCTAAACCATCCTATATGAATGTTTGCCTAACTCATTCTCAAAATGGTAAGAACAACTCTCTCTCACAACTACCAGGTACAGCATGTCGTCTGGGGAACAAGTGGCCCATGCATTCCGTGGCTAGTCAGGAGCCTGCAGCCACTCAGAAGTTGGAGAGCCCTGTCTTAGCTAAGATTTAAAAAAGTTGTGTCAGCTTATCAGGATTACATTTCATTCGCTTCACTGGATGGAGCTTTATTGAATCTGTAAACTTTACAGGGTCTTTAACGGGTTTTAGTCATTGCTTCATAAGTTTTACCTAATGTGAAGCAGTAGGTATACTTATGCAGGGGTGTAGGTTGTAGCTGTGTTGGTCTAAGGACATAGGCAGACAAGGTTCAGGGTGAAGGGTTTTTGAACCTGAAAACTTGCTTAATAACTATTCTCCAACTATTTGGGTTGGTCTAATAAAAGATATCAGATTCAACCAAGGAACCTTGTTTGCCTAGGTATACTTATAACACTTTGGAAATGAGTTTCAAAACCAACTGAAAACAACTAAGTATGATTAAGGCCCTAATCTACACAGTAAATTTACTGTGTAGAAACTTATTCTCAAACACACAGGCTAGGGACAGAAGTTACACATAAACTGGTATAAGTGATCAGACATCAGTTCAAATCTGTAACCCAACTGAAGTTCAGTGCACATAAACTGCTTTCAAAATGCCCAGAAAATGGCTCAAGATAAACCTGAATGGATGTAGCATCAGACTTAAGTGATTTAGTTTAATTCAGTTTATTAAACTTCTGTCACAAATCCTCTCCAGATTCAAGTTAACTCACTGTTCCCCAGCATCCCAGGATGCTTTGAACCTCCCCCACAAACCCCTCCTTGCAGGTTGGGTAGACTAACATTGGCCCACACTATCTCCCTGCTCAGTTACTAGAGCAGGGAGACATGCTCTAGTAACCCCTGGCTCCAGCCTGAGGCACTGCAAACATGTGGCTGCAGTTCCAGAATCAGAAATGAATATCTGTGCACTTGTTGATTGGTTCAATCTATGCAGCTAAGACTAACCTGCAAAGATTGAATTGATTAAGCCTCAGGATTTTTGACTGTACTTAGACAGGGTGCTTCTCTGATTGGGCTGCCTCCTAAACTAGAAGTAGTGCAATGACATCCACTTAGAGCTCTAATTAGCATTAATTAGAATGTCTGATTTAGGAAGAAGACCCCCTTCCTCCATCCTCCCAGAGCAATGCAGCATGTTTGAGGATACCTTGTTGGAGCAGGTAGGTTTATAGTCTCTGTCAAATGCACAAAAGTACTACAGAAAGTCTATAAAGTTTGTTTTATCATTTGAATAAGCATAGCATGGCTTTTATCATATAAGTTAGCCAGTCATTCTGAATAAGCCTTAGCTATTTGAGAACTAGTTAAGTTAAAAAAAAATAACTATTGTTTGGTTATCTCATTGTGTGATGTTGGTCCAGTCACATACATACCAGTCTTTTCTGCTGTTCCCTCTATCAGTAAAAAAGTAAAGAATCTTCATTACCTGTCTTTGTAAAGTGCTTTGGGATATTCAGGTAAAAGGCCCAATGCAAAGTATAATTATTTATTAATGGTACATAGATCAAGCAGACCCAAAAACATGTTAATTTTTATTAGAAAGAGCTGGCATAAAATATTGGATGAGTATATGTAAGATGCAGTAAGAGCCAAAAGATAAACTATTTTGACAGGCTATGAAATATAAAAGATACATATGTAAAGAAAAAAATCTGGCTGATAGTGAGTACTGAGTAGATAGCACTATGTAAGGAAAAAAGCTCCTGGTGACTAAATAAAAATGGGTTGTTTGTATTTTGAAGTATGAGCACTAAAGATATCTACATGTACTGGTATTGTGACTATTTTTGCTAGTTTGACAATAGTATCAGAGCAGAATGTTTCAAAGCAGGGAGAAAAAATGGTGGGTTTATGTCACAGATAATGACAGCAGAAATAAATATGTTTTAGGAGTCAGTCAGAAGTGTAGGGAAAATAAACTGAAAATGTATAAGACACTAATGCCCGATATGATTTCATGTTATTGTCCTTGAGCCAACTGGACAGAAAGATAGAGTAAGACACATTAGGACTAGATGGCTTCAACATGCATAAACCTACACAGAAGCTGAAACAGTTCATAAGCTTAATTCAGGTACTTCTCTGTGTTAAAGGTTACAATGATACTTTCAAGTCTGCTGGAAATGCCTACTTCCAGGACTGTCATTTGGCAATGTCAGTTTAACCATTCTAAATCACGTTATACTTTGGAAGGCAATACTTGTAGTGTTGCCTGTGAAGCCATGGGCAGATATTGAAACTGGCTTTACATTAGACAAAACTGAATTGCAAGAAGAACATATAGCCCATGGAACATAATGCTTTAGTTGGCATTGTGATTCAAAGGTTTACCAGGAGCCATGTTAGGCTCACAGCATGGGTCACAGACTACTTTAGGCTTAACACAAATTTTGCTTGTCATTCATATATAGTGGAAAGACCCCATGTGCATTATGGGTTGTCCTGATAATAAAAGAGAAGTATACAGGCATATATATTTTTTAATGCTCCTATCAGTTCACGACTGACAACGAGGCCGACTGACTTCTTGCCATTTCTTCAATTTCTAAGTCTAGTGTTCATCAACTGTTGGACCAAGACTCCCTGGTATTTGTGGCACCTGGAATCCCATGTGGATCCTCAACTAAGTAGTAGCCAGGCCTTGGTCTGCTTCGTGTCCAAATTCAGGCAAATTAAGTGAGAAGCATTCAGTCCGGCATGGACCTGGTATGCAGGCATGTCCTCATACGTAATGGCAAGAACACAACAACATCCAAAAGCCACATACAAGTGGCCAAATGAGCCCCAAAAGATGGTGAATACACCATGAAGCATATGTACAATCAGACTGAGGTAAGTTGCCAAAAATGTAGCACATCAGTGAGTCATGACAACTCATAGTATAAAACATCAGTGTAACCTAGTGCACCATTCAGCTACTCAACCAACAAGGGCTCACATCCTAGTCTACTTAGCTGGCATCTAGCATTTTGCACTAGTTATTGGATAACAGGCATAAACTGTATTTGGGGACAGGAAGCAATTAACTAGGCCACAGATCCAGCTCCCCACTTTGCTTGTTCTGCTTTTGGCCCCATGAATCTTTTATTCTTAGTTGTTTCAGCAGGAGGGGCCTGGCTACTCCTTCACCTTCTTGGGAAGTAGATGTTGGTTCAAACTCCCAGAGTCTTTGTGAAGCCTACAGCCCATATCTCCAGCTTTCTGACAGGGGCTCTAACAAGGGATCAGGTGCTCCTCTGAACTGTATGCATGATCTTGGAACCAAATAACCACATGGGGTCATTTTCTTCACTTTAAAGGAAGTTAGGGCTTAGGTGAAATATATTCATTACTAGGACTGTGAGAAGCTTTGGGTGGTGATTTGATTCAGAGGAGATTTGACCTGATTTGATGGCCGGAACTCTGAATCCGAATAGAATCAGGGGACCATTTAAAGGTCTGAATCAATTCAAAGCTTTCTGAGCACAGATTTGGAGAGCTTTGATGATTTGGACGGTCCCTGGTGGCTGCAGCAAGGAGCTGCAGCCACTTTGAGCTGGTAAGTACTAGGGGCAGCGGAGGGGAGGCTGGGGTAGGAGACTATGGGGAGACCCCTGCCAGCCCCATAACCCCCCCATTCTCCCAGCCCTCCCATGGCTGCCCCGCCTGTCCCAGCTCCCAGTGCTTTAAAAAAAAAGGACCCAGTGCTGCCAGGCAGGGGGCAATCCCCACTGGCCCCCACTGCCCCATGGTTGCAGGAGGGCTCTGCACAAGGCCGAACTCCTTCCTGCTTCCCCAGTCCCCCCCCACCATGGCTGTCCCGCCGGCTGGGGCTCCGACCCTTTAAGGAAAAAAAAAAAAAAGGCTGAGAAAAGCCCTGGGACCCGCTGCTTCTGGTGCAGCCTTGGGGTTTCTGGGGCTCTTGTATGAGCCTCAACCGGCAGAAGCGATGAGTCCTGGGGTTTCTTCAGGTTTTCTTTTTAAGGGCCGGAGCTGGCCCATGTGGACTGGGCTCATGCAGAGCCCCACCATGCAATGTGGGGTGGGGAGGGCAGCGGGGATCGCTCCCCACCTGGCAGCACCTGCTGAGCTGGGGCTTTTTTTCCCCCCCCCAAGTGCTGGGAGCTGGGGCAGGTGGGACAGCCATTGCTGGGCTGGGAAGGGGTAGGGGATGGGCCTGGCCTGGCTGATTCAGAGATTTGGAGATTTGGCTGCTGCCAAGCCTCTGAATCAGATTCGGCCAAATCGAGTCAGGACAGTGATTCGAATCACTGAATCAAATCACTCTCCTGAATTGGCTGAATCCAAGTCCAAAGTAAATACTAGCCGCTTGGCACAGGCCTCTTCATTACCCATGTCTCCTACTGGCATTTCTGCTAGCTTAATAGTGACAGGGAGGGAGACTGTATTCACTCTATCTGAAACTACTGTAAAATGGGACAGTTGTTAAGTGAAGTCACACTGTCTGTGGAGGATTGCAAAAAACGTTTGGCACTTTGTAACTATAGTCAACCAATTGGAGCCCACCTACCTTAGGGAGCTGTGTTTATGTGCCCCCTATATAGTACGACAAATCAATGAGTTTTTCAGAATGACCAATAAGAACAGACTCCTTTTTACACTGTAAACTCTTCAGGGAAGAAAACATTTCCACAGTAGCATTTGTACTGTGCTTACAACAAAGGAGACTTTCATTGGGACCTCTGGGGATTACAGTAATGTTAGTATTAAATAACCGCAGAAACAGCAGCAGATGCCCACCAATGAGCACCTGCGGAGTTGCAAAGCTAGGGAAAAACATTATCCTTCTGCTTTATAGATATATACCAGCTACACTGTAACACCCTTATCTACATCAGCAAGTAAAGGCACATAAACACAGCTCCCAAATGTGGATGTTCTACAATGGGTTGATTACCTTTGCAAACTGCCATGTATTTTTTCCAGTCATCCACAGACAGTTTGGTTTTAACAACAGTCCCATTTTATAATAGCTTCAGATGGACTGAATACATTCTCCCATCCCCTCATTGCCACACAACAGTGTGACAGGTCTGGGAAGAAAAATATAAATAACTTGTGATTCATTTCTAATTGTGTACATTTTAGGTGTGTTTTCCAGCCAGCTTTCCGTACCATGGTGGGTAACATTAGCATACAACTGCAGTCAACCACTCCTAGAGAGTTGGGGAATTGTGCATATTGATCAAGTTTAGCTTTGACATGGTTACTTTCCATGCAAAACATGGGGAATCTAATTGAATGCTTAGTGTGCACTAACTTAACTTTAATAAATTGTTTAAAACAATTTGGAACCAAAGACTGACTCATGATCACCCTAGCTCCAGTAACCTATGAGAAAAAATCCAAACCAGCACAGGGTGATACCAGGCTCTTTTCCACAAGGAAAAATGTGTCTTTCCCTCCATCTTTGTCTGGAGGGTAAGTGCAGGAAGATCACAAAGATCAATTATAACTCATCCTGAAATAAATCAATGTAATCAGCATCTGTCATCTTCAAAAAGTCTCAGGCATGAATTCTCTCCCAACAAATGCGTGTGTCACATTCTACAAGATGCATTAGTATGTAAATATTTCTCTCACCCACTACAAGAATTCAAGAATGCATGCATCTTAATACACTAAGAGAAGATTATTTAATGATGGGAAATTGCAGCTACACTCTCCTTGTTCCAATGAAATCTCCAGAAGTCTTCACAAATTTAAGGCAACAAATAAGTAGTGATACTAGCAGTAAGTAACCTTATTACAGAAATTCTTTTTCTTACATGAATTTTAAGTACTAGCAAATTGCCAATTGCCTCTTTGGCATTTATCTAATTATGCCTTCTCTGCTTCTCAATGGTAATTAACATGCTAGCCTTTCTATAATGCTGATGATTTCTCACCTACTTCTAGAAAGATCTATCAGTCTTTTCCAAGGACAGAAAATTCAGCACTGTTACAAAGATTGTGCAACAAATAACTGTAACACAAAGCCCTTTGTGCTGTGGAGTTAAGAGTAGTGAACTGATATCATGTGCATTTAATAATAAAGAGTAGCAATTCAACGATCTGTTGAGGCATTCAAGCATTAATTAGTGAAATACGAGCATGTGTCACCATTACAAGCTGCCCCTTAAACATCCAGATGGCCATAGCTACCCTAGCATCACCAATAGAATCTTTACTGTCTAATGATCTACCAGTAGCCCATTTTTGAATGCTCACTAGCATGTGCATCCTGCTCACAATCGTTACTGAGACTCCTGGGCAATTTCATCAGTCCACAGGTGTGAATATTGACTGAAACAGTAATCTGCTTATCTACCTATATCACAGTGAAAGGCTAGAAATAGTTCAATAATGCACCTATTGCTCTGCACATACAGAGAGTCAAGGCCACCTTTCGTGAACGAACAGCGGACTTAAGTGATGGAACACTAAGGATACTAAGCAAAAGGGATAACTCTCTCCTGCTATTGTATAAAGGAGGCAATCGTGTTGATGTGTCTAACCCTGACCTTTTTAAAGCAATGGCTTTGGGAACAGAAAACTAATCCAGATGCAGGGGATAGTCCTATGGATTCCACCCTACCCAATGTACCCACTACTTTCATAAGGCAAAATGTGAGTGCAGTGTGCCTCAGGAAGAAACAGAGGAGTTTGAAAACTGAAGTTCCTGTTGGCATTTTATAAATGAGGCATAATCTCATATCAGTGCTGAGGAAGCAAATATCATAGTAGCCATGATGATGGATAAATATGAAATCTGTTTGCAAGGATCAGCCCCAGAAACTGAAAAAGGCTGTAGAATGAGCTATTAGGAATGCTTTTAAAACCATTCCCATAAATCAATTGGCACTGTTATCTTTTGCAGAGCATGGTGAATGTGCCAATGAGTTCTTTGATGGCTGCTGCGTCCGACGTGCAAGAGACAGTCCTGCCCACACCCACACACTAGTAATGCTCTGAATCTGAGCAGCATATTCTTTTCTCCTCTGACACTGGTCATTACAAAACTTGGTACAATCTGCCTCGCAGTGCCCCACTCTATCTGCAAGCTGCTTCTGCCAACCAAAGTGGCATTCTGCGCTCCTTCCCACTCATCCACAGAGATTCCAAAGGATGCCAAGTCATCTTTGCAAGCATCTCGAAATCTGAGCAGCAGACTGCCTCTTTTTTTAGACCAAGGGTTAAAACCATTCCTACAGATCACTGGATGACATTCCACATCACTGGAGAGAAAAGCATTGTGTTGTAAAGAAAAACTAGCAATGGCTGTTACAAGGCAGCAAAAGCACAGGTGGTTAATCTCCATGTGACCTAACAGTCACTTGGTGGAAGAAGAAGGTAGCAGGTGTTGCTGACTGCAGGATTATCCAGAGGAAAATTCAAGGCACTGAAACCCTGTTTTATAACTCTCCCAGCATAACTGTATATGCCATGTTGGTTCATGTTCTTGCATTACTTGTTACGTAAGACTTCATCAATAATTTAGAAACAGCTGTCCTTGGTTCTCTACTGCCTTGTTGCATGAGTGCAAACTGTCTGAAGAGTGATTAGGTCAGAAGGGCAGAAATTAACAGCCTCTTTGCCAGTGTGTGACAATGATTACTGAAAGTGCCAATCAGTGGAGAACCAGACCATCTGGATTCATGCTGGAGACACAACCAGCCTCATACCAGTTTGCATATCTTAAGATTAGCTTTTAAACATCTGAAATGCATGCTTCTTGTAAAAGCTCAGCACCTTCAGATGACTTTCACTGGCTTTAAGACAGTAAGAGAATTAGTTTAATGAGGAAGACAAGGTTCTTTGGGTGAATCCGATACCTTTTATTAGACCAACTTAAATAGTTCGAAAAAATTTTTTTAGCAAGCTTTTGGGTGTAAACACCCTTCGTCAGGCTAAGGAAGCATTTGCAGTTTGTGTGTGTTCTTCCTGGATGGAATGAATAGCACACAACAACAAAGGAAGAGCACACGCCATCTGCAGATGCTTCGTCAGCTTGACGAAGGGTGTTTACACCCAAAAGCTTGCTAAGAAAATCTTTTCCTACTATTTAAGTTGGTCTAATAAAAGGTATCAGATTCACCCAAAGAACCTTGTCTGCCTATGTCCTTATACCAACATGGCTAAAACCTACACCCTAGTTTAATGAGTGCACATATGGGGTTTTTTTGCAATTTTTAAAATAGTCTCATAAAAGGTATGATCTCTGAACCAAGAGTTCTAGAGTTTTGCAGATCTTAGGGCACATTTATGAAGGAAATTTCTGCTAAATTGAAGCCTGTTTCGATTTCCATTTAAACGATGCTGGTGTGACAGTGCTGAGTCGGTTCGCTGGCTGAATAAATGATCTTGGGTAGGACATTTAAATTCTTTTGTCCCATCAAGCTAGTTCATGTAGTCATAGTTTCTAACATTCATCTTAGTACTATACTCTGTTAATGGCCAATTCAGATATGGTTGGGATATGAAAAAAAAACCACAAATATTTTGCAAAGAAGCCATTGCAATTCTCTTAGCAGTCTGAATGGCATGCAGGATTTCAAAATCAGGTACCTTTTCAAGCTTTTGTGTATGCCAGCCTAGATTCACTGTGAAAACGTCATGTTGCAGTGGAATTCAAATAGAACCTACTAGAGCTGTGGTCAGATGATATACTCAAAGAAAAAGAGATTAGTGTTGGAGACACAGTCAGACACTTTCTCAGCTTTCCAGTGTTTAAATAATTTCATGCATCTCCCACTTAAACCTCTGATGCAATGACATGTTTATTTTCACAAGAGTGGGATATTGCTTATCCATGTCTGTTAATGGTGGTCCTTAATTTAGATAACAACTAAAGGCCACTGTAAATCATCTCATGACCCAATGAGACTTACAGAACTCTACACTAGCTAGAAATTCTAAAGGGGTGCTGGAGGTGGGGGGAAGAGACCATAATCAATTATAGGCTAAAACATGCTTGTTGGATAGCCAGTAAAGCCTTCATCTCTGTGGCTTTTTGTTTTGTTTCCATTTCTCACTTCCCCTCCCCTTTATACAGGGTTTTAAAGGAGTACCTCAGAGGCCCTGCAGGGACCTTGGCACACATCCTTAACTTGCCTCACCACAATCTCTTTCTACATCTATGTACTGCATGTTGGACTAGATGACCTATGGAGGTTCCCTCCAGTCCTTCTTCTCTCGGATCCACACACAGCTCTTTGGCAACTTCAGCTTGGCAACATTCAGCATTAGCACCGCCCAGTACTTTGTGCAAAGATCCGGGTTATTTCAGAGAGAGGTAAGTTACAGATCAGATCAGCAGGAATGATCTGACCCATAATTAGGAGCTTAATAATACATTTTGTTCCACTTTAAGGCAGGTACTTTTCTTTTTAAGGCAAGAATAAGTACCATTCCATATTTTACTTAGTTCAGGGAAAGGGAACTGTCAGTATTGAACCTTGTGTTGAGACAGTAGAAGAATTCACAACTATTTCGACAGCCTTCTTTCCCCCGCCCTCCGTCTCTTGTTGTGCTTGTTCTGTTTTATGCAATCTACGTGGAATTTATAACATTAATGTATAAAAATATACAAATCCTCCTCCATGATAAAGATTATTTCCCATGGAATGTCTTAGTATGGTTAATTACCTCTACCACCAAGATCCTGCACAGGGACAAATGTATCAGTTTACTTATTTAAACTGCACAGCTATTTGGATAACAACGGTGCAACAGGGAAAGGAATGTGTTGGAGGACAGATGGTGCCCATAAAAGATGAGCAAGCTGTGGATAAACCAGGTCCTCATATGGAGTAGCCACTGTACCACTGGGCTGTTGATTTATATACTGGGAATAATGTTCAAATGAGCAACATGTGGTTTAATCCACCTCTAACATAAGCAGCAGTTCTCTTATTTAGTTATATTTGCAGGGGGTTCAAAGCTAGGACCATAAATATTCCTGATTTGTAGAAGGTAATACTAGACTATCAGATATTCGTTTCTGAGCCCTGACCATACACGACTCTAAAAGCAGGCCATAAAAAGTATGAAGCAGAACATCTAGAGCATTCTATTCTGCTACTCATGGCTACCCTGACATACGCTTAGGATCTCTCTACACCAGTGGTCACCAATCAGTGGATCTCAATCCACCAGTAGATCTAGGAGTTTCTTGCCGTAGATCTTAGAGCCTCTTGGAGTGGCTCCAAGGCTGGGGTGGGGGGTTGAGTGCCTGCGTGCATGCACATGACCCAGTCTAGCCTGTTAGTCCGTGGGGGAAAGGAAGGGGTGAGGGATAGATCAAGGCCCCCATGGTGGGGGACAGTGCTGCAGAAGTAGGAGCAGGGGTAAGTTGAGAGGGGCCCCAGCGGGGTGGGACTTACCTGCTGGGGAGGCTCACCCCCAAATAATTTAATCTCCCTCTGTCTTGATCTGTCCCCCCCTTTCCCTTCCCACAGACTTACCTGCGGGGCGGTGGGGGAGGTGTGGCAGCAACCTGGTAGATCTCTTGGGTTGTTTTTAAATGCCAAAGGTGATCTCCTGTTTAAAAAACTTGGAGACCACTGCTCTACACTGACTGTTACCATACATTGGCAACTTGTGCAAGATTAGAGGAGTTTGTAGCCTGTGCTAATTTGCCTTGTGGACCAGGTCAGAATCTAGTGGCCTCAGAATCAGGCAAATACAAAGACAGCCTAAGACTACATATGCTCGTTCCTCCCTAGACTTATGTTGAACATGTCTCAGACATTCTAGAGATTCTGGACTACTAGGTGAACAATCACGACATGTGAACAATATCATACAAGAGATGTACTTCTTAGTTAGGTTGATGATACACCTGTGAAGTCTGCTTGTTGACTGATGAATATATATCTTGAAATGTATTGTCACCCATAGAAAATACTGAATTTATTTATAGTTAAGAATAGGGTCTTGAAGAAGCCATAGCTCAAACCAGGAACTATATCTCATGCTTCAGGGCCTAAATCATTCACTAACTTAGGAGAATTAAGAAGAATCTTCTTTCATGAAAAAAGTTATTCCATTACTACCATTATGGGGTTCTTAAAACAATCACTGAAGTATCTTGTACTGGCCACTACCGAAGACAAGTTATTAGATGAGATGATCTAATCTGGTAGGAATTACTTTCTCTTAAATGCAGGAGACCATAATATCATTGGAGACTGGGAATAGCCTGAGTTGCTAAAGTGCTCTTGAAAAGGCACTTACAATAATAAAATCTATGGAACCAGTATATCCGGGATTCAAAGCTCTGGTTGTATGTAGTCAGATCAACTCAAACAGGATGCCTATTCTGGAACAGGATGGAAAATATTCATAGAAATAATTCATCCAACACTCTAGTTCTTTAAATTGATTTTTAAAAGATGAATTGCACAAACGTTCCCATGGACAGTATTATTTTAAAAAATAAGTTTGAAGAATAATTAAATACCACTTTGAAATTTCAAAATTTTGATTTATTTTTCATTTTTATATGATTCTTGTATTATTTCATACCATGCTAGTACAAGCAACACACAGGGTGGAACACTGTTAATGACATAATGCTGTAGCAGACATGTTCTTTTAGTTTTATTGAATGTCAAGTCATTGCATTAGGAAAACATGAGCTGCTTTGACCTAGGTAAGATAATATTTTTTCAATCAGTACTATAAAGCAACACTATTAGTTATTTAAAAAAATAATTAAATGAACAAAAATAATAGATATTTGAACTTTTCTGAAAATATTTCACCTTTTGTGCTGCATGGCATGTCAATAGTGCATTCTAAGCTGCTGTGAAATTAAAAACAATAAAATATGAGAAACCTATTAAAATAAAATATGTTTTGAAATTAAAACGTGTTCTGAAATAAACATTTGTAAAATGGATTTATTTTTTAATTTCATTTTATAAATTTAATTTGGAATAAAAACGGATTCAGAAACAAAAATAATCTCCTGCACAATAGAAATTCCAAGATTCGACAAGCCTAAACTCCAGGGGTCAGCAACCTATGGCCCACAGGCAGGATCAAGCCTGCAAAGATTTTGGATCCAGTCTCAGGTGGCTGGGAGGACTGGCAGCCTTTTCCCTCCTCTCTCTGCTCCCTCCTTTGCTTACCATCACTGTCCCTCTGCAGTCATTGGGGTTGTATGGCACTCTATGGTGATGGTAAGCAGAGACTGCAGGGCTCTGTGTGCATGAGAGAGAGCAGGGATCAAACAATCCGTGGCCAACAGAGATGGCTGGGTTGAAAGTGCTGATCTGCTATGCATGAAGGTTGCCTACCCTTGGCCCAGCCCACAATACTCTATCCTCTCTCAGTAAATATTGTGGTTTATTTATAAATGTATATTTCTAAAACCTTATTTTCTGCTCTTGCATAAAGGCCTGGTGGTACGGAGTTATCAGTTAAAACCAGTTATCAGGAGAGATTCCAGGTCTTTTTCATCCCGGGTTTACTGCAGGCTGATGGCCTGATATCATTACATGTTCAGCAGCTCCAGGGTTAAGGACATAAACAAATAACCCTTTGGGACTTTAAAAGATACATGCTTATCACACTATAGCAGTTTGGCTAGTATTCTGTGAAAAGCCAGAATTCGAATACGAGGTATAAAAGATCAACACATTCTACTTTATTTTACTGTATTTTCTTGATACAACATATACCTTTTCCTCCAAATTGGGGTGTGTGTATTAAGTGGAGAAGCCAATTTTCTGCCTGATGTTGGAAGCATCCTGGTTTGATTCCTACTTCTCTGTGCAGCACTTGTGGTACTACTGTTTGGGCAGCGGAGGGAGTCAATTGACTTAATGCGTCATTGTTCTTCACTTTACAGACATGAACTATCGTCTCTCATCTTAATGGTTCTGATTTTAACTAATTGGCTGCTAGCTGCTCCTGGTCCCTTTTTTTTAAAGCCTCTTTAGCTCTTTAACTCAGTCTTCAGCTCTTTAGCACATGTTCTTTTCAAAATCATAGATCTACCCACGGAGACAAGTTTTCAGTAGCAATTCAGATTTTGGCTTTAGTTATTCAGGAAAGGGAGGGTATGGCAGATGAAGATTAAGCTTTCACCTTGCTCTGTGCAGTCATAATTTCATCCTGCATTTTAAAATCAAGGCACTGATTATATTTGGGGTGTGTTGTATGTGAGAAAATATGCTATTCTAGCCTGTTGCCTTGTTCACCTGTTATGCTGGATACAGCACAGATGTATATACTATGAAGACAGATGTTCCTGTGCTAGGCCTCAGGGTCATCCTGCAGCAGTTCAGGGTTGCACCTTCTGCCAGGTCTTCATTTGACCATGATCAGTGAGTGGTACAAATCTACGGCAAACTTGTTGCAGACAGCTCTTACCCTTTGGATCATTAGTTATTACATAGCTCTGTGCTCCAACTCATAAAACTGACAGATTCATCTGCTGCAATCAGAAAACATCAAGGCCTATTATTGGTGACTTCTGAGAGACAGGTAGGGTCACGCCTCACTTATGTGAGAGGAAGAAAAGACAATTGGTTCTTGCCATTATAAAGAATTTTCCCTGAGTCTAGCCTACCCCATGCACACAAAAAAGCTGAATGCAACTATTTTTCCTTCTAGTTTACTTTAAACTATGCTGTCTTATCCTTAGCTTAACACACAATGGAAATTATGCTGCACATTCGTTGACACTAGTGGTAACTGTGAATTGCAGCTCACAAAACGTGATTATTTATTTTGTCCACTATGCCCTACACAGACATGCACTGTAACACACCCACACATATACATACAAAGTAATTATATCCTGCTTCTTGTCACGTTATTGCTGTGATCCTGATACTCTATAGCTGAATTTGGATGGTATAATCTACTCCTTCCCTTTCTCTCTTCCCCTAAGTATTTATAATACATCAGTGTCTTCCATGATTGGTATTACTCTTCCTCAGTTTAGTCAATTGAGGAACAATTTGTATTACAATTCTTCTTGGTAGGCAGCTCTCCACTTTGCTCCCAGGCTTGCCACCTTCTGTAACCAGTACTTCTTTACTCTGTGCCTATTTGTGTTTATGTGCATGCTGAGCAAGCAGGGGTAGAGTAGGGTGGAGAGGTTTAGTGGTGAAATATCTTCAACATCCACCATTGCTTCTGGACCCCTCTGTTCAGCAGTCCCTCTCCCTTCCCTCACTACTATGCAGCTGACACACCCTCGCTCCACCCCTGACAATAATCCAGGGTCTCTTAAAAAATCAATTTAAGAAATAAATTTTTATAGCCAGTAGCTGTAAGCAAGCAGCTCTGCAGTTGGCAATCTTGTTAGTTCGCTTCAGGGAAGGCTCAGATAGAGGCTGCAGGCAATACCACTGGGGCCTTAGCAGTAGAAGTTATAAATCTGAAAACTTCACTGTGAAAGCTGCTTCCATAAAGATACACATGTGTACACAGACCCAGGATTTCCTAGAGTGGTGTGGCACACACAGTGGAGGTGAGGATGGCTGGAACCCCTGGGTTGGTGGGGAACAACAGGGAGCAGGTGCACGAAGGGAGTAGTGGGGGACCCACCTTCTGCTGACACCACTGCTGCTGTCCCTGGCTGACTTGGGGCAGGGGAGGGAGTAAGCCACTCTTGCCCTGCTCCAACTTCAGGCTGAAGGGAGCAGCTGTGCACAGTGCCAGGATGGGTAGGGACAGCAGTGGTGGCATTTGGGTTCCTCATTCTGGCATCTGTTCCCTGCCCATCCCCTCTTCCCTGCCTTGTTTTCTGCTAGCCAGGTGCAGGCACTGGAAGAAGGAACCTGTATACCACCACCCTGCAGAAGTGGGTCAGAAGCAGCTCCCCCCGTGCCTGCATCAGCCTGAGACAAGGGCAGCTACAGGTCCCCGCTTCCAGGATCTGTTCCTGGCCAGCTGTGGACACTTACATGGGAGGCATGAGCAGGGAGCAGATGCTGGAAGGAGAAATTTGTGTATCAGTGCCACTGCCCCTGGCTGAGCGTCACATCCTGCACAGTTGCAGTCTGTGGCTGAACTAGGCCAGGAGTGGCTTTGGGGCTCCATCTGTGTCTGAATCATTCAGGTGCAGCAGCATAATTGTGGGGAGGGGAGGGAGAAAGGGGGTGTCTGCATTGCCTGCCCCAATCTCTCCTTGCACAGACCATAATACCAACAGCTGAGGAAAGCACAAATAAAAACACAAACAAGTTCCAATTTCTTTACTTCAAGTGGCTTCTTTGCCTAATTTATACTCAGATTCTGTCCATAAAAGGACAAAGATTGTCCCTAGAAATCTCATTCTCAGATTCTGCTCTTGATTAAACTGATGTAAGTACTGAGCAATATCATTAACTACAGTAGATACCTGTGCAACCAAGTGCAAGATCACGTCAACATTATTTCCTGAGTGGGACTGGATTCCCTTTCTCTATAGAAAGAAACCATTCAAGGGAAAAGCAGTGTTAACATTTTCAGTGCCTCCGCCATGAAGCACAGCCCCAGCTGTCGGAGGCAGCAGCCCTCAGGACCTGCACAGGCACAAGTGCCCCATGACATGCAGCTCTGACCAGTGTTGCACAGTGGTGGTGAAGAGTGCAGCCCTGCACTACTGGGGAGATGTGGTGTGGGCTGGAGCCGGCTGCCCACTTTGCCCCCTGCAACATACACTGTAGGGGGTGGGGAAGGCAGCTGCTCCAGGCTTTCCCTGGCAGCGCAGAGCTGCATGTATGAGAGAGGCAGCTGGCGGGGTTGCACTCCTCACTCCCATTGTGTAGTGCTGGCTGGCGCCATGCACCAAGGCCTGTGCAGGCCATGAGTGCCCCAAGGGCTGCTGTTGCTGGCAGCAGAAGCATGTGCCATGGGTAGGCGGGGGGGAAGTATGTGCTCCCCCACACACACACATCCTGCCCATCTGAGCTCCACACTCCTGCCACCTCCCTGGGTGGGAGCTCTGCACTGCTGCCCAGCTGAAGGCCCGCCCCCAGCACCTGCCATCTCCCTATTTGGTGCCTGCAGCAAGCCAAAGGCTGGAGAAGGCATGCAAGTCTATGTGGTGGCAGCAACAGCAGACCCCTCCCTGGAAGGGAAGGGAGGCAGACAGGACCCTTTGCACCACCACCGCAGGGGGAAGAACCAACCCTGACCCACAGCTCAGGGCTCTAGGCATGTGTCTAGTTTGCCTATGTGTTAATCTGGCCCTGCCCAAGGGTGTTGCTTGGGGCATCTGGAGAGCATGCGTAGTTCTGGGCAATAATCTTCACGAAGTTGAGAGAGATAAGTCAAGTACCAGAGGACTGCAGTGTAGCACCCCTCTTTAAAAAAGGCAAGAAGGAGGACCCAGGGATCTGCACAGCAGTTAATCTCACCTCAGTATGTGGGAAGTTATAAGAGCATATCTAAGGGATGGCCATTTGCAAGCATATGAAGGAGAAAAGGCTGATCATAAGAAACCAGCATGGGTTTATGAAAAACAAAACGTGTCAAAGAAACCTGATCTCCTTCTTTGACAAAGCAACTAGTTCAGTAGGATGAAGTGAATGCTGTGGATACAGTGCATCTGGCCCTGCACAACCTTTTCATAAACAGACTAGAGAAATGTGGGTTAGATATTACTGCAAGGTTGGTAGATAACTGACTCAAAAGCTGCAAGCAAAGTGTAATTATTAATAGGTCCATGTCAGAATGGCAGGAGGTTTGGAGTAGAGATCCACGGGGGTCTGTCCTGGGCCTGGTGGTGTTCAACATGTTTATTAATTATTTCGATGTTGACAAAGAAACATTCTTGAGCAAATTTGTGCAGAACATGTAACTGGGAAGGGTTGTGAATATGTTTCATAGATTCATTCATAGATTGTGAGGCTGGAAGGGACCTTGGGAGATCATCAGGTCCAGTCCCCCTGTACCAGGAAAGACAACTGGGAGTCAGATGACCCCAGCAAGGTGACTATCCAGTCTCCTCTTGAAGATTTCCAGGGTCAGCAACTGCACTACCTCTGGACGGAGCCTATTTCACAGTCTGGACACTCTAGCTGTGAAGAAGTTTTTCCTAACGTTGAGCTTGAAACAGTCTTCCAGGAGTTTGTGACCATTACTCCTGGTTTTCCCCAAGAGCACCCTGGTGAACAGCTGTTCATTGAGCCCTTGATGTGCTCCCCTGATGTAGTGGTAAGCCGCTATCAAGTCCCCTCTCAGCCTTCTCTTTTACATGCTGAAGAGTCCCAGGTCCCTCAGCCTTTCCTCATATGGCTTGCCATGTAAGTCTCTGATCATACGGGTGGCCCTTCTCTGCACTCTCTGAAGCTTTACCATGTCCTTGTTGAAGTGTGGTGCCCAGTACTGGACACAGTACTTCAGCTGCCGTCTCACCAATGCTGAGTACAGTGGAAGAAGCACTTCCCTAGTTTTGCTGGAGATGCATTGATTGATGCATGCCAGGATATTATTTGCCCTGTTGGCTACAGCATTGCACTGCCAGCTAACATTCATACTGTGGTTCATTATTATGCCCAGGTCCCTTGCACTCGTGGTGCTGGTCAGTTTGGCGTTGCCAATCCTGTAGGTCTGTAGGGACTTTTTTGTCCCCAGGTGGAGCACTTTACATTTCTCGATGTTAAACTTCATCTGATTCCAATCCGCCCAACTTGCTAGCTTGTCTAGATCCGCTTGTATCTGCAAGCTATCTTCAAGCATGACCATGCTTCTGCATAGCTTGGTGTTGTCTGTGAACTTGGCCAGTGAGCTCTTTACCCCCACATTCAAACCACTGATAAAGATGCTGAAAAGCATTGGACCAAGCACTGACCCCTGAGGGACACCACTGGCCACTTCTCGCCAAGATGATGCAGACCCATTCATTAGAACTCTCTGGGTCCTACCCTGCAACCAGCTTCCTATGCACCTAGCTGTCTTGCAGTTAAACCTACAGTCCTCCAAGCCCACAGTATTGGAGGATGTAAGCACAATTCAGAAGGATTTCAACAGATTGGCAAGTTAGGCTAGAGCTAACAGGACAAAGTTCAATCCAAACAAATGGAAGGTACTACACATCAGAAGGAATAAATAAAATACACAAATATGAAATGGAAGACATTTGGCTGGATGGCAGCTCTATGTAAAAGTATTTAGGAGTTTTGGTAGACCAGAGACTTAATATGAACCTGCAGTATAATGCAGCTGTACAAAAGGCCAATGTGGTTTTGAGCTGAATCAGTAGAAGCATTAGATGCAAAACACAGAAGGTGATAGTGCCTCTCTACTCGGCACTGGTTAGGCCCATCTGGAGTACTGTGTGCAGTTCTGGGTTCCACATTTTAAGAAGGATGTAGAGAAGTTACAGAGGGTCCAGAGGTGGGCAACAAACTTAATAAAGGTCTTGGAAGGCAAGTAACGCAAGGAGAGGCCTAAGTACTCCACAGTCAAGAACTTTTCTATGCTACTTGGTTCATGTCCACTCAGTATACAGCTAAATACTCATATATTAACTCAGTGTATGGGCTGGGTTTTGCATAAAAAACATTTTCCAGATCTATTTTACACATAAATCTCCTTAACTCCATTAATCCTTTGTTCTGATCTAGGAACATATCTGGTTAAGAAATATTCAGCTGGTTTGTAAAGAACTTTACTGAGGGCTCAGGAACAAACCATCCTGATGCACAGGAAGACTAGCACATATGGCAGAAGACCAGCTCGGCTTACCTGGGAACTCTTCAGTAAGGTAAATTACAAAAAGGAGGCTTGTAAGAAGTGGAAACTTGGACATACAACTAGGAAAGAGTATAAGAGTATTGCTTTGACATGCAGGGATGAAATCAGAAGTGCCAAAGCGCAACTGGAGTTACAGCCAGCAAGGGACATGAAGGGTGACAAGAAGGGTTTCTACAAGTATGTCAGTAACAGGAGGAGGATCAAGGAAAGTGCAGGTCCCTTACTGAATGGGGAGGCAACCTAGTAACGGATGATGCACTCTAAGCCTTCTCTACCTCAGTCTTCACAGGTAAGGTCAGCTCCCAGACTGACTGCTCCCCTCCTTCCCAAACCGTGCTGTCAGGTGCAGTAACAGTAGCAAAAGAACAGGTTAGGAACTATTTAGAAAAGCAGAAATATACAAGTCCAGGGGTCTGGATGGGATGCACCTGAGGGTGCTAGTGTGTTGGCTAATGTGACTGCAGAGCTACTGGCCATCACTGAAACTCATGGTGATTGGGAGAGGTCCCAGATGACTGGAAAAAGGCAAATATAGTGCCCATATTTAAGAAAGGGAAAAAGGAGGAGCCAAGAAAGTACAGACTGGTCAGCCTCAACTCAGTTTGCTGGAAAGGTCATGGAGCAGGTCCTCAAGGAACTCATTTCTAAGCACATGAGAGAGAAGAATGCGATTAGGAACAGTCAGCATGGGCAGTCACCAAGGGCAAATCATGCCTGACCAACCTGACTGTCTTCAATCATGAGATGGCTGGCTCTGTGGATAAGGGTGGACCAGTGGATGTGGTATACCTTGACTTTAGCAAGGCTTTTGATAAAAAGTCTTTCACAACATTCTTGCAGGCAAGCTAAGGAAGTAGAGCTGGATGAATGAATTTGAAGGCTCAAAGGGTAGTAGTCCAATGGCTTGATGTCTAGTTGGCAGCTGGTATCAAATGGGGCTAGTCCTGGGGCTGGTTTTGTTCAATAGCCTCATTAGTGACCTAGAAGATGGCAGAGTGACCCTCAGCAAGTTTGCAGATGACACAAAATTAGGGGGAGTAGTAGATATGCTAGAGGGCAGGATTAGCATTCAGAGAGACCTAGACAAATTGGAGGATTGGACCAAAACAAATCTAATGAGGATCAATAAGGACAAGTCTAAGGTCCTACACTTAGGATGGAATAATCCCATGTACCAGTAAAGGCTGGAGGCTGACTGGCTGGGCAACAGCTCAACAGAAAAGGATGTGGGGGTTACAGTGGACAATAAGATGAATATAAACTAAGAGTATCCTTTGTCACCAAGAAGGCTAATAGCATACCAGACTGCATTCACAGGAGTGATGCCATTAGATCAAGGGAAGTGATTACTTCCCTCTATTCAGTACTGGTGAGGCCACATCTGGAGTATTATGTCCAGTTTTGGGTTCCCCGTTACAGAAAGGATGTAGAGAAATTGAAGAAAGTCCAGCAGAGGGCAACTAAAATGGTTAGGGGGCTGGAGCACGTGACTTACGAGGAGAGGCTGAGGGAACTGTTCTTATTCTCTTATAAAGAGAAGACTGAGGAATTTAATAGCAATCTTCAACTATGTGAAGGGAGATTCCAAGGAGGATGGAGCTAGAGTGTTCTCAGTGGTGGCAGATGACAGAACAAGGAGCAGTGGTTTCAAGTTGCAGCAAGGGGAGTTTAGGTTAGATAGTAGGAAAAACTCTCTCATGAGGAGGGTAATAAAATACTGGAACAGGATAACCAGAGAGGTTGTAGAATCTCTATGCTTGGAGGTTTTTAAGACAAAGCCTTAGCTGGGATGATCTAGTTGGGGATGTTCCTGCTTTGAGTAAAGGGTTGGACTAGATGACCTGCTGAGGTCCCTTCCCATCCTAATTTGCTATGATTCTAGGATCTCCCACTGTACTCCAGAGAAACTACATTTCAGACTTCATTTTATATTAAGATTTACTTGGAGAAACTTTCCAAACTTTGAGAATCCTCCTTCAGCTAATTATCTCTATTTAACAGAGAAGGAAAATGAGGCAACAGTGTCTTGTCTGAGGCCACACATTAGGGCTGTGCAAAATGGCTAGGTTTCATTTCTGTTTCAGATTTCTCCATTTTGGAGGGACAGTAATTTGTTTTGATGTTTTGGATCAGTGTTCTGTTTTGATTTGGCTGAATCTGTTTCGGAGTTTCGACGCTGCTTCGGCGCTGATTTGGAGATTCGGATTGGCTGGGAAGAGGCAGGCACAGTCAGGTGACTGCAGGTTCTCTCGCAGCTCCCATGAGATGCGACAGCTGCTGCGCAGGTGCCATGTGTGTGTGGGGGGTGATCTCTGTTGCCCCCCACTGCCTCGTGCTGTACAGGGGGGCTCTGCCATGAGCTTGCTGCTGTAGCTGGCTTTTTTTTTTTCTTAAAGTACTGGGAGGATTGGGCTGGGCAAGGCAGCCATGGGAGCTTCTCCCACAGCTCTTCTGGCTGTGTCTGTCTCTACTTCAGTGTGGGGAGCTGTGGGAGAAGCCCCCATAGCTGCCCTACCAAGCCTGAGCCCCTGCCCAGGTCCAGCCTCCCAGCACTTTAAAAGGAGGGCTGAGGGGCTGTGCCAGACTATTCTCGGAGGGCGCCTCTGAAGCATTCCAAAACATCTGAAACATTTCAGATGGTTTTGTTTCATTTTGGAGATGTTTTGGAACCTTCCGTTTAATTTTGGATTTGGTGTTTCAAGTGCTGAAACACCTCTGAAATGAAACAGCTGCCGAAGTTTTGGACAGCCCTACCACACATTAGACTAGTGGTTCTCAACGTTTTTGAACTCAGAGCACCCTTTGCTGGACTCAAGGCACCCCTTCATTACTTTTTTGAACTGAGTAGCACCCAATTTAAAAAAACCTTTTTTATATATATTAGGGCTTACCTCTTCACCCAGGGACTGGGCAGTAGGAGTGAGGGATCATCCACGCAGTGAGAAGCCTAAGCTGGGTTTATTTGCTTAGCTTATCTGCTTATCTCTTCACACTTACCTTTTCAAAGCTGGGTACCCTGATACCCTGGTTGAGGATCACTGTATTAGACATTAGCAAAGCCAGGAAGCAAACCCAGACTTCTAGGTTAGTGGCTAAATCACTGAAAACCTTCTCTTCCAGTAAAGGGTGTCAACGAAAGATTGGCCATACCTATGTAAGAGGAAATATATACAATCTGGTCCCCTTCTCAGTTTCACTGTGGTCAGCTGCGAATGCTACACCTGAATAAGTATATTCCAGTTGTTAATAGATCAGCAAATCTATTTCTACACTGACAGCAGCTGCCCCTGTGGAAATCTAACCCTGCTGGGAATAGAAGAACAACGGTTGCCTCAAAAACCTCAACCTTAAGTCTCTTACCGATGGTTTGAAAAGCCTTTCTTCTATCCCTTGTGATAAGCAGAGCCGTGATAGAAGGTTGTCAGCTTCGTGCTTATTATGAGAAGAATTTATTAGGAAAGCCTCCTTTTCAAGGCCCACAACTGCCCATACATCTTTGTTGCCTAGCAACATGCCCCATCTTTTTCTGTACAGGGGAATAACCTTTAATGTGTATTCTCTCACATACCTCTTTGGTGTTTTTAATAAAAACTGAAAAATGCTCTTTTCTTATATGCATGTTTAATTTCTCCTACTTTGAGATTCCAGACAGCTCAGGCCCATTCAAACTGCTGTATTCGGAGGTTTCATTCCTCATTACTTCACTTGTCTGGCAGCCTTGCAAAAATAGAGTGCCCAGAAAGGGAACAGGTGCTTTGCTAAATTACATGTTGCCTCCTTTAATTATAATATTTTTATCTTTAATACTTCTGACCATCAACTTTTGCCTCAAGGCACAATTTTGATATGTCACTGGAACTGGCATACTCCTTAGTAGAGTCATTTTGCTAAAGAAATAAATGGTCTAAGCATGGCATAAAAAGCATGCTTACTAGAGGGATTAGGGAAAGATTATAATGAACATGCCTAACATGCGGCCCACCAAGCCATTTACTTTGGCCCGAGGTCCCTTGCTCGGGACAGGTGAGGAGTCCTGGCACCTGCTTAGCACTCCAGGCAGCGGTGGCAGTGGCAGGGCAGCAGCGAAGTGAGGCGGGCAGAGCCAGCCCCGAGACCCCAGCTGGCAGCGAGGGGAGGGGAGCTGCTTACTCCTGTGGGACCGGTCTCAGTGAGCCAGGTCTCGCCGCCGCTGCCCTGAGGGCTGCATGGCGCAGGGCTGCCCCAGCCATATTTGATTGGATGAGCTGGGGACAGTGCATGCAACTTCTCCTCTGGCTCCACCCCTTGCCCCTGGCACACGGCCAGGGGAGCTGCAGCATGGTCTGTGCCCTGCCTGTGTGCGTGGTGGATGGAGGCATGGGGTAAGTTCTTGTGCAGAGCTGGGGGCGTCTTGGGGCTGGGCCAGGGCTGCAGGGCATGCAGTTGCCAGAGCCGGGCTGGGCAGGAGGCAGGAGGAGCCTGGCCCAGAGGCTGCATTTGTTCCTCAGACCGAGACATCCAGGATGGAGAGATACAAGGGAGGGCACACATGTGCACATACACATGCACACATTCATGCTGAAGTGTGTGGCCATGAGCAGAGCCAGAACAGCTGTCAGGAGCACAGTGCCTTTCTCACCACAGCCAGGGCTGCAGACTGGGGTGCTGGCCAGACTGGGGGCTCTACATGGGTTCTGTCTGACTCACACCTGTGGCCCTGTCCCTGTCCCCATCCTGACACCTGCAGCTGCATCCTGGCTGGGCAGGGGCAGCCAGCCACAGCCTCACACTCTCCTTTCCGCTTGGGGCAGGATATGGTCAGGCCGGAATGGGCTCTCCACATGGGGCTGCAATGCAGCTGACTTTGACTTAGCCCAGCAGCACACAGCCAGGATGTAGCAGCAGGTGCCAGCATGGGGCCAGAGCAGGGCAGACAGAGTAAATGCAGCATCCCCAGCCTGGCCTGCACCCTAGTCCCCACCTCAGCCCACAGCCCTTGCTCCAGTGACAAAAGTACCATGCTTCCCAGCACACCCCAATAGCTGCTTTGGCTCTGTTGCTGCAGCACACGTGCTTGGAAGCGCACGCACACACACACACACACACACACACACCCCCAACCCGCCAGCTCCCAGATTCCCACTAATCTGGTACTTTTGCTTAAATTTTCTCCGGTGGCTGGGACACTGAGACAGCCTATATTTTGTTGCTTTGATCAGTTTCAACTCTGGCTGACCTCTTTCCCATATTTGGTCTGTCGACTTGCATTATGCTTCTTTCATTCACTGAGAAGTGAGTAGAAGTGAAAGTGTTTATTTTAGTCAAGTGTTTGGTATTACTTTATTCTTGCTTGTATATTGGGCTTTTTTGGATTTTACACCATATTTCCAGACCCATTTCATTGTCACTTCCTGCAACTTCACTGGTGTCAAAGGTCACGTGACATCACTTCCTGATGTGATACCACTTCCTGTGAGGTCTTTGAATATGGCTCAAAGGCCCACTGGGTGATAAAAAGTTCATGATCTTGCCCAACATTCAAAAAGGTTGGACATCCCTGCTCTATTCCATCACCCTGAAATACTCTAAATATTGGTTACAGATTGGTTTTTCAGACTTTTCAAATTTCATCAACTACATTACTCAACACCTGGGTTAGCCAAGGTTTAAATCAGTTCATAATCTCTTTTTAAATTTAATTTATATCAGGTTTAGAAAATAAAAAAAGACAATGTTGAATAAGGGAACATGCATTGCTACTTCACTTTTGTTTGGGTACATGTGCTAGGGGCCTACATCTTTAGATCATGTAACAAACTTTTTTCCCTTTTAGTTCACAGCTGCACTTACCTTGGACAGAATTATAGCTTTGGATCATTGATCTTCAAGGCATCAGACCTCCTGTTCCAGTTGTCTTAACCAACTGCCCACCTCACTAGCAATAGGACTGCCCAGTTTCCTGGGAGACAGTAAATGGGCATAATTTAATGGTTCACAGACCTGATCAACATCTAATATTTGGTCAATTATCCCCTAATCTGAAAATATATAGGTCTGCAAACAAGTGGCAGATGGACTGGAAAATATGCATGTCTTCCAGCTGGGATTCACAGACATATTTAGCAGCATGTACCCCTGCATGACGCCTGGGTCTTTTCTGAAGAACGCTCATCTGAAATATTCAAGATCTTCTTGTTCTTTTCCAGCTACCAGGACTAGGTACACATTGCAGACAGTAGTGTTCAGTGATAATAAGCACAGTGATTTAGGCTGTGTAAATTAAATCTGTAGGAAGGGAACACACTGTTCTAGACATGTCTGATGTTTGCCTCCCCTTCCTAGATAATCTAGTACTGCACAGAAGACAGTTAACAGCTTCACTGTGCTCTATGCAAAAGCAACTAATCTTGCAACATTACTGTAATATATACTCTATATTAATATTTGTAATGAAGACTGAGTGAAAAACACAGGGCATTTATTTATCATATTTACTCAAATAGAAGATGACCCTGATTATAAGATGATCCTCCAATAATGAGATTCTGTACATGTAAAATGTATATATTTGTTATAATTTTCCTGGTATAGAATCTCATTATTGGAGGGTTGCCTTGAATTTGTTCCCCTCCCAGTGCTACAGTATGGAAAATAAATCTGAGGGGTCAGGTAGCCCTTTGCTTTCTGCTTCCTCTCAACTTTTTCCCTTGGTAGCCCCTTCTTCCTCTCCCTGCTTTTCCTGCACATCTGGTAGTGAAGAACAATCTGAAAACAATAACCTTGAAATTAAACATGCCTGTAGCAATTAGCCTATAGTACCCATGCACGTAGTCTATCCAGAATGATGCATGTTTCTTTTTTTGGAACTGCTGCAAGTTTTAGCACATAAATACACTTTTAAACAGTGCTTTGGTACCTACTTATATGTAGTACAAACTGGGTGCATCTACACATGCATTCATGCACCTTTTCTAGTGTACATTATATTTAGTACTTCCAACGTGAGGTAAATTAATATGCATTAGGCTGTGTATCAGCGATGCTTAATGCAGAGTAGACTGTTTCACTGTGCATTAGTGTAATGTCACAGTTTTTTACATGATGCTTGAATGTGCAGTAAAATAGTCTACTGGGCATTAAAGCAAACATGTAGATGCACCCAGTATGGATAATATTAGTTCAACGTCAAAGGTTCATGATTTACCACGAAATCCACTGGTCTACAGCATTTCAAACCACGGTAACCCCAGTTTGGTACTGTTCTGTGTATGTGTCTGTGCTTTAGATACCCACCACAAAGGATCCATATACTAATTAGCTCTCATTCATGATTGGAACCAGGTGTTCTTATCACAATTCTCGAGATGCTCCAAAAATTTATATGCAGATATGGTGCAGAGCAACCTGGTCTGGCTTCACTTTGTGGAGGACAGGGCCAGGCTTATTCAGATGGGCTTGTGGTAGGTTCCCATCAGCATGTTTGCCCCATGTGGGCCATGTGAGTCATGCTCAAGTGTTAGCTGCATTTAATCAACTTCATAGTTGGTTTCCATTGCTGAGCACTGTCTGCTTTTGACAACAGTTTAATGACAGGTAATGTATTCAGTGAGATTTCACTGTATGCAATTATACAACATAATGTGTATTTAGTGAAAGTTATCATAGTATCATAGTGCCTAGGGTCAGAAGGGGCCTAGAGCAGGCCATCTAGTCTGACCCCTGCCAATGGCAGGAACGAGTGCCAGGGTCACAGGACCTCAGCCAAGTACCTATCCAATCTACTCTTAAAGACGCCCAAGGTAGGAGCAAGAACCA